>OW240916.1:197251732-197348153 GCA_933207985.1 Pelobates cultripes
CTAAAATGTACCTATAGGAAATATCCATTCAGGAAGGCCACACACAGAATTAATCTAGAATAGACAAAATGAAGAAGCCGAAAGTTCTCTTTCTTGACATGAATAGTTTCTAAATATAAAAAGGAATAGACTATAGTGATGGGAAGACTACACTTGAAATCGGAGCAACATTATATTTTGATTTAAGCAGAACCATGTGTAAGTTAGGCAAGGTCTTCTCTGCATAAAATGTAACATTTAAGTATGCAGTGTACTTGGAATAAAGAGGTTTACGTAGCAGAATTAAATACCACCACCTGTCTCCATATATAGTTTTATTAAAGAAGATTAAGAGACAAATCAAGCAATTCATCATCTTGTTATATAGACCTATTACAGGCCCAGTGTAGTGCCAATTTCATAAGCAAGATGGGAGATGTTCTATAGTCAATGCTATATATAATTGTATCTTAACATAATTATTTATAATTTAAAAATAAAGTCTAAAAATGTAATACAGGTGTGGACCTATTTTTTCCACTGCCTGAAGGACTATCAACTTTACCTCAGAGATGAGGACTGGGATTCTACATTAGCGTAGAGGGGACCTGCCTTGAATTTTGGTTCTGCAGTGCCCATGTGGGTGTGATCATATACAAAGGGTACTACTAGTCACTGGGCAAATTAGCACCTATTCTCGGTTTGTCTTCACACCAGCAATAACCAACACAAAAGATAAGTAGGTCTGGAGACTGAAACAAAGGATTTACTTCAAAATATTTATATCCATGGAATATTATTACTGTATATATTCCAGAATATTATCTTAGACTCTGGTCTGTCTCTATGGATGGATTTACAGGAATTTATGAGAACTCAATTATATTACTGACTAATCAGGCAAAAAAGGTGACACATGCTGAGTATTTATGGTGTTATTTATAGATCTATTTTAAATTAAAGGTGAAGCATAATGCTTTTTATGCCGCAAATTTTAAAAAAAATGCAACATTACATACACCTAGAGCACAGCACCTGAAAAAATTAACGTTATCAAGTTTGCAAAGGACAGATTCTAACCTACAGTATTATTTGAGGGATACGTCGTCTTAACTTAGTATTAGATCTATACCTAAAACAGAAAGAGGTCTAAATTGTTCATGATGCAATCTTAGAAGAGGATTCACACATCTTGATATTAAAAAGAAATACAGATTTGTTTTTTTCCCAACCTTGCAACAGACGAGACATTGCATTAAGGAATATTTGTAATTCAGTTGTGGTTACCTGATGTTGGAGAGGAGACCTGGATGCCATACACTGCAGTTGAGATGAGGGGTGGTGAAATCAGTGGGAGATGAAGAAGATGATGGGCCATGTTGACTCCATGTAGATAAGACACGGCCAAGAGAATAGGGCAAAGATAAATGTTTCCTTGTTGGTAAAACTTGTGATTTTAAATCCTGTATACCCAGGGCAAACTGTGACATGGAAAGTCGCTGGATGGTGGGGATTCTGCTTCCCAGATTCCGTCTTCTGGTCCATAACCTATAACACCCGGGAGATGAAAGTGCTAGAATAGTGTGAAGGCCACGAATTGAGCAGCCAGAGCCTCTTTTTACGGAAGATTTTCTGTGGCAAGAACCTGAGTCATGGGCTTCTAATGGTCTAAAGTGTGGGTTACACTGAGTAAACATATGCATATTCTCAGAAGTAACAGGAAAATGCGGTGAAAGAGAGAGAGAAAATGTCCATTCAGTTAATGGGGGTGACAAAGTGGTGCTTGTTGGACGTTTAGATGTACAAAATGGAGGACTAAACCTAACAAAGTCTGGTAAATCATTCGAATTCAACTTAATATGAAAGGAAATTGGAAAGCTTGTATGGTCAATGGGTTTCAGGGCAAAACTGTTACTTATACTATTAATGGTTGGGTGAGGAGGACATGCGGCAAAGAGATCCGGTGGCTGAGAGAGAAGTTGGCCTCTGCCTCCTGTATGGGATAGAGTCTCTGACCACACTTCTCCAGCAGGGGAGCTCAGCTTCATATTAACACATGAAAACACCTCTAGCAATTTCCTAGCTTGAAATTGCACACCACCAAATGGAGCTCCACTTAAACAAGGATATTTCTGCTGGCGGGAACTCTTAAATGGGGTCATTAATTTAGAGGCAATTGAAGACAACTGGTGCAGTAAGGTTTGATCTTTGGTGCATTTTTGAAAGAATGTGTTTCTCATATAGGCACTGACAACCCCTCTCTGTACCCTTTGAAGACTAGATGGCTGTGTGGTACATTGTGAACCTAACAGTTTTGATGTAGTGTCCATATCAAGTTGGATTCTACAATCATCTTTACGGACAGTTAACGCTGGGGCCTTCATAACTGCAGCACTCTTACAGATCTTTGATGGACGTGGCACTCTTACATATTCTAGCACAGGAGCACTCTTGCACTTCCTGCTTGGCTGTCTTTTCATGGGAAGGATCTTGCTTAAATGACAGCTGCTATTGAAGGCACTTAATCCTTTGTCACTGCACTCCCTTAGTGGGTGAGGGTAGAGGCTCGCAGTATCTTGGGCTGAGCATGGAGTGTCTTTTAACAGGTCATCATTTGCTTGCAGGATCCCTTTGTGTTTAACAAACGATGCATCTTGACTACTGCAAATATGCTGCATTCTAACTTCCTGTGGTGCATTGTTACCAAGGCATTGGATTACAGTCCTGTGCTCAAATGAGCGTTTACATTTATTTTTCATTTGCCTACTTGTAAATGAAATGTTCTTCACATCACATGATGTAGACTGGCTAATGCTTGGCTTTGACAGTTTCGCTTGTGATATATTTTCTTGCAGAAGAGTCTTTTCCAAGTGCTCCGGAACCTTATGGACAGAAACCCTTTCCCGTGTCTTAGCACATATCCATTTCTGCTTAATTTGCTTCTGTACAGTTTCAGCAGGTACTACTTGATTAGTTCTTCCAAATGTCTGTTTATCTACACTAGAGACTAGAGGAAAATTATCACTGGTGATTGATAGGATACTGCTCATTGAAACTTGATCTCTTTCATAAGAAAAGTCTTTGAAAGATTTCTTGTATTCAGACACCAATTCGTTGATACTGCTAGATTCAGTGTACGGTTTTAAATCAATAGACTGTGTACCTATTGGATTCAGTTGTTTATCTAAAGAAAGTTCAACTACATTAGAAATAGGGGTAAGTAAGTTGACAACCGTACTATCATAATGTTGCTTCTTATTAAAGTTTTTGTTTTGTTTCACAGAGCAGAATGGCTTTAAATTGGAAAATGTGCCAGCTGGTAAAACATCTGCACAGTGGTCAACATCCTTATAGCTCTGAAATAAAAGCAAATCTTTCTCCGTTTGAACACAGAATTTCTTATTCTGTTCAACAGATAATGCATCAGTGTCTCTCTCATCTAAAAGACATGTTGGTGATAACGCGGGCTGATAAATCACCCCTGCAGGTGCAGGAACTTCCAGTTGGGAATTTTCTTGTTTTTCTGTCTTCACATTAGATTGGACATGTGGACAATTAGACTTCTCATTCAATGAATGAGTTAAACTGGTAGCATTTCCAACAGGCAAATTGGGATAGTCAGCCATCGGGTATTCAGGGAGACAAGGTTCGTTTTGTTCCAGTTCTTCAATACACTCTACTTCCATACTCTGATCACTCGTTTTTCTAGTTAAAGCCAATGAAGATTGCTCTTTGTCAGTTCTGAGTACTATGTCATCCAATATCTCCCGTTCCAAACTTAGAATGTTTGATGTGAAAGAAAGAAGAGGTTCAGAAGTCTCCATTGACTGTACAGTTGCTACTTTCGGCACAACTAATGATCCCAAAATATCTACGTAAGGTACAAGTGCATTCAGTGGAGTAGCTTCAACACAACTGGTCAGAGCAAACTTTTTGCTGCCTGTGCTCTGATAAGGCACTTCCTTCATGGAATTTGATTTCAAGTGTGCTTCTGTAAGTGTGTCCTGCCTTTGACTAGACAGCATGCAGCAGCTATCCCTAGAAAGTTCATGAATATTTATTTCAGGAGGTCCAATTTGTTGGAGCAGCTCATCAACTTTGCCAGATTCTGTGTTAATTCCTGTTGAAGCTAAACTCTCACTTGAGGCTATGTCTTCGCATTTCAGAGAATGGGCATCCACTGTAAGTAGACCTGGATTGATTGGGTTACGGAGTTCAAATATAGAAGAGCTCTGTAGCTGTGCTTGGGAACAAGTAACTAGTCCCTCGATTCCCTTACTATTGAATGACGTTTCCTCATTTTCTTGCACGGTGTGGACTACAAAAGTAACTGGAGACGCTTCATTGCTAGTCTTGTGTTCATGTAGATGGGTGTCTTGTACTTGGCACAGTTCTTCTGTCATTTTCAAGTGATTAGGATTCCCATGCAAACTTTCACAAACACCTTGAGCTGCAGTTGCTAGTGTCTTGCAAATCGTTTGGTAACAACCACTTCGATTATCTTCACAATGTTTTGTTGATGGTAATGAAGGACTGTGGTCCATATCCGTAGAACAGTCTTTTATATCCTCAAATGATGCTAAACATTCGGCGTCTCTGACTAAGCTAGACTGCTTCTTACAATCAGTGGAGCCTTCCAAGTTGTTAATACGGCACTCAACAGTGGACGGTGAACAAGAGCATTCTTCTCTGTCTGCTTTGGCACTTAACACATGTTCAAAAGTCAATGCCTGGCTTGGGTTGTTGGATGAAGCCTCTAAGGCATCACCTGCTTCACTAATCTCTTCTACAAGTAATTGATGGCTTGTTACAATATCAGAAGACTTTGAGGAGTCCTGTGGAAGAACATGTTCTGTGCATGCATCAGTAGTCTTGGTGTGTATTGGTGAAAAATGACATGCTTCACTGCATTGGTGATTTTGGCTGTTTGTAGAAGATACATTCTCAGTCATCTGATGGTCAGACATCCCTGAGCTCCAGCTGCTGTCTAGAAGCACAGCATGTTTCAAAACATTTCCAGAATTAATTTCTACTTCATTGACAGGCACACATGCTCTCAAACTCTCTGATAAAAAGGAAGAAGTTTTAGCTTCCTCTGTAATACACATTATTTCAGACTCTACAGGCTTGCAGGAAGGATCAGTAGTTTTAGAGCGAACATTATTTAATGTGTTAAGTGCACTACAGTGAAGTGGCAAATGTGGATCTTCAAGGCACAAAGCACTGCTTGCTGCGTCTATGTCAATTTTGCTGTCTAATGGGAAGAATTTGTCACTGTACGATGTTGATACAGAGCATTCCTGGTTAACATGTTCCTCAGAGGAATTGCCTGACAAAGTCTGGGGCTGTGTGGTGATTAAGTTGGACATTTGTGACAAAATGTCTGTGGAATCAGATTCTGGGCATTCATTGCTGTGAGTATCAGCTTGATGAATACAGACTCTCTCACTCTGCTCTGAATGTACAACTGCCCCAGCTCCCATGGCTACCATACCTGCAGCTTTAGCACTCATCTGGAGCACAGAATCATCCAATATTTCCTCATCTGGAGACAAAACAAAACAAGTTTGTGATTATGACTGCTTTATTATTTTTCCCAAAAGTAACAGTTTCTAATTCCTATTCTGCCATTTCATATATGCAGCCATGTAAGTGAGGTTAAAGAGTCATAGGCAAAGCAAAACTAGTGGCATTTCCTATATGAATTCTTTAAGGAAATCGTTAGAGGGACAGAGAGTACTTTGCACCCACGCTCCCTGCCGTAAGGCTTGTAACTGCGGCGACTTATAAAAACCACTGCAGCTGTAAGTCAGTCCCCAGGCTCTGACACAGAGAAGGTGGTTTCACACACACATTTTCTTGAATTTCATTCATATTATATGTGCAGTTTAGGAAAAAGCCTCTGATCAGGTAGAGGTCTTCAAAAGTTTTCTAAACAAAAGAAAAGGGAAAATTACAGAAAGATCCATTTCCTTGGTGGTCTTAGCTCACCCCACCATAGCCGCCTGAAGTAAGTCCAAAGGTAGATTTGATGGGGTGTCTGAATCTACCTTTGGACACACATAACATGCAAGAAGAATGTCAGAAGAACTAAAAATTTGCAGACATTTCGAATGGCCTTTGATGGATGCCATAGGAAAAGTGTTATGCATTATTGTGGTGATACTGGGGAAAGACACTGGGTGAATAATATGGACTCTTTAAAAAGGTTTTTGGGACTTCCTATTACTATGGAATACTATCACAGTCAGACAAGGGGACACTATGGATCTGTTGTGGGAGAAAAACCTTAAGCCACGGTCCCAAATACTACGACAATATAATTTAAAAGTTTGCGTAGTGTTATTCTTGAAATTGGATTTTTGCTTCTGATTGCTTTTTCTTTTCTTTTTCACAGACGGATTGCTTTTGTTTTTCTATTGAGTTTCTTGCAAAAATAGTTGTCACAGTACATGTTTCTACCCATCTTGCTTCCTGTTGATATGTTGCACACTGACGCAATGCACCATTCTGCTGTCATGTCAGATGTAAGACTCTGCTCATATGCATCCTATGATGGAATTCAGAACTTATGTCAATTTTCAGATGAACGCTTGTGCAACTATGTACATGACTGTTTTGGTGTCACAATTAGGAGGACAACCAAAGAGGATCCCATGAGGCCTATTTAAACGCACACTATAGACAGTTCATTAACTTGTTATGGCTTCCTCTTGATAAGCAATAGCGCACTACTGGCGTGCTTTTTGTATTTATCAGACTACTCCTCAATTACTTCTCACTTGTGACTTCTATCATCCCTAGAATCCAGTGTGTTCCTCAGTATGCCTACCTTGATCACTGGTGTGCTATTTTGTATCTATGTGGGCAAAGAGTTAATCCCAGCTATTTTAAGGTTAGTATTCACATCTATTTTTCTATAATTTGACCTTTTAGGCAGTATGAATTCCAATGAGAAGACTTTTTTTTTTTTTTTTATTATGAAAACATAAATTTTTAATGCCCCCACCTGAGTTTTAACTGACAAAAAAAAAAAAATACCTAAACTATGTTTTCTGTAGAGTCAGTGAAAAGATCAATGGGAAACATGCAAAAAGGCAGCACAGATTTTGTTAAAAAATACAATTGTGGAAAATGCAAGACACAAGAACACAGACAATAGAAAAGTTCACAAATACCTTTTCTAGGCAGCAGATTTGGATGTTCTGAATGAAGAGAGATGTCAAGAAAACCTGTAGCAACATGAAGAGCAGAAGGCTCCACCTGAAACAAACGGACCTGGTTACACACTGGAGGAAACCTATAGTACGCACCATTATGATTCCCAAACGCACGTTTCCTCTGAACATTTAAAGGGACACTATAGTCACCAGAACAACTTGAGCTTAATGAACCAGTTTTTATGTATAGATCATGCCCTCTAAAGTAAAATCACATTTGATTCTGTTTTAGCCACACCTCTCTTGGCTGTGACTGACACAGCCTGCATGAAAAAACAAATGGTTTCATTTTCAGACGTAACTTACTTTAAAAGTTTTTATCTCCTCTCTAAATTTAGCTTTAAATTAAATACAGAAAGCTCCTGCAGGGTCTAGCAAGCTATTAACAGAGCAGGAGATACTACATTTTAAATTAAACAAAATTTGTAATAGAAGTGTAAACATTAGTGGAATATTTACAGGAAGTGTTTTAGAAGGCTGTGTAAGTCACATGCAGGGAGGTGTGACTAAGGCTGTATAAGCAAAGGGATTTATCTACTAAATTGCAGAGAATTGAGCAGTGAGATTGCAGGCCCTTGATATATGCACCCAAAATGCTTCATTAAGCTAAAGTGGTTTTGTGGACTATAGTGTCATTTTAAATGTAAATTCAACAAAGTTGAAAATTCACTAACTCCCATTGCTTAGTGAAAATGTACAGATATAATGGTTAATGGGATCTCTGCACATGGAATTGTGTCACCTTGTTAGTGTTCCAATTAGAACCTTGCAAGCAAGACGTGTGAGAAAACGAGGGAAATTAATGCATGGATTGCAAATAAACAGCAAGCTTCCATAAAACCTTTTAGTGCCTTACCCTTACCATATTAGTGCAACCTCATACTATTCCACTAACATAATTGTTGCTTTATATAAAATCAATGTGATTTAAATCATTATTTCAAATAATTTATTTTAATCAGTTCCATTACAAGGTAAAGAATGTAAAATGCATACCTCCCATGCATTCCTATTTAGGAGGGACAATCCCTATTTTGCTCAAATCCATCTGTCTCTTTTCTATCCTAATGTCCCTCTTTTCTAGTAGCTCCATATTGTTAGTAAGAGTATATATGGGAGTTCCACAGCAATAATACATTAATGTGCCGCTAAACTAGAATACAAGTGTTTAGAAATCAGTATGTGTTAATAAAACACATTGCTCTAAATTATATTTTAGTTCCAGAATTTATTAAGTCACCCAAAATTTATCTGAGCAGCCCTGCCACTGGCCAACCACCAAATGCACACACCTAAAATTAAACTCCATTTCAAGGGAGAGAGGATTGTGCCCTTAATTCTGGTAGGATATGTTGAGGAAACTTCTCTCGGTATGAATGGTACTACGTTTTTAGATTCAGGTCATTTGTATGAAATTGCAAAACGACAAGCAGGGCAAAATAAAAATAGGAGCACAGCTTGATAATTGTGAACGCCCATGTCCTCCAGATTTATATTGCTAAACATATCATTGCGAACGCATTTTTTAGTATAGAGGCGTGACGGCGTTAGCAGTAGTTGAGAGTCTGTAAATGCTGCCACGTTAACTGTTCAAGACGACACCATAGTAGCATTTTATCTGTATTTAACATTGCTACCATTGGGCTAGGATAAATGCCATGTAGTAACTCAATGTCTGGGACTCCCAGGCCCCCATGCATAGTCAGTTACAGAAAGTATTCATTGCCATCTGTGGAGGTCGTTTTGTTTCCAGATATGGGAGTTCAGGATGCATTGGAAATGCTGGAGAATAAACTTAGAAAGCTTGACTGGAAGAGTGCAAAACATATACATCAGTGGGAGAGCACTTAATTGAGTGAATGCGACCATCCCAGGATATTTTGTATGCAGTCTACTCTAAGTATAGCCTGAACCTTCACCAGCAGACTTATGCAATTTTCCTGAATAAAGGAGTGCAAGTGTAGTGTTAATTTGAAGCCAAGGTAGGATAGGTATTTTGTTGGCCAGTCAAAGTGATACAATGCAGGGACTGTGACTAGAGTAGTCAGGAAGATGTTAAAATGAGAGGACTTAGGTTTTAGTTATGTTGTCCTTGTAGTAGGATACCTTACCATAGTTGTTCAGAATTGAGAGGACTGTTGGGTTGGGGAGTGTTAGAAGTATGTTGTCCACAAAAACAGATATTAGCTGTTTGCCAATACGTGAGTCGTTTTCCCTGATGCTTGGATCGGTTTTGACTCCCCCCACCAACGGTTCTAAGGCCATAATAAAAATTAATGGGGAGAGGGGGCAGCCCTGTCTGGTCCCATTCATTATGTGAAACAGCTAGGACATAAATCCAGAGTTAAATATTTTCACTATGGGGTTTATATAGAGGGCATTAACTGTAGAAAAGAAGCAGGTAACATGACGTTAAGGAGAACCTTTTTGATATTGCTAATTGAGCCTGTCAAATGCCTTCTCGGCATCAAGGGCAACGAGAAGACCTGGTTTCTTCTGGAGAGTTCTATGAGATCAAGGGTGCGTCTAAAGTTTATCGACTTGGCGGCCTGGTACGAACCTGGATTGTTCTGTGGATATTTGATTAAGTAAGTGATTAATATCTTTGCAAACTGTTTGGTGTCTGCGTTTAGCAGTGAGATTGGCCGACAAGTATTGGACGACTTCCCTTGTTTGGGTTTGGGCTATATGTGCGACTAGCATTTGACGAGATAATGCCAGAATCTTTAATTCTGTTTAATAGAGTTGAAAAAATGCGGAGCAAGTAGGTCATATGACCATCAGCACTTCCTCTATCGTGATAAGGGTTATTGCTGGGTTGGGCTGTAGTGAGAGCAGGGATACGGACATCAAGAATATAAGACTGGGATGGGCTAGTCAATGCCTTATCTTCGACTAGGTTATAAATCGGATTTTAGTTAATTAGCAAATTCACTATGGTAGTTGGGTTGGTTGCCTTCACCCCAGCAGATGTTAAGATATAAGGGATTTTGCTTTAAAGATTTGTAACTTTCAGTTTGGCTGCTAAACGTTTACGCACCAGAATGCCTTGGGAGTAATAAGTTTGCTTCAAACGACACAAGTTGAAACAAACTTTTAGTTGCAAGGCTTGAAGTTGTAACCTTGCTTGTGGGATTGTCAGGGTTTCTTTGCCGTTTTAAACAGCAACCCTTCCTTTTTCTGTGTCTGCGTTTTCAGCTGAGATTAAGGATCAGCTCCTTCAGTATGTTGCCACGGTTACTCACCTGACAGTAGTAACCAGCCCTGCTGCTAATCAGGCAGCCTATTTAGGCAGCAAATCCCAATACCTCCTTGCCCTTGCGTGGTTTCCTGTTCCCCAGAAGTCTCCTTGTTCCTATGTTTCCTGTTTGTTCCTGGTTCCTGACTCTGGCCTTGTTCCTGACTTCGCTGCTCTCCGTTCTCCTGATCCTGGCTCGTCTGATTACCTGCTTTAGTGCCTGACCCCTGCTTGCCTCCTGGACTTTGCTTTTGGTTATTCCGTTATTTTCTATTTATTAATAAAGGTGTTTTTTTCATCTTGTTCTGTCTCTGTCTGGTTCCTGGTCCTTAACAGGGATATAAGAAGCTTCTTGTTTGCAGTTTTGAAAGTGTAGCCAAGAGCAGTTCTTCCTACGCTAAGAATTTTCTCTTTTTAATAGACACCTGTTGTATTAAGTGACCCCTAGTATTGGCTTTGTGGGCTAACCATGATGTGTCGATTTCTTTAGGGACTGCTGAATTACAACTAAATAATGTAGATATGGTATCTGCAATGCAGGCTTTTATAGCTTACTCTGTAAGTAAAGCGTCACACAGTATCCAAGAACTCCTACCTGTTACTGGAAATGCAGCCGAGAATGACAAAATAATTGGTGCATGATCCAACTAGATTACCATTATTTTTGAATGGAAGCTGTGGTAAGGGATTGAAAGGTATACGTGTTAACTAGGCATAAGTCAATACGCAAGTATCGGTGTTGGGTTCCTGGATAGTACAAGTAGACCCTATCTCTAGGCAAATGCTCTCTCCATGCATCATTTAGTTGATATTTGTTCCAAAGGGCCTTTAGTTTAGTGCTTAGTTGCAATGCTATTTTGGACGGTGGTCTGCCTTTGACTTGGTAGTGCAGATCCACCAATATGTCTCTGGGAACATCACCTGCGATGTTCTGTGAGCTCTGTCCATTAGACAATCACAGTCAAAGCACTAGAAGGATGGCCATGAAAACTTAATGCTGTAACTTGGCCAGGAGACCGACTCTGGGATGCCTTTGACACATTACTACACTGGGATCGGACTTCGCCAGTTTGGACAGCTCTCATTTGTGCTCAGATACCAGGTAAGTGAGCTTTTCAACAACTTCATTATAGGCTATGCAGAGTCCATCTAGCATGGATTCCACACGATCCATTTTCTCTCCCAGAGACTGGATGTCCTGATGGATATCAGCCATTATTGCATGGAAGTTTGCTTGTAAATCCTATCCTGATGTTGCTCTTAGACAAATGAATCATGATTTCTGACACAGGCTCCATATCTAATCCCCGGCCCCCTGTCACTCCCCGCCACTCCTGGGGCCCTCTGCACCTCTGAGTTTTTGTTGCTTGAAGGGTTACATCCAGACTATGGTAGTTGCGGAAGAAGCTAGGTTAGGACAACATAATCTGAATAAATGTAGATGTGGCCTAGTAGATATAGGGAGAACTATCACAAGTTTGCTCGTTTAGTCCTCCCCCCCCAACGACAACGAGCCAAAAAAAAAAAAAGTATTGAATATAAAATATTTGTTACCTCAGTTGTGAGCAATATTTTCAACATGACCTCTGTTTTGAGGGTGTTCATTTCACAAGCAAATGAAACTCCAGATGACATATCATCATTTGAAAAAGCTCCCAGTGGGAGGAGCAAAACGTTATGCCGAGCAGTTGATGTGAAACTGATACAAAGTAAAGACACTGAGGAGACACCATGGATTACTCTATTTTTATGTTTTTACCCGATTGGTATTTAAAATTTTCACCTTTTCAACAATAAAACCTGCTAAAAGATTTACAGTCCATATCTTGGATCTGGTACATAGCCCAGAAGATCCACCGATCACAAGGAGCTTGATCCCTCCAGGGCAGTCAAATGTCAGAGTGACATATAATCCACTCTGATATAGTGAGTGTAATACCAATAGCCTCTAATGTTTCTGCATTTATATCTCCCAGATTTTATGGATGCTCTGCACTTTATACTTTTTTTTTTTTTTTTTAATATAAAAAGGTGCAGCGTAAGAAACTATATTTACTAAGTATTTTAAGAAAATGTTTTTTTGGCGTACCAATTGTTTCAAATTAAATTTGTTGGGGAAAACAAACATCTGATTAAAGGGTTGCTGTCACCTCAAACTTACTTTTCTCCTATTGTTTCCTTGTTCAGAATCGGTACTTGTTTTCTTCATTTCTGATCTCTTTCTCTTTAATACATAAGACAAAGTAGGCCTTATGCCCTGCCCCTTGTCAAGATTGTAAAATATACGTGAAATACACAAGATAAAGTAGCCCCTGTGTTGTTTTATTTTTTTAAAGATAACTAGATAAGAAATTAAGAACAGATTCTGAAAGAGGAAGAGAAAAGAAAACAATAGAAGAAAGGTAAGTTTGCATGACAGAGCCACTTTAATGAAAACATATTATATGTGTGTGCAAATACGTATGCCCAGCTCCCCAATCTTCTCAGCACCTTGGTGCAAAACTGCAGCCACAGGTATGAAAGTTCCAAGATGAACGCACTCATAGGATTTACAATTCAAATTGATGCAAATTCATGAAAACAGCAATAGTCAACATTTCAGTCCTTTTTTTTTTTTTTTAAGTCCGGGTAGGACTAAAACATAGACTATTGTTTTCATTAATTTGCATCAATAAAAAGCATCAATTTGAATTGTAAATCCTATGAGAGATATATATTTATATTGTTTTAATTGTATTTCCCCCCCCCAACCTCTAGACTATTATTCATTCATCCATAGGGTGGGACACAAAAATGTAGGCACACACATTGATACATTACATACCTATCACCAAGGATCCTTGTTAACTGGTGACAGAAAACTGAGTGTGGATAAAGCTGTTTTTGGTGTAGGGTGCATATACTTGGCTACAATTATGACAAAGGTAGGCAGGCAACGAAATGCTGGCAGAATGCTTGGTTGTATAGGGAGAGGTATTAGCAGTAGAAAGAGGAAAGGGCTGGAGACCTCAGGCAGTGCTGGAGATGGTATCTCCAGAAGGATATTGATACTTTGGAGAGAGTTCAGAGAAGGGCTACTAAACTAGTTCATGGATTACAGGAGGAAAGCATTTAAAAGAAGAAAAAACTACCACAACAAGAGGACAGGTTTTTAAAATAACACCAGAAAGTATTACATTACTTGGAGGGTAGTGGTTGCATGGAATAGCATTTCAGCTGAAGTGGTAGAGATTAACACAGTGAGGTAGTTTAACCATGCATGGGGTGAGCATAAGGCTATTCTAACTATAAGATAAGATCAGGGACTAATGAAAGTATTAGAAAATTGGGTAGACTAGATGGGCCAAATGGTTCTTATCGGCCATTACTTTCTGTGTTTCAATTAAAGCAGGAAAAATGTAAACTCATTGCAATTATTACCTCTGAGGGTTAGCTCCTCATCTACCCAGAAGTCACTAGACGGACGTCCGGAATCGAAACACAACTTTGGTCCATTATCTGATGCTGGACATCCTCACGCTCTGCATTGAATAATGCTTTCCTATGGGTAAATCCTAATGCAAGTGCAGCCATTGCCACGCATTCGCATTAGGTCTGCCCCACCGACGTTGAGCGTGGGCGGAGCCTAACCCAGCACCGAGGAACATCGGCGCTGGGTTCAGGTAAGTTACTGAAGGGGTTTTAACCCCTTCAGCACTGCAGGAGCCTATAGTGCCGGGAAAACGGGTTTGTTTTCCTGGCACTATAGAATCCCTTTAAGTTGCTGAAATCTTTGGAGAGAGGTTTAGCAAATAATTAACATCCAGGCACATGCTGCTGTGTAAAAAGGTTTGCAACCCTAAAACTGCAAGTCTGTGTCTCTGTGCTACACAGATGTAAAGTCAATGCTATAACTACCACATGAAACCACTATTTTTGCCATTACTCAATCACTACTCTGGAAAACAAACTTATTAACACTGTACACAGAGTTCCACCACCAGTATTTTTACTACTTACCGATTCCTGGAGTAGCAACCTCTGAGTGGATGGAGAGATCTCCAGAGAGCCTCCTCTCTCCACAGTACCCAACATTACATCCACAGAAATGATGTCCCTGTCCTTCGACCCTTGGTCCCCAGTCTCACCAATTCCCTTAGGAGCTGGAATATGCTCACTGTCTTTATCGTCACTACTAATTGCCCTGTTTCTCTCATGCACATCAGACACCAGAGGTTCCTGCCCCAGGTTTGTTCTCAGGTCCTGACTGTTAATTAAGTGAACATGTAATACGGGATAGATTTCTGCTATTGTTCTGTGCACAGGGGACTCCAGATTAAGCAGCTGGCTTCTTTCTAGAGCTCCAAGCCCCAGCATTATGTCATGTGATATCCAGGGGCCCTCCGCAGACCTACACACAGGATTCTGCAATAAATAAATGCATAGAGTTAATGATAGGTTAATGAATATTTAAAAAAAAAAAAAAACTTTTTCAAACTTTTTGTCTTAATGGCAAAAAATTTCAACTGACCTTTTACAGCAAGCCTAAAAGAGGCTTATATATTACAGAGGCTATATATTACATTTGAATACCACAGATATGGAAGCGAATCCGTGTTTATGTATTTTAAAAAATGAATTGCTTTACACTGATTTATGCTACATAAACATATAAAAGGAAAACTCTAAATTCCAAACCCACTTTGTTTTAATAAAGTAGTTTTGGTACTTAGACCAGTCCCCCCCTCCCCTTTTTTTGGACAGTATAAACACGGCTAGTATTCGAGAAACGGCAATGTTTAATGTGTCCAAACGCCCACCTGAAGCGGCACTTACATCCAATAAGACACTTCCTCATTGAAGAGCTTCTATTTTCAAAAGGTTTTCACATTTGGCGTTACCCAATACAGCATGATAGACCTTGGACGTTGCTAATGCTTCTCAGAGAATGACAGCGTATGGCAATTTCTGAGTGCTGAATTGTACCCAGATCATGAGAACTTATTTCAGAGAAGGTGAAATGTGTTTATTTCTTTTTTTAAACTAAAGAGGGAAATAAAACCCAATGTTTTAAACTTTATACTCTTTCTCAACTTTTAAAAGAGAACAATACCACTTATATACTCAATGGATTACGAAGAAAGGAAGAACATTTTCTAATACAAGAAAATAAAAGTAATTTCCTTATGTTTAACCCCTTAAGGACACATAACATGTCATGATTCCCCTCTATTCCAGAAGTTTGGTCCTTAAGGGGTTAATAAAGGCATATAGAATAAGCAAATTTGTGTTTTTCTAAAGGTTCAGCTAAGTGTGAATGCTACTGAAATGCAATAATTGGGGATAAGGTATATGGGGCTTACAGTATAATGGCTCACGTGCCTACACGACCCCCCCCCTCCGAATGCATTATTGCTATACTACAGTTAGTGATAAACATAACGAGATAAAAAAAAAAAAATGTATGGGTTGAATCTAATTCTGTGTAGTCTCCAATATATTTAACTTTATAATTAAAGGTAGAGAGGAAATTTTGATTTATTGTCACTAGTTTAAGTATTAAAATGGATGTCCTCAAATTATCCACACTGAATTGATATGAGGCAACAGGTGTACTTAAACTTCCCATATTTAATCTTCCAATTCCCTACATAAGCACAAGAGTGATTCTTGTTTTCAGTTGCAAATCAAGGCAGTAGTTCACATTCCAAGCTTTCCTGAAAAACTCTGCAGCCAGTAAATGTTTCTACTCTATCAACTGTGCTGGAAGGCTGATCAAGCATTGTGCTAATTACTAGCTAAGCAAGTTAAATATCTCAGAGCTTAATATTCAATGGAACATGGACCACAATGTGCAAAAATGCATCACCAAGAAAGAGGGAGGTGGGTGGGAGGGGGTTTATCAAAGTGTAGCCAACACTTCTGTCTAATTTTCAAGTGATTTTTTTCACAATGTTTTAAATCTGATTTTTTTTTGGCACCCTAACCATTCTATTTGAATATGCACAATTTTTCCACCAGTGCAAAAGATTACATATTTTTTTTTTTCCCCCGCTACTTTTTTCAAAACAAATTGAGACTTTTCTGCTAGTGTTATCTTGGCGCTCTTCTGAGGTCACTTCCAGCCTTGCGGTCCCTTTAAACTGTAAGCTTGTTTGGGCAGGGCCCACTTCACCTACTGTCATATAGGTTTTGCTAGAATTAAAGGTTTGCCTTGTTTCCTATTATACAGCTCCGCAGAATGGGTTGGCGCTATATTAATTATTGCAATTCAGAAACGGAAATTTCGATTACAACTGGTGGAATTATGAAGAAAACAGTTATTTAGTAATGTAAGGTCTACTTTTCAGAACATTTTCATAATAAACCCCAAGTATGTCTCTTCCTTTAAAACTTTTGTTTCAGAGACCATTGAAAGGTGTTATTTCACTCAAACACCATAAAACATTGAACCCAGGTTCAACTGCATGAAAGACAGAGGAATGGAAAGAGCAAACTAGCCATTTCGCAGGTCATCAAGCGGGTTTTGCAGGTTGAAAGTCCATAGATCAGACCTGAGAGACCAAATATACAGATGTGTAGGGTAGTGGTATAAAGATCCGATCTCTAAGGAAGGAGAAGGGGAAAGCCTGACAAAGCATAAATGGGAACATGTACACACGTAAGCTGGCAGGGCATAATGTGGACTTGCCTAAGGTTTACCAGATCTGCAATGTTCTACTGGTCCTTAGTAAGGTGTGCATGCTAATGGACAGCAAATCAAAAATGAAGCCCGAAAACAGGGGTAGTCAACCTTTGGCTGTCCAGTTGTTGTAGACTAAATCTCCCATAATGCTGGCAGAGCATCAGGACAGATGTAGTTCACATTTGGAGTGCCCAAGGTTGACCTACCCCGGTCATGCTATAATGATTATAATTCATATGCACCTGCAGGAAAACTTTTAAAATGTATGAAGGATGTAATTCAAAGCTGGATTAATGCGCCTACTGCAGGATATGAATCCTACATACTGCAGGATATGAATCCTACATACTGCAGGATATGAATCCTACATACTGCAGGATGTGAATCCTACATACTGCAGAGCATCAGTAAGGGATGTCCCTCGCCATGAAGGGGTAATATTATTATTATTATTACCAGCATAGCTGATATAAGGGGAGCATATTCTTGCAGTCACACAGTAGTGATGATCAGATACCCCCCCGCTGCCGGGGATGGCGGCCTGGCAGCTCACACGGTACAGCAGGGCTGGGAGGAAGGAGCCCCGGAGGGTGACACGGTGCCCCCCATTACCGGACTCACACTGAGAGCCCCCCCCCGGGTACAGGTGTGGTGCCCCATGCCGGGTATCCCGCGGGGGTAGATTATCACACTGTATTACCCGGCCCCCGCTCTCCCCCTGCCTCTCACTTTTTCGGACGCTCCATGTCGCCGTCACAGTCTCCTCCCGAACGATCGCTTACCTCACTTCCTGCGGCTCTCTGTCGTCACTTCCGGCAGCGCGTCACTTGTGGCAGCTTTAAAGTGGTGCCAGGATACTACTAATGGTCCGATCCGAGGGCCCGGGCGGGTGAATGAGGGGCCAGTAAGGATCCTGTGCAGCATAGGCCTACACTACATTATATTATATTAATATTATATTTATATTACGTTATGTTAATGTTAGGCTGGTGCTGATGTATTATTACCTGCTCTATACTCTACCTGCAACTCCTGTCACCCCCCTGCAGCCCCTGACACCCACTGCAACCCTTACACCGCCTCCCCCTCGCAGCCCCACTGGGGGATAGTGGAGAGTAGGGGCTGATGTGTGGGGATAGGAGCAACCCCAACTCCCAATTCAACTCTTACCCCCCTGAATACCCTAACCCCACACCATAGCCCCTATTCACCCCAATGGGTTAAAATAGGGAGTAAGGATGTCGTTGGGGTTGCTCCCCCACATTAGCCCCTACTCTCCACTATCCCCCAGTAGGGGTGCGAGGGAAAGCAGGTGTAAGAGTTGCAGTGATGGTTTGGGTTTATTTTTGGAGGGAACCCCCTTGCACATCTCACAGAGCACCACATCACTAAGTCTTTTATTTCTGCCACCTTATATATTCCTCCCCTCCTATGACACCCATCTTGCCACTAATCCCTTTGCTTTCCACTATCACCCATCTCCCCTCTCTCTTCATATTACTCCTCCCATCTCTCTCACTCCATACTCGTATCAGCCCAAATCCATCCTTTCCTACCTGTCCCCCTTCCCATCACTCCCACCCATCCCTTCCTCTCCCCCCACACTCCTATCCCTGCCACTCAGCTATATCTCCCTTTTTCTCCTATCACTCCCACCCATGTCTTCCTCTCTCCTTATCCTATTATCACTCACTTTCATCCCTTCTTCTGTGTTTCATCCTCATATTACTCGCACTCATCCCTTCCTTTCACCCCACCCTTTCCTCCTCTATCCTTCTCAATCCATCCTCCTCCTACTACAAACCTATGTCTTTTTCTCTTTTAATCATACTACACCCATCCACCTTTCCCTCTTACAATGTCTCCCAGCTATCTCTCCCTTACTCCTATAATTTAGGATACATCTCTATCTTCCGATCACTACCACCCTCCTCAACTTGCTATCACTCCAACTCATAACTCCTGCACAACCTCCTATCAACCCCCAACCATTCCTTCCATCCCCACTCTTCTCACAACCACACGTAATATTATTTCCCCATTTTAATAACTCTGATCCCAGCTTCCCCACCCACTTACAGCACACTCATCTGCCCACACACAGAAATACTGTTCACTCACAGCTACCCACACACATCACTCATATCTACCAACACGTCATTTACTGCCATTCATATCACTAAAACCCACCCAAACATATCCCTCTCATATACTCGCACACAGCCACGTATATGACACACAGCCACCCCACACCTAGGAAAGAAAAGTACCCATCACACACAGGCTTCTAAAATATATTTCTTGGTGTACACCCTAATGAAATGTGCTGCGCATGCCTATGGTGTGCACGCTGTGTTTGCTGTCTGTCAATGTCTGAATGCTGTCATGTTTACTGTCTCTCCCCTTGTAAACAAAACCTTTATGAAGTCTTTCTGTCTCCTCTCAGACTGGAGCCAGATCCCAAGGATCCTTGTACTGTACAACATGAGAACCAACAAAGTGTACAAGCTTGTCATCCACAAGAAAGGCTTCGGGGGCAGCGGTAAAGGCACACTGCTCATTCTCTGTGTATAGCTAACTATAGCTCTCCCTTCGGCACCATCCTCTGGTGATGTCATTCCCACTCACTGGAGGGGGAGGACATCCTATAGGACAGACTGAGGGGAAGACTTAGGTGGCATTGCATGCTGTCTACAGACGCCCAGTACAGAGATACTATAAGGTTATAAGGTAACAGTGTTCTCGTAAAGGAGAACACCGGAAGGAGGGTATGTAGGTGCCCAAATAGACCCATGTTAGGTGGTGGACTGTACTATAGTGGATTGGCAAATTACACCGGGCCTCTAGTGGCTTGAGGGCTGTAGTGTTTATGGTGCTTTGAGTTTTACATTAAGTGTAGTATTTACATCTAACCCTACCTGTAACCATAAAATCTCACAATTCTAACTTGGTTCATTAAGCTCCTGGAGCTAAGCATCCTTCTTCAGCTATTATTATACTATGTTCTCCAGAGGTCAAGTTACTGGAGTAATCCACTTGAACATGACACTGCAATGAACACTTACAGTGCTATTTACTAAGTGAGAATTGTAAGGAATTCAAAGTGACCTTGACATTTAAGGCAAAATGGAAGCTTAGGTGACTTGGAGATTTTTTTTCAGTAAGGCTACTTTTTTACTTAAGTGTGATATTCACTTTGACTTCCTGGCAATTCTCACTTTAGCAAATAACCCTGACAGGGTATTTTTCAACTAACAATGAATTGTAATGAATTGAAAACTAAATTGCAAAATATTGGTGACAATTCTCCAATTTTGCCACAGTTTAAATTTTGCAGTTCACTTTTCAGTTTGGTGTGACTTGCAGATATGTGATCACCTTGCGGAATAGATAAATGGATTTGTTCAATATGCAATGGGGTATGGTGAGAAGCGTGAGAAATAGTCCTATGGAGCAATTGGGGGGACACCAAAAATTCACCAGGCTTGAATCATTTATTTCATCTTTGGTGTTGAAGTGTAAAGTTTGTAAGTAAGTTGTCAACTCTGCACAACAAACTTTTTTAGTGCCCATAGTTCCTTCTTACAACTAAGAATAGGGCATCTTGGAATGTGCATTACTATGTTAAATTATATAAATAACAATAAAAGGACACAATCCTAGTATGTGCCAAGCTTCTTTTTCTTTCTTTATAACCAAATGTTATTTATTTTTTATATATGTCCCATTCTCTTTCCAGAAGATGAACTGGTTATCAATTCAAAGGTTTTCCCTTCAATTAAGCTTGGGGACATAGTAGAGATTGCTCATCCCAATGATGAGTACAGGTAAGACAAAATATTCTACAAATTGGGACTTGCTTTTTACTGATCTTGCACAAAGTTCTTCATACTATATTACTGCAGGCCTGTATCTTTCAACATTATATATTTAAAGGGACATTATGGGCACCCAGAACTCCGAACACTTCAGCTCATTGAAGTGGACTGGGTGCTGTGTCCCTTTTGCACCTAGTGCTGCAATGTTAAACATTGCAGTTCCAGAGAAACTGCAATGTTTACATTGCAGCTCTAAGTCTGCCCTCAGTGGCTGTCTACCAGACAGATTCTAGAGGGCCTCCTGAATTGAAATTGACCTTTGGTCCCATATCTGATGCTGGACGTTCTCACGCTCTGCACGAGGACCTCCAGCGTCAGTTTTTTTTCCCCATAGGAAAGCATTGATTCAATGCTTTCCTATGGGGAGGTCTAATGCACGCACAGCGTTTGCTGCGCATGTGTATTAGAGCCCTTTTGGTGCGGGACATTGGAGGGGACGGAGCGTTGGCCCAGCACAGAGGGACAGGTTTGTATTCCTGGCACTATAGTATCTCTTTAACAGCTCAGGATGATTGATCTATGAGGTGAAAATAAGCAATCTTCAACTGTGTGTTTCATACCACATTCATGTGCATAATGTTGTCAGTTTAAATAACGTTTTAGTTTTAAACAATTCCTAGGTGGAATTAATTTATCACTGTTGTTCTGTATGTGAATCTGACTTGCCATCATTGATCTTGTTGTGATTTTATTGGTGTAATAATATGTTCTTATCTATTTTGATTCCAGGCTGAAGTCTAGCTTACACATCTTAGTACATCAGCCATTTTACGTACCCTTCAATGTGGTTTCATTGTTGGTCTACCAAGAGAGAATTAGCATTTCTAATATGAGCAATTCACAGTCCCCAATGTTTTACTTCTTTGTCAATATTTTGTAAACATAATTGTTGTTCTTGAAGTTGACATTTATTGTCTGGTTGCCAACATGTTGCCGAGCCTATGACTTTACAGGTTTTCTTTAACATCCGTTGTGATAACTAGATTACATAAAATGTATGAAAACACAAATTATGAAATCAGAGCAATAACCTTGACATTTAATCATCACACATTTTGTATAGTAATGAAAACTCGTTGATGCAGTAGTAGTGGAAGCTGTGTGCGATACTTTGCGGACCCTTGGTCAGAAGTCAATTTGTTATAAAGCGGTTTGAATTCTTATAGTGGAGGGGTGCCAGGGCACTCTTGGAACCATAAACACAACAGCACTCTGTAGTAGTTCCTTGGAGTGTTTTTTTTTTTTTAAAAAGTAAATTTGTAACTCCACATTGAAAGTCTATTGTGTTTTGAAAAATTACAGGTGTCTGCTTTCAGCCCAAGAACTCCAAATTAGTATTTGATACTGTCGGGTGAGGGCAGACTTGATTTTTTTTCTTTGTGTGGTTTGTGTTAGTTGTATATAAATTAATCCTATTTTATCTCCTTGCAGTCCTCTTCTTTTGCAGGTGAAATCTTTGAAGGAAGATTTACAGAAAGGTACAGTGCGTTCCCTTGTAGCTTTCTTGCAAACATATCATTTCCCATCCATTCGTTCATGTTCTCTGAAGTGGGTAATGTTTGTGCTTTCTGCTTACAGAGACTGTCAGCATTGACCAGACTGTTGCTCAGGTTTTTCGACTTCGTCCATATCAGGATGTATACGTCAACGTTGTTGACCCAAAAGTGAGTCTATCATCCTTTCGCACATAATTCTCTCCCCCGAGAACCTTGATTGCACATTAGCCCACAATATAAATCTAACTCATGTCCTATGTGAAATCTCAGAGGAAAGAGATCTTTAGGACATCTACACAATGGATCTCAAACTCTGGCCTCACATATGTTGATGATCTGCAACTCCCAAAATGATTTGGATTTATATGTGTTTGTATATATGTATACACAGTGCTTGTTAATCACAAGCCTTTATTAATTTTAATTTGTACATAACTTTTCATTTTGGCACTGTATTCCAGGATGTGACACTTGACCTTGTAGAACTGACCTTTAAGGACCAGTATATAGGGCGTGGGGATATGTGGAGACTGAAGAAAAGTTTGGTGAGTTCAATCAGGAAATATTTGGTACACATTTGCCCCTCTGCCTACACCCCTCCCATCCCCAAGTCTCAAATCTCACATCCACTAGAAGGAAACAGAAATCCCATTTTATAGTAGTAGCCCACACTGTATACATGCAACACATGCATCATGTACCCGCTTGCTAGGAATTGAGGGATAATGCAAGTGTTATTTGAGAATGGGGTCACTGTGAATCCCACTCCTTAAATTCCAGGATGTCATATTGTAAGAGGAGAAGTGATCTTTAGGTATGTATACATTTTAATTAATGCATGCATTGGTAATGTCACCAGTGCACTCAGGATTATTCACTAAAGTCTGAATGCCCCAGTCTGGATTAGCAAAAAAAAAATTTGGTACCATTTAGGGCTTAAGAATGCCAAAATCCCCAAAAATAGATGGGAAAATGGAGGAGACTTTGGGATCTATAAACAGTGAAGTATTTGTATTCTGTTTTCACGTGCAATCATCTAAGAAAATTCCTCTCCCTGCAATTTACAGGTCAGTTCCTGTGCTTATATAACTCAGAAAGTGGAGTATGCTGGAATTCGGTAAGTACTTGCTAAACAGGTTTGCCTGTCCCCCTGTATCTTCTTTACTATATCAAGATGGATATTCATCAACCGGCGTAGATTAGATCTGAAGTTTATTAATTAATTTATTTGTCGACCATTGATAAGAGAGACTTGCCTTCATTATTGCAGAGCGCAAGCAGGAGAACTATGGGTGAAGAGCGAGAAAGTGACCTGTGGGTACATCAGTGAGGACACACGAGTATGTGGACATTATTTTCCTTTCATGTCATGTTTCTGATTACTCCTTCAGTTTGTGCCTGTGTTACCATTTTCATTAGATTATATGGATATATTTCTTATATTGTTTTGTTTCTTCTTGCAGGTAGTGTTTCGATCTACCTCTGCCATGGTGTATATATTCATACAGATGAGTTGTGAGATGTGGGATTTCGATATTTATGGTAATATGTTACATGGGCAAATATTGTAAAGTTGACCATGGCCTATTTTCAAAAGTCAGCAGTCATTAAAGGTCCTAATCTAGAGTTTTATTTACAACTTTGACATACTACTTAGGTGACCTGTACTTTGAAAAGGCTGTGAATGGATTCCTAGCTGATCTCTTTAACAAGTGGAAGGTAAATTCTATGTCACTCATTGCTTCGTGTCATTTCAACGCTGGATACTTGTTTACACAGTGTTTTCCTCACTCAGGAGAAGAACTGCAGCCATGAGATTACAGTCGTGCTCTTCTCCAGAACATATTATGATGCTAAATCTCTAGGTATGTGTGTTACTATACTATATGTCAGATTGTGCTTCTTCTTACATGAAATTGTGTGCATGCTGCTGCACACCTGAGTAAACTGTAATTGTGCGATAAATCATACTTTAATTTCTCATGTTAGTTGCTTGCCCAATTACAATTCAGAACAGAATAATCCACACCAGAATGGAATTTATCCCTTTCTATGTTATTTTAGAAATTGTCAACTGTGAAAAAAATACAAAATGATCTCCAATGCACAGCTAGATTTACATTCATCTATGGAGAGATATGCAGGCCCTGTCTTTGCAGAAACAAAAAAAAGCTGAATTGCCAGGTCTTCTTTTGTATTTCAAGTTCTTACACTTTAAAGGTACTGGCTTTATGCCAATATCTTTGCTAGTCTACCATCCGATTTTAAATGGGTTAATGTACAGTTTGGCTTTAATTGAATCTGACTGCTTCTGTTATACAATGCCCTTACCTGACCAGTAAGTGGAATTGTGTGAATGCAATCTGTTGCCCATCCAAGTAACAATGTTTTGTATTTTAATTGTTTGCACCTTCATTTTCTATTAGTTATTAGTTGTTTTCTTTGAATAACCAGTCTCAAGTCCCAGTAAGCATGAACCACATCAATAGTGGTCTTTTTGCTTCCCATTATATGTTCTAGCAGCATGTTCTTTTCATTAGAATAGAGGTAATTAATGATATTTGGATGAAGCCGTCTTCCTCTTTCTGTATGGAGAATATCCAGCAATTCTGATTTTTATTTTTAGTATTTCAGAAATTAGTCTCGAAATATACACACAGTTTTGTTTAGTAAATTTAAAACTTTTGTGTTCAATCTTTTGAAATAAAATTAGTTCTCACTAGAGATCTTAAATGTTCCCCAAGCCTTTGGACTATATAATCAAGATGGAGTTTTTCTAAAAAAAATTATTTCTTTAAAGGCATTTCTTTTATGCATGTGGGGATAGAGGTAAATTAGGTATAATGAGTAATAGTTGGAATATCAATGTGCGGTCCTGAAATGAAAAGGATTTTCTAATTGTTATTACTAATGCTTTTTACTGTATGTTTACTGTATGCTCACTCTCTGGACTCTTCCTTTACACTTTTGCTTCCTACCATCTCTTGTTCCATTGCTTTCTGTGTTCTAGACGATTTCCCGGAAGCTCAGCGCAGTAACTCCATCACAGAGGATCACAAGGGTCAATTCTATGAAGATTTCTACAAGTGCGTATGCTAAGAGTGGACATATCCATCCTGCTTGACTATACAGTTTTTGACTTGTTTTCAATTTCTGTGTTTAGTTGATCTTATCGAACAAGATACAAAAGTAAAAGATCCACGCACAGTGTAGTAAAATCATTCTAAAGTGGCTACACGAAACAACTCAAAGTACTACATTTGTAGTACTTGTTAAAATATGACTTTACAAAGTAAAACTCTAATCACAGGGTTAATACGTTAGTTTTTTTTTTTAAACTTCTCAAACTTTTCACACAGTGACTCTCTGTGTGAGATCAAAGATATCTCTCTCGCCTTCAGAACAACGTGTATGTGGGGATACTGTTCTGTTTGTGAAAATCCTGCAAAAATGGTAAATGGGGTTACTGTTATATTCAGGAGACAATTTTAAATAAAAATACTGATGTTTTATTGCACTTACTAATCTCAAGATTATGAAATTTCCCGTGAAAATAGAACATGTGTGTAAAAAAAACACAAATTAAAGTATAAATTGCTACATGGGCACTGCATGTCTGTTAAAGTGGCTAGATCAAACAACTCAAACTATGCCATTTGGAATACCCTGCGCTGACTGCTTTTAAAAATACTATACCATCATGGGTGTAATTTTCTGTCCTGGGCTGCCATACTTTCTCAAAAGTGACATATTGTCAAAAGTGACAAATTTTCAAACTTACAAGCTGAAAAGGGCATCTAATATATTTGGCCCTGTGAGTTACCGAAACAAATTAAAATAATGGTATGTGGGGGTACTGTTATATTCATGAAACAATGTGTAATCAAAATACTGAGGCACTATTGCAGTAACCCATTTCAGGAATATGAAATATCCTGTGGAAATTGAGTTAATGTGTTTGAAAAAGCACAAATAAAGCTATAATCGCTATATGGGTCCTGCATTTCTGATAAACTGGTTAGGCCAAACATATCAATACACACCATTTCGAATTCTCTGTGTTGCCTACTTTTGAAAATGGTATGCCATAATAGTGGAAATGTTTTTACCCAGGCTGCCAAACGCTCTCAAAGGCGACATAGGCCCAGAAAATCACTTTGCCAAATTTCAGTGTGTGAAAACATAAGTCGATAAGGCTTATATTAGACCCTATAATTTTCCAAAACCACATAAAACTTATACATAGGGAGTACCATTGCACAGGTGAGACAATACTGACCAGAAATGTGAGTGTTTGAGAGCAGTGTAAAGTATAAGAACCATAATATCATCACTGAAAGTACAGTTTTTATGTGAAAAATGCAAAAAAAAAATCTGAACACCAACTTTGGCTACTATTTGTGACTAAGTGGCTATTACAAAAGACTGGACATAACCCATTTTGAATACCCTGGGATGTCTACTTTTCCAAATGGTATGCCATGATGTGGGTAATTTTAATTTCTGAGCTGCCATACAGTCTCAGAGGCAACATGGGCCCAGCAAACCAATCTACCAAATTTTTACGTGTAAAACCATAAATGGACAAGCCCTATATTTGACCCTGTAACTTTCCAAAACACCATAAAACATATACATGGGGGTCCCGTTGTACTCATGAGAAATCACTGACCAGAAATGTGAGTGTTTCAGAGCAGTGAAATGTATAAGAACAATAAAATCATCACTGAAAGTACAGTTTTATGTGAAAATACCCTGGGATGTCTACTTTTTCAAAAGGTATGCCATGATGGGGATAATTTTAATTTCTGGGCTGCCATACGGTCTCAAAGGTAACATAGGCCCAGCAAACCAATCTACCAAATTTCTACATGTAAAAACATAAATGGACAAGCCCTATATTGGATCCTGTAACTTTCCAAAACACCATAAAAAATATACATGGGGGTAGGGGGGGCACTGTTTTACTCTTGAGACATTGCTGAATACAAATGTGTGTGTTTTATTGTAGTAAAAGTGAACAGTATTATGACATTCACAGTAAAAATGCAATGCAGAACTTGAAAAATAACCAAATGTCAAAAGTTTTTTTTTCACAAAAAAGTTAGTTCCATATATAAAAAATTGATATGAAATGAAAGCTCTCATTCTCCTGAACAATATGATATATAATAAGTATGGGTGTTTATAATATAAAAAAAAGGTAAATTATTGTTGAACAGACATATAGTCAAAATTCTGTGGTTTGTTTACATTTTTTTTGGATCACAACTTGTACATTTGGCTCCGTCCTTAAGGGGTTAAAGACTGCAGTGATAATAACTGCATGCTGTACTCTATTCAGAGCCAATGTTTTTGAATCCATTGCTGAATTCAGTAAATGTTGGCGTAATCCAATATACCAGCCCTAACTCATCTGTCAAAAATAATTTTCCCTCAAATTTCCCGCAGTAGTTCTTGCACATTTCTTATCCTTTTTTCTTGCTTTCTGCAGGGTGGTTGTGCAGAATGAAAGGCGGGAGGAATGGACATCCCTGCTTGTTACTATTAAGAAGCTTTTCATTCAATACCCAACTCTGGTTCGCCTGAAGCATGCAGGTACTCAGATGCTCTGTGTGTAAATGCAGACTATGAATTGTATCTGTTATTGCCAATATCAAACTCTATACAGTATACAGTGTTTATTTTTTCAAGGAACCTATTTATAGCTATCAGATAAAAAGGTTTTGATGTGTGTGTTTATTTTTATCAGCTATTTTGCCCAATTATCAGTGATCTGATTGATGTCATTTATACATGTTAAAGGAACACTCTTTACTACATGTCTGTTCGTCCACCCATTGTAAAGCGCTGCGGAATTTGATGGCGCTATATAAATATCATCATAATAATAATACAGCAGTTTTGCAAGCTGAAATGCTTTATGTTTCTGGAGCCTGTCAATAGAAATCTACACTCTTTTACATTAGGCAAGAACACCTCCATGACTGTCAAGTATACATCCAGGGAGGTTTTCTTACTCTTTTGTTAGCTCCATGGAGCTAATGGAAGCGGCAGGCATGATATGCTGTATTATTTATTTATTTCCCCAGTGACATTTTCCGCTACCTTATTGTCATGTAAGATGAGCCAGTTATTCCTCAAATTCCATTGCGTTCTCTGTAGTATAGCACTGAGAACAGAATAGGTAGTTTAAAATTTTTAGGCCAAAATAGCTGAACTTGAAAAAAAAATGTTATCAGTTTGAATATTTGTTCTAAATTTGAAATTAACTTTGAATTTCCAAGAACGTATTGAATAACCTGGTGTGTATCGCTATTTTCTCTAGTGAGTTTCGTGGTATCCCTTGCACAAAGCTCACTATTTTTCTCTGTGAGTGAAATAAATCTCTTCCAATTATTTTAGTTGGCCATAACATGGAATGCAATTTCCTTTTTTTTTTGTGTATGCATTAAAAATACATTAAAGACTGTTTCTTCATATTATTGAGCCTCTGATGTAATGGTTTGGGTGCTTGCAGAAGGCTTTCCCCGAGGACAGAACTCTACCTCCGATCAAGGGAATTATCTAGAAGCCATCAACCTGTCCTTTAATGGTGAGTGAATGTATAGTGCTGTGTTAAGAAGTAATCTATAGAACAAGATTGTGCATAAATGTACATTTCATTCTTAAAGGGACAGAATAGCTGTGAATTTACCCCACTCATCTAATGCTTTATGTACATAGTGCTTTAAAAAAAAAAAAAAAAAGATAAATCTATTTACAATTAAATCTTTTATTTTTTAAATTGGGACCAGGTAGGGAAGATTTATTGAACAATCAGCGATTTGGAGTTTTTAATATGCTGATTTCTTTCTTTATCTATAGGCCATAAAAGGGTCTTGTAATCCCTGTCTCCCAAAGTTAGATTCTATTCTATTTTATACCAATTTTCTTTCATAGAATCTTCCTTATTTGCAATTAAAATATGCGCTAATAGGTTAGCTTGTGCAATATCTTGAATGATTGGAATACTCATACCTCCTTCATCTTTTTTCTTTGACATAATATCTTTTTTTATTCTGTGTTTTTTACCTGACCAGATAAATTTAGTAGATGATGATTGAATTAATTCTAACCAACTATCATGAATCTTTATAGGGTTCATTCTCATAATGTACGAAAATTTCGGTATAATATATGCTTTTAATGTGTTTAGAGTTTTCCATTTTTAAAAATTAATATTAGTTTCTTTAATTAACAGTAAAATGTTAATTTACATCCATTTTTTTTGAAATTTGTATACCCAAATAATTAAAATAACTTTTAACTTGTTTAAATCCATATTAATTTTCTATATTAATAATGTTATTTTGCACTGTATTTAGATGTAATGCCGTAGATTTTTCAGTATTTATTTTGTAATTGGAAAATTTACTATAATTTTGAATAATCTCCACAACATGGTCAATAGATTCCTCAGGTTTCTGAATAGTTATCAATACGTCGTCGCCATATAACTTTTTTGGGTATTGTTTTCTCCAAACCCCATTATATCCTGATTGGATCTTATGTCTACTGCCAAGGATTCAATTGATATATATAATAACGGTGATAGTGGGCAGCCCTGGCGTGTGCCGTTTGTAATCCCAAACCATTTGGATTTAATAAACAATTTGTTTAAAATTGAAAATAATTCCTGGTATAAATTTAAATATACTATCAAATTTAATGATAAATATAAATCTGTAATTATGGACCCATAAGGGCATGGAAAAGATTTCCAACTTCCTGAGAGGAAATACATTAAAATCTTTTGAACAACTTCAAACTGAATATAGTATACCTTCTACAGAATAGTTTATCTATATAAGGGTAATATCTTTTTTTAAAACATACCTGAGATTTAATTCCCTTGGACCACCAGTTAAGTTCCTTTCAGAAATATTTGGACAAACAGATTATACTCATTTAGTCAACAAATGTCAAAAACTAATTTATAAGGCTCAGATTAAATCAATTCCCCTGGCAATTGCTAAATGGAATTATGATGTGAAAATAGATATAACTATGAAAGAATAGAATAACTCTCTTAAGACATTATATAAAACCTGCCACTATTTAAATATACATGAAATTCATTACAAGATACTAAATAGATGGTATAGAACTCATCAAAAAATACCAAAAATGTATCCTACAGCCTCCTCCCACTGTTGGAGATGCACTGAGCCAATTGCGATTTTTAAACACATTTGGGGGGATTGCCTGATAATTAGACCTCTTTGGGAGATGACAAACCATTATTTATCAACTTTACTGGAAATGAAGTTCAAACTGACTCCAAATATGGCTTTACTTCATATGGATATGGGGATGATCAATAGAGAGTCTAGACCAGTTATCTTACACATTTTAATGGCTGTTATTGACACGTATTCATCCGCTTCTAAAAATGTGGTTAATGGCATTTCCTGTCCACACAGGAAAAGTTGTGCCGAGCAGCAACCAAATCCACAGAAGGGTTAATCCTGAGCAGCAATTAGGCAAATGGGAACCTGGTAACTGCCTTTGGGGTCAAAGGCTGGTTACAACCTATCAGATCTAGAGGAGGGGTATTTAGGCCCAGTTCTCATCCAGTATCCCTCCTCTAGATCTGATAGGATACTGATCTGCAACCTATCAAATCTAGAGGAGGGGTATTTAGGCCCAGTTCTCATCCTGCTCAGTGTCCTGTCGTGATTTCCTTTGTGGTTGTCCGAGAGCGTGTTATTGATTCTGGTAATTCTGGTTATTTGACTTTGGCATTGTTTTTGACTTCCCTGTTTATTGGCATCCCTGACTCCTGGCTTTTCCTTATTGTTGCGTCTCTTTCTGTTTCCCTTGACCTCGGCTATTCCTGACTATTCTTTGGTACATTAGTCCGGCCATTCTAAGGTCCGGTATACGTTACCTATCAGTCCTCTGTGTTACACAATTCTACGTGCTGGATCATTCTGAAATCCTGACATTACGACATGGCCATAGATCCTGTAGAATTGTGTAAGCACATAGCTGCTTGCGAAAGGAAACTAGAGGAGAATGATCACCGCATGGATCAATTTGCCCAGGCCTTCAGTACGCTTCTTATCCGAACAGTGCACCTGCAACCTGCGGCTGCTCCTACTGTCTCACCTCCGCCTTGTGTACCTCTGCCTATAGTATACAAGGCACCAACTATCTCTCTATCTCCTCCACCGCATTTTGATGGTAATTTCCAAGAATGCCGGGGATTCCTTAACCAAATAGAGTATCATTTTGAGGCCTCACCTGGATCTATTCCCACAGACAGAGCTAAAATTGGTTACCTGATGAATCAATTAAAAGGTAAAGCTTTAGCTTGGGCCAATCCATTATGGGAGAGTAATAGGAGTGTGGCACACAATTACCAGGAGTTTATTACGGAATTTAAACTTACGTTTGAACTATTAGGCAGGGAGGAAGACGCATATCAGACAAGGGAACCGGTCTATCTCGGAGTATGCCATAGAATTTCGTACCCTAGCTTCCGAGGTAGACTGGACTAATAGTGGGTTAATCTCTGCATTTAAAAAGGGACTATCTGAGACTATGCTAGATGAGATTGCCGCCAAAGACTTACCCAAAAAGCTTAATGAATTTATCAATTTTGTCATGCAAATTGATAATAGATTGAGAACCAGAGACGCTACTAGAAACAAGACCAGACACATGAATATGCCTTTAGCAACCCACTTCTCAAAACTTATTGTCCCTAAATTTCCTGTACAGTCCGAACCCGAACCCATGCAGTTGGGGGTCACTAGACTGTTGGAAGCAGAAAGACAGTATAGGGAAAAAGAAGGCCTATGTCTATACTGCGGTAGAAAAGGACATATGAGAAACAATTGTCCCATACGTCCGGAAAACTACCGCACCTAGGCACCTTAAAGGGACAGGTCTAAGGTGTAATGGAAACGTCCTCTGGAATGGGTAAAAATAGGTTTCTCCTTGATATTTATTTTGCCTTTGAAAAGAAGAACTTTTCATGCAAAGCCCTGATGGATTCAGGTGCCGCTGGAAACTTCATCGACGTTCAATTTGTTAAATGTAATACTATACCTATCAAGGAGAGACTATCACCCCTAGCTGTTGAAGCTATTGATGGGAGACCACTCTCACAACCATTGATTACACACGAAACCTTACCCATTAATTTGTCCATTGGTGCCTTACATAAGGAAGAGATTACATTTCAGGTTATTGCATCCCCTTCCTGTCCGATCATATTAGGCTTTCCATGGCTTAACAAGCATAACCCTCATATTGACTGGGCTAATGGGGAAATATTAGAATGGGGTAAGGATTGCTATGAAAGGTGTATATTAAATGTTGCCAAAAGAGTGGGCACTACTGGATTACCCACTAGTACACCTCAAAACCCAGAAATCCCTATACAGTACCAAGACATTAAAGAAGGATTCAGCAAAACTCAGTCGAATACTCTACCTCCTCACAGAGTTTATGACTGTTCCATTAATTTACTACCCATCACTATGCCAGCTAAGGGAGCAGTCTATGCTCTGTCACCTCAGGAGAGTAGAGTAATGGAGGAATATATTAAGGATTCATTGAATAAAGGCCACATACGAAAATCATCCTTGCCTGCTGGGGCAGGATTCTTTTTTGTATCTAAAAAGGATGGTGAGTTGCGCCCATGTATCGATTACAGGGCATTGAACAAAATCACCATTAAGAACGCCCACCCCATTCCTCTTATTGCTGAATTATTTGATAGACTCCAAGGCGCTAAAGTATTTACTAAGTTTGATCCTAGAAGTGCTTACAATTTAGTGAGAATCAAGGAAAACCACGAGTGGAAGACTGCATTTAATACCAGAAGTGGACACTGTGAATATCTAGTGATGCCATTCGGGTTGTGCAATGCTCCAGCGGTTTTCCAAGAATTCATAAATGATGTACTCAGGGATTACATTTACTCGTTTGTCTTGGTCTATCTGGATGATATCTTTATTTATTCTCCTGACATTCAGACTCACCACGATCACATTAGACAAGTTCTGTAGACCTTGTTAAAGAATCAACTTTATTGTAAATTAGAAAAATGCATCTCTGACCAATCTGAAGTACAGTTTTTGGGATATAATATCTCTGCCTTGGGGTTTCAGATGGATCCTAAAAAGCTGGAATCGGTTCTACAATGACCTTTACCGACTGGGTTGAAAGCCATTCAAAGGATCATTGCTTTTGCCAATTATTACAGAAGATTTATAAAGGGATTTTCTTCAGTAATAGTCCCCATCACCAATATGACACGCAAGGGGGTTAGCAGTATGATATGGACTAAGGAGGCCATAGAAGCCTTTGAAACTCTCAAACAGCGGTTCGCCTCCGCCGACATATTGATACATCCTGACACGAGTAAACCTTTCATACTGGAAGTTGATGCATCAGAGACAGGGGTAGGGGCAGTTCTCTCCCAGAGGGAGAGCCAGGATACTCCATTGCATCCTTGTGGTTACTTCTCTAGAAAGTTGTCCCCTTCCGAGCGTAATTATGATATTAGCAATAGGGAATTGTTGGCCATTATTCAAGTTCTCAAGGAGTGGTGACATCTTTTAGAGGGTTCCAAGGACCCCCTTTTGATCATTACTGATCACAAAAACCTGGCTTACATAGGAGATGCTAAACGATTGTCTTCTAGGTCTCTGTTCCTTTCTCGCTTTAATTTTCTTATAACTTATAGACCTGGTGCTGATCTTTATATGTGAGATTGTCCGTCTGCATGGCATTCCTCACAATATTGTATCTGATAGAGGTTCTCAGTTTGTATCCCGGTTTTGGATGGCTTTCAATAAGCAATTGGGAATTTCATTTTCTTTTTCATTCTCTTACCACCCCCAGACTAAGTTCCTTTGTAGAAAGGGGCGCTGTACGGATACTAGCATTACCCTCAATTTGTAGATCCACGGAATGGTGTTACCTTGTAGCTGTCCTTCTGGGCTGTGGGAATGAGCCTGCCGCTTGCCACCAATTGTAACGGACCGTTTTGCACACAAGAGGTTAAAAACCATTTAGGTGATATTCCCCTTCCCAGATGCACAAGCAGCTACTGTAAGCACCAATCTCCCAAACTGCAAACTACATGAATACTGGAAACAGCCAAACAGGAAAAAACATACGAAAGGTTTACACTCCTGGCAGTCAGCATACAATCCAATTCCCCCAATAACGAGACGACACTTCGCTTTGAGGGTTAAGCAGAATCTGGTTTACTGGGGCTAACTGCCTGGCTTTTATGCAGGTCTCCCACCTGGTGGACACTCCCCTAGGGGACCAGATGGGAAACTGGGAAACATATTGGACCTTAACCAATCACAAGCTTACAATCCCACAATGCATCACAATCCCTCCTCTCTGTCCTGGAGATAATTGGGAAGTAATCCAATTATCTCCAAGGACAGAGGCAAAACTCCATTAACCACATGGCAGTAAAAAGACAGTAAAAGACATAAAATTACATACTGTTACATTCATCACATAGAACATACACATTCTACCTATCCCCAGATAGCTTAGATCTGAGCGCACATTATTACCGGATGGCGCTCAGATCACATGCATACAGTTCAATCGCCATGGAGCCAAAGTCTTTCCCATAGTCTTTCAGTATACGAATGGGCTCTATGGCTTAGCTATCTGAGGTAACACTGCTCATATAGGGAAAATAAATGGTTTTTAATGCAGGGCCATGGTCCAGCGGCAAGCGGTGGGCAACCAGGCTCCTCCAGTGGCCAGTGGCGAGGTTGGTTCCGCCACATTTCTCCCCTTTACCAATCAGACTAACAGGGTATTTGACCTCCTGTCGGTCAGTGCCCTGGTTAGTCCAGCAGCCCACCCACAGAACCCAATCAGTAGTACAGCCCACCCACAATAAAGGCTTACTACATTTGGGGAAATGAGTAGCTTGCCTTTGTCCAGGTGCTTCACCACTGCTATGTGGGGTGCAGCTATTCCGGGTCAGTGGGTTGCTGAGTGGGCAGAGACCAGCTGTACTCTGCCCTGGTGCCAGCGCTATAACGGGAGTAGCCTGGTTGGAGCCCCGCTGAGGAGAAGGGGTAGTATGCTGCCCTCTCTGGATCTGGTGCTGCTGCTGTAGGGGGAGGGTGTGGGGTTTATCATCTCTCCTTGGTGGGCTAGGCTGCCGCTGGGGAGAGGGGGTAACAAGCTCCTCTCCCTGACACTCTTTCTGCTGGTGGAGAGGGGAAACGACTGTCTCCCCTTTCGATATATTGTCCCGCGGCTGGGGAGCGAGACCGACTGTCTCTGCTCCCGGCAGGACACACTGCCACTGGGGAGGAAGGACGGCACCTTTGTCTCCCTGGGACTCACTTGACTGCTGGGGAGAGGGACCCACTGTCTCCTCTCCTAAGGACACACACTGCCGCTGGGGAGGAAGGACGGCACTTTTGTCTCCCTGGGACTCACTTGACTGCTGGGGAGAGGGACCAACTGTCTCCTCTCCTAAGGGGACACACTGCCACTGGGGAGGAAGGATGGCACCTTCAGCTCCCTGGGATAAATACTGCCGCTGGGGATCCTCGCAGGACCAGTCTAGGAGGTCCGCCACCTCGGGTACTGTTGGTTGCTGTTGGGGAAGAGGACCGGTTGTCTCTTCCCGGGCCTCATTGATGAGTCGCAGGTACACATCTCGGGACACACTGAGCTGCGTACCACTGTATCGCCTGGTATGCGTCGTCGAGCGCCAGTTCTGCATATACTAGAATCTCGAGTCTAGTCACCCAAGCTTCTTCGGTCTGTTTTCTCAGGAGGGGCATCCGCTCTGCCATTTGAGCCAGGATTCGCTGCCTTCTGCTGCGGCGCCGATCCTCTCACGAATACTGTACTTTCTCTAGGGCTTCATCCCATAACCCGGCTCTGGCAATCTCTCTGTATCTCAACATGTCCTCCTCTGACACTGCTCCAGACCTCAGGGATACGCAACAGTACAATCTACCTTGAAACTTCTCCTCCATTTTCTGAGTTCCTTTGTAGATAGGGGCGCTGTACGGATACTAGCATTACCCTCAATTTGTAGATCCACGGAATGGTGTTACCTTGTAGCTGTCCTTCTGGGCTGTGGGAATGAGCCCGCCGCTTGCCACCAATTGTAACGGACCGTTTTGCACACAAGAGGTTAAAAACCGTTTAGGTGATATTCCCCTTCCCAGATTCACAAGCAGCTACTGTAAGCACAAATCTCCCGAACTGCAAACTACATGAATACTGGAAACAGCCGAACAGGAAAAACCATACGAAAGGTTTACACTCCTGGCAGTCAGCATACAATCCAATTCCCCCAATAACGAGACGACACTTCGTTTTGAGGGTTAAGCAGAATCTGGTTTACTGGGGCTAACTGCCTGGCTTTTATGCAGGTCTCCCACCTGGTGGACACTCCCCTAAGGGACCAGATGGGAAACTGGGAAACATATTGGACCTTAACTAATCACAAGCTTACAGTTCCACAATGCATCGCAATCCCTCCTCTCTGTCCTGGAGATAATTGGGAAGTAATCCAATTATCTCCAAGGACAGAGGCAACACTCCATTAACCACATGGCAGTAAAAAGACAGTAAAAGACATAAAATTACATACTGTTACATTCATCACATAGAACATACACATTCTACCTATCCCCAGATAGCTTAGATCTGAGCGCACATTATTACCGGATGGCGCTCAGATCAATCGCCATGGAGCCAAAGTCTTTCCCATAGTCTTACGAATGGTAGCTTTAGAAGTCTTGGGTGTCGGGTTATAGTCTTACGAACATATTGGACCTTAACCAATCACAAGCTTACAATCCCACAATGCATCACAATCCCTCCTCTCTGTCCTGGAGATAATTGGGAAGTAATGGGCTCCATGTCTTAGCTATCTGGGGTAACACTGCTCACATAGTGAAAATAAAAGGTTTTTAATGCAGGGCCATGGTCCAGCGGCAAGCGGTGGGCAACCAGGCTCCTCCAGTGGCGAGGTTGGTTCCGCCACAAATAGCACTCAAGACAATTGGTCCGAATTATTACCATGGGCCGAGTTTGCTAGGAACAATGCTGACCATGACTCCTCTGGGCATAGTCCATTTTTTGTTAATAATGGCCGGCATCCTACTGTCCTACCGGCTGTTTTTTCTGACACGGCTATTCCTGCTTTGGATGACCGTCTGGCTTCCATCCGTGATACCTGGGTTAAAGTTCAATCTGCTCTGGGTACTGCTGCTGACCGTTTCAAGCATTATGCTGATACACGTCGAGGTGCAAACTCTGTTTACCAAGTGGGTGAGAGGGTTTGGTTATCTTCTCGTAACATTAGGCTCAAAGTCCCTAGCATGAAATTTGCTCCTAGGTTCCTTGGACCTTTTAGTGACCTTCGTAGGATCAATCCTGTTGCATACTCTCTGTCCCTTCCGGCCTCCTTGAAAATTCCTAATACATTTCACGTGTCCTTGCTCAAACCTCTTGTTTGCATTAAATATACTGTCTCAAGTGTCCCTCCTCCTTTCTTAGTTGTTTCTGGACAGGAAGAGTATGAGGTCTCCTCCATAATTGATTCCAGGTTTTCTCGGAGCACTTTACAGTACTTGGTAGACTGGAAAGGTTATGGACCAGCCGATCGTTCTTGGGTTCCGGCATCTGATATACATGCTGGCTGCAAAATTCGCTATTTTCACACCAAATTTCCTCTCAAGCCTGGCCCTGCCCGCCTGGTGGGCGTTCTTCAGGTGGGGGGTAATGTCACGTATTCATCCGCTTATAAAAATGTGGTTAATGGCATTTACTGTCCACACAGGAAAAGTTGTGCTGAGCAGCAACCAAATCGACAGAAGGGTTAATGCTGAGCAGCAATTATGCAAATGGGAACCTGGTAACTGCCTTTGGGGTCAAAGGCCGGTTACAACCTATCAGATCTAGAGGTGGGGTATTTAGGCCCAGTTCTCATCCAGTATCCCTCCTCTAGATCTGATAGGACACTGATCTGCAACCTATCAGATCTAGAGGAGGGGTATTTAGGCCCAGTTTTCATCCTGCTCAGTGTCCTGTCGTGGTTTCCTTTGTGGTTGTCCAAGAGCGTGTTATTGATTCTGGTAATTCTGGTTATTTGACTTTGGCATTGTTTTTGACTTCCCTGTTTTCTGGCATCCCTGACCATTGGCTTTCTCTTATCGTTGTGTCTCTTTCTGTATCCCCTGACCTCGGCTATTCCTGACTATTCTCTGGTACGTTAGTCCGGCCATTTTAAGGTCCGGTAAACGTTACCTATCAGACCTCTACGTGCTGGATCATTCTGTAATCCTGACAGTTATAACGTCAATAGCCAGAAACTGGGAGCCTTCTAGGGCTAAAAAAAATAAAAAATAAACGCACCCCATTCTTATTGAGAATTAGCTGCACTGTCCTTGTACTGTTGTTTTGATACATTGCTGTACAATCTATAATTATTATTATAATTGTTTTAAATTGAGACACTGACTCATGCATGTGCTGCAGCAGGCGAATCATCTTTGACCTCTTCACCAGTTAGGAAACCCTCATTCTGGTCTATGTTTTGTTGTTTTTTCTTTTCTTTATTATTATCCCATAAACATCTGTCCAGCAGGTATTTATAGGATACAGTTATACCAGAGCCATAGTTCACCTTCCCATATGGGATGAGTGGATGGCCGAATAAGCTCATATCCGTTATCTCAGATCTGGTATCAGCCTATTTACAGCCTGTTGTCCAGTTCTGTGGACTGGCTATGTGCAGCAGTCTTTCAAGCTAGCAGCCATGGTTGGAGCGCTCTCCAGAATACGGAAAACATATCTGTTTAGATTGCGGTATAGCAGAGAGATAGGGGGCTGTCTTAAACAATGAGTGCACTCTTTAGCCTCTCTAGACAGGGAGCGTGGTTGTATGATACTATATGCACCATATGCTTTGCAGTGTGGCGCTTAGAGAAACCCTTTAACTTTCTACCATCTTTTTTTTTTATGTTTTACCCAAATTCGTATTCATCTAATTTCACAGTGTTTGACAAGCATTACATAAACCGCAACTTTGACCGCACCGGGCAGATGTCTGTAGTAATTACTCCAGGAGTTGGTGTATTCCAAGTTGATCGTTCTCTGATGATCCTCACAAAGCAGCGCATGATTGACAATGGTAATTTGGTAAAGGAGATTTTGTATGTGATTCTGTTTGTTAACATTTTTTTTTTTTAAATCGTGGGCAGACAAGTAAACTCATTTTCCTCCATTAGGCTCTTGTGTTTCCATAGCCAGTTAGAAAGCTGCATGCCATCTACAGAAGGAAATATGGAGTTGGGGAAAAAAAGCAAGCCCTCATAAATATTACATAGTGAAGACAGACACCAAGCAGTCCTCTGCCACGTAGTACCTAGTCCTGATATGCCACATATGGTGTTTTGATTCTCAGGGATTTATTTGTTTAGTACTGGACTACAGTGAATTGAAATCTCTATTGCAAACCTTAGGCAAATATAGCAGATTTGCAAGAAATCTCCAACGCCACTATGGTCACAGTTTAGCTATTTCAGACTAAATGTTGCTGTTTTCAGTTTACTGCAGATTGTTGTTTGGTGAATAAACCGTGATCGAATGTTTCCTTCTTCCAGGTATTGGTGTGGATCTGGTGTGCATGGGGGAGCAGCCGCTACATGCGGTGCCCCTATTTAAGGTGAGTATCCAGCACTTTCTCACTCTTTCTCTTATGGGTGTAGGAGTGCTGTCTTACCTTCAGTGGTTCAGCTGTTTTCTAACACCCAGCACTGCTGCCCTCTCTCACCGCCACCCCAGGTGAGGAAATTTTACTGGGTGGCCCAGTAATCTTATGGGTTATGTTTGAAACCTGTTTAAGCACGGAAGGTAAGATGGCTCCCAGACACTCCTGCCCCGTAACAACTTCAATGAGCTGGAGTAGTTATGAGGTGGGAGTGTTCCTTTAAGAATGGTAATGTTGATTTCTAGCATTTCTCTTGGTTCTTGGTAGCTTTAGAAGTCTTGGGTGTCGGGTTATATGGTTTAGAGGCATTAAGTCATTTTATGTTTCCATCTGTTTTACAGCTGCATAATCGCTCAAATTCTGCTGATTCACGCCTCGGAGATGATTATAACATCCCTCACTGGATCAATCACAGGTGAAATTATGTGCTAATTGGAAATATTTGTTTCAAAATCCAAGTGCGTTCTCCGTATTATAAGTTGCTTCCTTGTACACCCGTGTATGTTATAACATGGAGTTTTTATATAATCTTTTTGAGCCTTTGTGTTTATGTTTTTGTAACAAATGGTACTTTTTGTATCTCCCGCTGCTTTGTGTCTCTTTATTAAACTTCAATAAATATTTATTGGTTATTTCTTTCCAGTTTCTATACATCCCAGAGCCAGCCACTGAAGAATACCTTTACTCCACGTATCAAACTCGCTGCTCGAAAGGTATTTTTGTAAGCTACCAGGGGGAAAAAATTCACTAAACATGTTTTGGGTTTTTTTTGGACCAGATTCAAACATGAATCATTAAAGGTTGCAGACATACCAGTTTTTCAGATTAATCTTTACTGTTGATTTGGTTGTGCTAAAAAATCCCAACATATTCACAGCATTATGCACTCAATGGCAGAATTTTAAATTCCTGCTGCAGATTAATCTGAAATGAAGTGTTTAGCAATATCTGTCTGTGGATATAGACAGATATTGCTAAACATAAAATATGTCTGTATGTGGATGTTTTTTTTTTTGTATTTCTGTGTTCTATTTCGTATCTTTTGCATTTTAGGTGGTCACTGAAAAAGGCAGACTTGGAAAAGATAATTGTAAGTGTACACCCACATTGACAACTTCTAACTGCTCTCTACTTCTATATGTCCTGCAGAGGTATTATCCAAAGTTTCGTACAGGAGAGGTTCTTGGTTTTTTTAGATCTGATTTGTGTAATACTGTAGTCTAAAATACCAGTCTTAAAGGCCTTTCTGTATTCTTCTGCACATTTTCCCAGATTCCAACAATTCACAAATTTGTTACATGTGAAGAAAAAGGCTTAAACATCTCCTATTTTTTGCAGCCCTAGGAAGCCCAAAAGAAGCTGAGAATGCCCTCCCCATACAAGTTGACTACGATGCTTATGATGCACAAGTTTTCCGCCTTCCTGGTCCTTCTAGAACGCAGCGCAGCACAAACTTTAGGTGACCATTATACAGAAATGTAAACTTTTTTGGTTCACTTGATCTCTTTCTCTGCTTGTTTAGACTATACCTTTTAATTCCTTTGTTCTATAAAGTTTTTGTTTTTCGTCCTCTGTTTCTGCCTCATCCTTCCTTTCTCCCCATCTTTTTAACTTTTTTTTGAGTTGTCTCACATTCCCTGTATTTTATCTCTTGCGTTTGTACCTTTTTGTTTTATATCTTGTTTATACCTGTATGCTGATTCCTTCACATTAATTATTATATAAGATGGTAATGTCAGTGGTTCTTACTAGTATTTTTATTGAACTTCTGAGATTAAATCAGTTATATTGTGTTTATATGTGTGGAGCAATGGTGTGCTTGTGGACCTTTCAACCTGTGATAAAGTGCTCGACATAATGAACCCAAGAGATTATATTTTGTTTATATTTCTTACCATACCCATTTGCATCCACTGATTAATCAGTAGTTATTAAAGGGACACTATAGTCACCCAGTTCACTTTATCTCAATGAAGTGGTCTGGACGTAGTGATCTTGTCACTTTAACTCTGCAATGTAGTAGGTTGTAGGTTTTTAGAAACTGCGATGTTACATTGCAGGGTTAATAGTGACTCTCAGCCACCTCCTGCATGCTTTTATCTATTCTTATAACTACCCAAGGCCCTTAAAGTTACTCACAGCTACCTGCAGTCAGTGTTTTAATATGGTCCCCAGTATAAGCTACAGACACATAGAAACATAGAATGTGACAACAGATAAGAACCATTCGGCCCATCTTCCCAATTTTTTAATTACTTTCATTAGTCCCTTGTATCTTATAGTTAGGATAGCCTTATGCCTATCCCACGCATGTTTAAACTCCTTCAATGTGTAAACCTCTACCACTTCAGCTGGGAGGCTATTCCATGCATCCACAACTATCTCAGTAAAGTAACACTTCCTGATATTTTTAAACCTTTGTCCCTCTTGTTGTGGTTTTTCTTCTTTTAAATATACTCTCCTCCTTTAATGTGTTGATTTCCTTTATATATTTAAATGTTTCTATTATATCTCCTGCCTCTTCCATACCTAGTGTGCTGGGTAGTTACACCACTTTGGAGTTTTATTAGGGATTGTGTATGTTGTATATTTCATTTTGTTTACATTTTCTAACTTTCTCAGGCCAGTGCGTGAGACTCAGACTCGGAAGAGTTCATGCTCATATGATGCTTCCTGCAGCCCATCTACACAGGGCCGACCATTCCCACCAGATGAAGGACGAAGCCAAACATCAGATGAAAGCTCCTTGGGAAAAATTTCCAACATCCTTCTTATACCAAGGCAGCATCTCCATCATTACGAAGCTAGCAGCTCTTTGGGTTATACTAGTACTAGAGGTAATTGGTCATTGTATACAATCCTAGGAACGTGTACCCATGGGTCATTTTACTAACCCTGAGAATTCACATAAGGTTACATACCATGGACGTGTCTCCCCCCCCATTAAATCCTTGCTTGCTCTAATGTGCAGATTTTTTGGAACGAATGATTGAATCCCAGCAGAGAGACTCCAGTGCCCCTGGCAGGTTCCATGTGGGCAGTGCAGAGTCAATGTTGCATATCCGTCCAGGTGGATACCATCCTCAGAGAGCCCTCATCAATCCTTTTGCACCCTCACGCATGCCAATGAAGCTCACATCAAACCGGCGGAGATGGATGCACACGTTCCCTGTGGGTAGGTGATTGTACATTTTTGGTTTTGACTAGTTTCCTTGTCTACTAAAACTAGGGTTATTTACCCCATTTTAATTTTGTTGGTCTCTGGCAGGCCCATCTGGTGAAGCTATACAGATACACCATCAGACGCGTCAGAATATGGCTGAACTGCAGGGAAGCAAGCTCCAAGACACCGCTCGTTCTTCGGCAGAACTTCTAGAGCTAGCTTATCATGAAGCCACAGGAAGGTGAAAGGCCCAGGGTTAATAATTAATTATTTTGTATACCTTGTAGACCGCTGATGTCACAAGGTTGTTGTTTTTTGTGCTTATGTATTTGATCAATGAAAAAGTTAACATAAAAGAGGTGTTGCTGTGCCTTTTAATTTTCACTTTTAATTTTTTTAACACAATATTTCTCAGTGAAAAAGAGTGTTTTCACTATTTACCTGTCTTAAAAATTGTTAATGCTTAGATTACTTTAAAAAAATAACTCTTTGCTAAAAAAACAATTGCCTGTGTTTGTCAACAGCAGGCAAAACTGTGAAATATGTAGGATTTTAAATATTTGCAGCAGCATGCAGGGCCAGGCTGGGAACTAAAAGCAGCCCTGGAAAAAAAATGTTTTACCAGCCCAATAATGTGTGCTAATACAGAGTTAGAAATGATAACTTAAAATTTTAAGTTATTACTACAAAGTGAAAAAAGCACTTATATGCTTCAAAATAAACAAAAGTGCAGGTTTATTTTAAGCAGACTTGCCTTTGCATTTAATCAATGTTTCAGTCCAACTACCTTGACATATTAAGGAAAGCTTGGTAATGGGACTGAAATGGTGAATGTATGTAGTGCACAGCTGTAAAAAATGACGTTATCTTGTTTATTTTGAAGTCCTATAGGTGCGCTCTTCACTTTAAATATGTTATTGTGCTGGAGTATGCACCTAGCAACAAGACTGGGCCAATATCTGCTCATTACATGCACATTAATATATGTGTAAATATTATAGGCATAATTATATATATATATATATATAACTAATACACACATTAATATACATGTCATATATATATATATATATATATATATATAGCCCCCATGTGTGTCTCTTTCTACCTTCAGCCCCTCTGTGTGCCTCTTTGTCTCCCCCAGTCCCTCTGTATGTTTCTTTCTCCCCCTCACTGCTCCATGTTTCCCCTCTCCTTCCCAGTCTCTCTCTTCCCCCTGTCTCTTTTTCCCCTCCCCCTGTGTTTCTCTCTTTTCACCCTGTTTCTTTCTCCCCCCCTCCCCTGTGTCTATCTCTTCCCCTTAGTCTCTTTGTCCCTCCTTTCCCTGTGTCACTCTCTCTTCCCCCCTCTGTCTCCTCCTTCCCCTCCCCCTGTGTCTCTCTATTCTCCCACTATCTCATTCTTCCCTCTTTCCCCATGTCTCTCTTTCTCCCCCCTCCCCTTCTGTGTCTCTATTCCCTTTCTGTCTCTTTCTTCCCCCTCCCATTTACCAAAAGAAGCCAGCGGGGGCCGGACACGGTCCACGCTGGTGGTGCCGGGCCGGGTGGCCGCGTCGCCGGTCCGGCTTTACACTCACTAATGCTGACAGCAGTGAGTTGTCAGCATAGGAGAACTGAAGGTGGGAGCATGTCTCTCTATCCTGCTTCCTCGTGGTTCCCACAATTCCCAGCACAGCCACATCATACTGTGCTGGGAATTGTGGGAACCGCGAGGGAGCATGATAGAGAGACATGCTCCCTCCTTCGGTCCTCCTATGCTGACTGCTGTCAGCATTAGTGAGTGTGAGGCCGGACCGGCAGCACCAGTGTGGAATGCGGCCAGCCCCCTCAGAGTGTGCCACCGGACTGGCCACCCGGTGGCAGCCCTCAGGTGCCACGGCCCACTGGGAAATTTTCCAGTATCCCGTGGGCCAGTGAGGCCCTAGCAGCATGTGTGAACCATGTATTTTTTTTCATTGAGAAGCCGGCATGTACGTGCATGAACATTCTTTCCCTCCCCTGATTCCTCTCCTGCAACTGTCATTGAAAAAACAAAAATAAAAAACACCCACTAAGCCCTCCGTGAATACTTTTCTAGCAACCAAGTTTTCTGCCCTATCCTTACCTTTTGTGTCACTATACCCCACTCCCCGGAAGCATGTGACCTCACTGAGCAGGGCCCTCAAACCCTCTGTTCCTGTGCATCTAACTAGTCTGGCTACAAATACGTGTCTGTCAGTCGATCCATTGTACAGCGTTGCAGAATTTGTTTGTGCTTTATCAGTAATAATATGACACGCGTCTCTTTAGAATCTCAAGCAAAATAGCCATAAGTCAGAAATACTAAACATTTCAGTGCCTCCTTGCTCCCTTTAGATGTTAGATAGCCTATAGAATCCGAATTGAGATCTTGGGCACTTACGCATTTCTCCACTATTCCTGACGGATTACCATGTGGGTTCTTCCAGTCGCTTAATTCCTGAATTATGTACTAAGAGTGAACAAGGAAGAAGCCATGGCTAAAATGAGGCTAAGCCTTACCCTCACTCATCATATATTACAGGGCAACTCCTCCTTCCTATAATTAAAACATAGAAATATAGAATGTGACGGCAGATAAGAACCATTTGGCCCATCTATTCTGCCCAATTTTCTAAATACTTTCATTTGACCCTGGCATTTTCGTATAGCTAGGATAGCCTTATGCCTATCCTACACATGCTTAAACTCCCTCACTGTGTTAACCTCTACCACTTCAGCTGGAAAGCTATTTCATGCATCCACTACCCTCTTAGTAAATCTAGTCTCCTCCTTTACTGTGTTGATTCCTTTTATGTATTTAAATGTTTCTATCATATCCCCCCTGTCTCGTCTTTCCTTCAAGCTATACATGTTAAGATCCTTTAACCTTTCCTTATACGTTTTTATCCTGTAATCCATGAAGCAGTTTAGTAGCCCTTCTCTGAACGCTCTCTAGAGTATCAATATCCTTCTGGAGATACGGTCTCCAGTACTGCGTACAATACTCCAAGTGAGGTCTCACCAGTGTTCTGTACAATGGCATGAGCACTTCTCTCGTTCTACTGGTAATACGTCTCCCTATACAACCAAGCATTCTGCCAGCATTTCCTCCTGCTCTATTACATTGTCTGCCTACCTTTAAGTCATATGAAATAATTACCCCTAAATCCCTTTCCTTAGATGTTGAGGTTAGGACTCTATCAAATATTTTATACTCTGCCCGTGGGTTTTTACATCCAAGATGCATAATTATATATATATATGCACTTATCCATATTAAATGTCACCTGCCTCAGCTCTGACCATTTTTCTACTTTACCTAAATCATTTGCCATTTGTCTTATCCCTCCTGGAACAGCAACCCTGTTACATATCTTAGTATTATCAGCAAAAAGACATACCTTACCATCAAGATCTTCTGAAATATCACTAATAAAAATATTAAAGAGGGTGGGCCCAAGTATAGATCCCTGAGGTACCTCACTGGTAACTAGACCATGCTTCGAATATACTCCATTGACTACAACCCTCTGTCGCCTGTCAATCAGCCACTGCCTTACCCATTCAATAATATTGGAATCCAAACTTAAGGATTGCAGTTTATTGATAAGCCTTCTATTTGCAACAGTGTGAAAAGCCTTACTGAAATTTAGGTAAGCAATGTCTACTGCACCACCCTGATCAATTATTTTAGTCACCCAATCAAAAAAAATTAATAAGAATAGTTTGGCATGATCTCCCTGAAGTAAACCCATGTTGTCTCTGATCTCAAAATCCATGTGATTTTAGATGTTCAGCAATCCTATCCTTAAACATGGTTTCCATTACTTTCCCCACTACTGAAGTAAGTATTACTGGTCTATAGTTGCCCGACTCCTCCCTACTACCTTTCCTGTGAATGGGCAAAACATTCGATAACTTCCATCTTCTGGGACTACTCTTGATTTAAACATAGAATGTGACGGCAGATAAGAACCATTTGGCCCAAAACTGGTTGTCACAACTCCCAACACAAAAAACTGAACAAATTTTGAAACTAATATAAGTCCCGTCTGGCTTCCTGCCCTATGGCTGGAAAGAGCACAGCCCCACTCATTGGTGCAGCCCTACACATTTGGTTCCGTATACGATTCTAGTAAGCGTTTACCACTTTGCCCAACCTACCATCCCAATTTTGCACAACTTAGCCTTTTTGCGTAATCCCCAGGTGCCTCAATCACTTCTCATCTCAATGCCTTTTCCTGTCAGTGGGCTTAAACATGTATCCCATTTATGGGACTTTTATGCCACGACATTGACGTAATTTCATTACCTCTAGTTACAACATTTTGATTGATTCCTACACCAAGAATCCTGAAGATCTTCACAGATCTGTGACATCCTTTGAGCAACTCTGTTCTCTGGGTGAACTCTGTAGAGGTGTCTCCAAACTATACAAGCTGCTCTTACTGAGTGACCTTCTAAATCTGCCCAGGTACATATGTAATTGGGGTGGGTTTTCAGCCAAAAACAATAGACAAAAGATTTAATCTTAAATCTTCAGAGCAACCTCTGCTTACAGATACAGTGAGCTAACTTCAAACTTCTTTCAGGATCGTACAGGACTCCCAAACTACTGCACACAATATACTGCAGCTCGCCTAGATCTTGTTGGTGTTGTTGCACCGGAGAGGGAACGTTTCTGCATATATGGTGGCAGTTCTCCCAGTTAATGCTATTCTGGAGGTACATCCACTGGATTTTGTGCCATCTACTTGAGAACCCTCTCCAGCCCAGCAGAGTACTTACTTAATTTAATCAAATAGCCAATTTCTTGTTATAAAAAAAGAAATTTATCTCGTTAATCAGCTGTTGAGCACTGCTAAAATCTTGATCTTGGCCCTCTGATGTTCTATAAATGGCAAAAGTTGAGTAAATTGAATGAGCAAATAAATAATTTAGTCGATCAGAAACAAAAGAAGCATTTCTTTACCTGGATCCCGTGGCTCACATACCTTATTGAGGAATACCTGGTGTGATGAGCGTTGAGCCACAGAAGATGAGGTTTCTTCCTCTTTGTTGCCCTTCCTTTCAACCCATCTCCTCTTCTTCCTTTTCCCGTCCTTCTCACATTCTCCCCTGTTCTTCCTCAACTAGACATGTGGTTTAGCTCCAGCTTTTGTTAATCCCTTTCATATCTTAAGTATTTACATCATGAAACATTATCTTTTTTTTTTTTTTTCTTTCGGTTTTCACTTAATATGCATATTATGCAAAAGATGGGTAACGTGGGATGGGGTACACGGAGAGAAAAAAGGGGGGGGGGAGGGCGACATGCATAAACATTGTATCATAGCCATACAAAAAGTATTAGTAATAACATCTATCCATAGAGTTGTATATTCGTCATTAGACACAATTTACCAGCTTCTGACTATAATACATATATACATATATACAATGGCAGTTTTATTCAAGTTAGCCTGATACATTCTAAGGCACTAATTTGCATCTGTCCGCCCTAACTTTTGGACCTCCGGGGCGGGAGGGGAGAATGGTGGGGGATTAGCGAGGTTGTGCTATGGCATAGAGTATTTATTATATTGTGTTGGTGTTGAAGAGAAGTGCAAAAGGGAAAATGGTCAGTTAGAAGCTGTTACACGGTGTTAGCTTGGGAAGCCCTTTTTTACTGAGGAGCTTGGTAGAGTGTCAAAAATGCCGCATCGTCTTTCATGTCTTTCCATATCTATAGTCCACCCATCTACGCCACCTTGTTTCATGTCTACTCTGCCTCTCAGTGATACGGCTTGCCATGTGTTCGTAATTATATATCGAGTCTAATCTGCCCAGAATTTCTGATAGCGTGGGCACCTGTGTGGATTTCCACTTTTGGGCAATCGCAGTTTTAGTTGCCATTAGGCAATGGATCGTTAAATAGCTTTCCTCTTCGTGAAGCTTGTCTGGGAAAATGTGTAATAAAAAGCTTTCTGGTGTCAGTGGGACCTTGATCCCTAAATCCGTACAAAAAAGTGTGTGAATAGCCTTCCATAATGATGTGATCTGTGTACATGTCCAAAATATATGATATAGGGATCCCTCTTGATTTTGGCATCTCCAGCAGAGTTTGTTCGCATCAGGGTATATGTGTGCCAATTTTTTGGGGACCAGGTACCAACGCATAGTTAGTTTACAGTAGGTTTCCCACTGGTTGAGGCTGTGTGAGGCCTGCTTTGTTAACTTCTGAGCCTGATGCCACGTGGCTACTGGGAATTGTATTCCCAGGTCCAGTTCCCAGTTTGTCATGTAGGAAGGTTTTGTTGCCGTATATTGGGTAAGAAGTGTATTGTAGCAGAGGGATAGTGCTTTAACCTTGGGAAGTTTCCCCTTACACTTATGGACAAATGGTGGTATGAGGTTATATTCTTTCATGGTAATCCGGCTTTCCTGAATAATATTCTTTAGCCTCAAATAGGTGAATAGTTCCCTGGCTGGGATATTAAATTCCCTAACAATTTCGGGGAATGGTTTGACGCCCTCTTGGGTTAGCAAGGAACGTACCCCTGAGATCCCCCGGCTAAGCCAGTTTTCTAGCTGTAGGTTCGTCGTGCGGGTGGCCAAGGCTTGAAGTGGGGCCTCAAGGAGTAGGTCATTCTCCTTGAGGAATAGAGGAATAGTTTGTCTCCAAGTCCGGAGCATTATCCCCGTGGTTGGGAGCAGATTTTTTGATTGTAATGGTATTGAGCTAGCCCAGAGGAACATTGGAATCGTGCCAGTGGGCAGACAAGCGTTTTCCAACGCCAGCCACACCGGAGGGGACTTCCTCTCAAGGATCGTGAGACCCTGTGCCATTAATGAGGCTTTGTGGTATAATTTAATGTTGGGTACGCCCAGTCCGCCTTTTGTGAATGAACGCCAAAGAGAGTTTTGTGTTATTCGTGGGGGCTTACGTTTCCAAATGTGTGCATTGATCTTGGCCTGAAAGTTCCTCAATATCGGGTTCGGGATTGTAATAGGCAGGGTGCGAAAGAGATATAGAATGTGTGGTAAAATCATCATTTTAATGGTATGAATGCGCCCAAGCCAGGAGATTTCCTTGTCCTCCCAGGATCGGAGCTGTTGATCTAGTTTATGTAAGAGTGGCGTATGGTTTTCCTTTATTGTCAATGTGTGTGAAATTGGCAGTTTTATGCCCAGATATGAGATGGAGGATTTCCTCCAGTCAAACGGGTACAGTGTTTTAAGGTGTGAGAGGAGGGTATGGGGCAACCCCAATGCCAACGCTTGTGTTTTTTTGGCGTTATTCTTGTAGTAAGACATCTTACCGTATCTTCCTAGTAGTGTTAGCAAGGATGGTAGTGATGTCTCAGGGTGTGTTATAAAAAGGAGAACATCATCTGCGAAAAGGGCTATTTTTTGCTCTCCTATAGGCGTTGATAGGCCCGTAATATTGTGGTCGGATTTAATATGTCTGATTAGGGGTTCCATACAGAGAATAAAGATTAGAGGAGAGAGCGGACACCCTTGTCTAGTACCATTTGTGATATGAAAAGGTTGTGATAGGAATCCGGAGTTGAATATTTTGGCTGACGGCTTGGAGTATAAGACCATTATGCCTTTCAGGAATTCTAGAGGGAAGCCCATGTAAGTCAGTACAGATCTCATGTATGTCCAATTCAAGCGATCAAACGCTTTTTCCGCGTCTAGGGCTAATAGTAAGCCCTTCTGGTTAGTATTTTGGGCCCAGGTAGTTAAGTTTAAAAAATGGCGCGTATTGTCCCCAGGTTGTCTGTTCGGGACGAAGCCTGCCTGTTCCAGAGAGACCAAATCCTGTAGAATGGGTTGGATGCGTGAGGCTAGTAGTTTGGCATACAATTTTGTGTCAGCATTCAGCAGCGAAATAGGCCTTAGGTTGGCGCATTCCGTAGGGGGTTTACCCGGCTTAGGGAGTGTAACAATATGGGCTAGCAACATCTCTTCTGGCATGGAGCCTGAGTCCCTAAAGAAATTGAAAAGGTCTGTAAGGTATGGTGTGAGTTGTGCTTCGAATACGTGGTAAAAGCGGTTGGGAAACCCATCTGGCCCCGGGGCTTTGTGTTTGGGTAACTTTAATATAGCTTGGCGCACTTCATCTTCCGTGAACTTAGCTAACAATGTCTGCCTTTGATGTACAGACATGCATGGCAGATTTGCCTCACCCAGAAAGGTGTCTATTTCAGGTTCTAGTGGTTGGTGTAATGATGTATCTTGTGTAAGGTTATATAGGCTTCTATAAAAGTTCGCTAATTCGCCCACTATGTCCTGCGGGTTAAATAATTTTGTGCCCGTGGCCGAGGTCATGTATGGGAGTTTTGTTTGTATGTACCGTGCTTTTAGACGATTTGCTAGCACTTTGCCTGCTTTATTGCCTTGCATATCATGAAACATTATCTAATGGAATTCGCCTTATCTTCTCCAACTTTTTTTTGACACTGTAGAAACAATTATGCCATGATACGGATATCTCTTTGACATGGTTCACATGCCAATGTAGACTTTTTTTTTTTCACCTGATCGTGAGCTTGTCACTTTCCTGGATATTCACTGAGCCTCTATACCATGGGTCCTCAAACTCTGGCCCCCCAGATGTTGCTGAACTACAACTCCCATGATTCTTTGAATTACATAGATAGCCAGAGAATCATGGGAGTTGTAGTTTAGCAACATCTGGGGGACCGGAGTTTGAGGACACATGCTCTATACCATTATTTTGTTTCTATGTCATCCCCTGCTTTGAAAGCCTTTTATTCTCGTTATAAAATGTTTTCAAAATACATACTGTATTGTTTTTTGGGTCAGGAGCAGAAAAAGATTGGGCTGATGCAGAACTTTGCCTTGGCCCTTTAAACCATGGTAAGTTTTAGCTTTGGGGGGGGGGTGTTGGGACAGGTCAGGAAGGGTTACTCCAACCAAAAACCGCCATTTCATTAAGACACCGTGTTTTTGTTAGAGTAACCTTTTAAGTAGCCCTTAAGTTCTTTAAGTGAGTTTACAGTCTGGAATGGTAACAGTTTTTTTTGTTTTTATGGAAATCACATATTAGAGCATGCAAAGATAATGAGTAAAATAAATGTACAATCAGTAAAATTCTATAGTTTACATAGTAAACATGTGAGTAACAGTATTCAGTGTACGTTATTGTAAATTGGGATAAAAAAAAAAAGTATTGTAGAAGAGCATAAAAACAGGGGCAGGGGAGAATGAGTACTAAATGCATAGGGATAGTAAACGATGGGGACATGACTATTTACAAAGATGTATCTTAAGGCCATGCTCAAGTGTATTAATGAGTTCCACTCACCAGGGCAGTTACATGGTGACTATCATACAAAGTCTTTAGAAACAGTATGTCTTTATGTCCAAATATCATATGTTGAATCATATGATGATGTCTATGTATTTCCTGCAGACATGGTCCTCGCACACCTGGTGACAGTGGCTCTTCTGGAAGCGCAGAAGAATTTTCTATCAGCTCATCTTTCAACAATCAGAAAGGCCACAGTGCAGGTGACGATATGGGTGAAAGGGACAAGGAAAAAAGATAATTGTTTTGAAAATCAGAAAATGTTGGAGTAGGTTGTTTATTGGATTTTCTTCCTAATCGTTCCCTCTTTTTGTCACAGCATCTTACCATGCAGAGAAAGGATCTTCAGATGACAACCTACCATGCTGCCCAGAACCCAGTGAGTGGGATGTAGCATCCTTGTTATGTACTACATTGGTTTTACATTTGTCTCCAGGACCCTAAAGTCCTGAAGCACAGGTTGAAAAGTCTGTGATTTTCTTATAAAGAAGGTCACATCTGTGCCAACCACACCTACACCTGTTCTTCTCTCAGTTGATCTTAAACATGGAGGACTAAATGAACACCCCACCAACACCACCACAGGAAATGGAAGGACAAAACTAAACGTAAACAGCATTTTAACCTTAATTAAATAATATTTGCTAAAAGCTACAAAGTGCCATCATAAAACTAAAAATAGTAAATAACAAAATTAACTGAAACAAATGAAAAGGATATACATTAGATCTGTCGACCAGTCTAAAACATTTTTTTACACAGTTAAGAGGAATAGTCACATTCAGCGGCTAAGGGAAATAGAGCTTATGTAGCTTCCTAATACATTAATACAGAGACTATTTAGTGTATCAATGGTACAATGTAGCTCTTAATTGTTACCAGTAGAGTGTGCTGTCAAGTAAATTGTGATCCGATGGTCACTAGTGTGATCGATAAATATTGAAATTTGCTAACCTAGTTGCTCTTTGAGCGCAGTGGAATTACTGCAGAACACAATTATTTATATAGCACCAACATGTTCCGCAGTGGTGTACAATATGTAAACAAAATATGTTTGGCATACAGGAACAGTAGGCAAGAGGGCTCTGCCCAAATGAGCTCACAATCTACCTTGTAACAGAAAGTTACCTTCTAACTTTTAGTAGGCAGTCACACAGATATGTGCTTTTTCCAAGCTCTTCAAGAGTGATCTCCAGAAATATGCATTAGAGTGCTGAATGTTGAGTTTGTGTGACAGCCACCTTTATGGTTATTTAGACCTTAATGCCAGCTTAGTGTCTTGCCCAGTAGTTAGTCTCCTTATCCTGTAAAGGAGTCTATACTCTTGCTGCATTATGTTATTTTGTAAGTGCATGTGTTACTGAACCATTGCAAATATAGGGTTGCATGGCATACGTAATAAATGCAGAGAGGGGCCTTTTCAGTTGTTTTCTCCTACTCATTTAAACTGCATTCTCTGCAAAGGGATTTGGCTCGAATTACAAACTAACTTCCTTATAAAGTTAAATTATGAGGCAAAAATTTGGTTCTTTATTTAGCTCATTTGCATACACCTACCCAGAATCCCTTGCAGTAGCGAGAGCACTGTTAAAGTGAGATTTCTGTAGAAAAAACAAGTCTTATGGCTTGACTGGTGTGTGTATTTGTGTTTAGCAATGTATTAACTATCCACTTACTTCAGATGGAAAGGGTTTTCATCCACATTTCTTTCCCCACCACAAGTTTGTTGGTATGTTCTTTATTTAAAGCTGCACTGTCATGCTGAACTTAACTTTCCCTAATCGCTTCCTCTTCTCTTCCTCTCTCGGGATCTGTTCTTCATTTCTTCCTGTCCGCTCTAGTTTTCTTTAAAACATAAAACAACGTAAGTGTAAAAATATAAAAATAACCCCACCCAGGTGACTAGGGGTCCCCAAGACCCTAGTCACCCCCCACCCCTACCCAAATAAAATTAAATAAAGCCCTACCTTCCCTCTTCACCCTAAGATAGTGAGGGGGAGACAATAAAACTAAATACCTGTAAATAAAAAAATACTTACCATTTGATGTCTACTTTTTTCTAAAACCTTCTTTTTTCAGCCCCAAAAAAGGCCCAAAGAAAAAAAACATAATATCCGTCGAACTTCTAAAATAAAACAAAAACAATAGATCCCCCCCACCCCATTTTCATTTAGGGCCCCCACCTGCCGCTCATGGGTGGGGACCGGGGGGAGGACAATCGGCAATAGGTACCCCCATTGACATTTAGGGCCCCCACCCATCGCTAATGGGTGGAGGCTGTAGGGCAGACCATAGTTCCCCGCCACCCCCCATTGTCATTTAGGGCCCCCACCCACCGCTCATGGGGCCGGGGGAGGCAATGGGTGTTCCCCCATGGGTGTCTCACCCCTGCTCATGGATGGGGGCCTAGGGGAGGACAATAGGTGTCCCCCATTGTCATTTAGGGCCCCCACCCATCACTCTAGAGTGGGGGATGGAGGGGAGGACAATAGGTGTTCCCCCCATTTTCATTTAGGGCCCCCACTGCTTATGGGTGGGGGCCGGGGGGTAGGGCAATAGGTTCCCCCCTCCATTTTTATTTAGGGCCCCCACCTACCGCTCGTGGGTAGGGGCCGGGGGGGGGGAGGGGAGTGGGACGGGACAATAGGTCCAAGATGGCGGCGCACAGGACCTAGGTTCTGGCTTAAAATAAAGATGAAAAAATAGGTCATATGGGGGTGACTAGGGGTGCAATTAGATGTAGTGGAGTCAGGAGGGGGGGTTAGAAAAAAACAGATGCGGCCATGACAGTGCCGCTTTAACAAAGAGTAATCTTGGCTTGTCATGGTCAGGTCACAGCCTGCTAACTAACAGCACACTCTACTGGCAGGGGCGTTTTAGCCGCGAGGCAAACAAGGCATTTGCCTTGGGCGTCATTTTTCAGGGGGCGGCAAAAAACGACGCCCCCCAAATGCCCAGGCAAATGCCTTGTTAGCCTCGCGACTAACTGACATGCCGGGGGCTGGGCTGGCGGGCGGCGCTGGGCGGGCGGCTGGCGAGGGAGCTCTTCCCCTGAGCGGTCTGCTCAGCTCCCTCGCGCGCTGCAGAGTGAGGCTGGGAGCCGGAAGATGTCGATGCCTAGGGCAGCACAAAACCAGGATACACCACTGTCTACTGGCAACACTTAAGAGCATTATACCAATGATATATGTAATTAAAGGACAAATGTCACCTCAAAACTATTTTAAAGAATTCTTTATTTTCAAGGTTTCACCTGTAAACATGGGGTACAGAATGAAGAAAAGGGGAGGGGGTACAAGTGCAATCCTTCTAATTAGGTGAGTTACAATTCGATTTTACAGGAATAGGGGTAGAGGGTGGGATACCGTTGTTGTTGGTGTGTCGGTTGACATTTGTGAACGTATCGTGCATTGGCGTCGAGGGGGTGGGTTGTGAGTCGGTGGCCTTGTGTATGGGTTGGTGCCTTGTACTTCTGGGGGGTTGCAGAGGTGGGTGAGTGGGAGAAGGAGAGGGGGTTGTGTTGCCGTTCGTGGCTCTCTGCGGTCTCAATGCAGCCTGTTCCTTGTGGCCCGGTGTGGGGTTGGTCGCAGTGGATGGGCTTTGAGCTGTCAGAGTCCGTAGTCTGTGGTGGGCGCCCTAGGGTGGGAGCCTGCCCGGGGGGGTAAGAGTTCTGTGGTGGGGATTGGGGAGGAATGGGCGTGAGGATGTTGGTCCTCCGTGGGTGTAAGGTAGTGAGGGGTTGGTGTAGTGAAGGGGCTGGAGTGCCGTTGTTCCCAATTGAGTTTCCTGTTGTTTGAGGTGGGGATTGAGGTGTTGGGTCGGAGAGGGGATAATATCGATTGTGCAGTTGTCAGTGGTCTGGCGGGGGGTTTGGGGGTTAGGGAGTGTTCGTGAGGTGGTGTCTGAGAGGGGACCTGGAGAAGGGGAGTGGGACGACTGTCTTCCGGATTTAGGGGGAATTAGGGGTGGGTCAATCTATATATGACCCAGGGGTCCCATATTTTGTTGTGGTGATGGGTCGTTTCGTGAAGTAGGGCCGAGAGATTGTCCATCTCCCTTGCTTCCTCTATTTTTTTGATGGTCGTGTCCAGGGTGGGGATGTGTTTGTTGCCCCATTGTTCTGCGATTGTGCGTCGCGTGGCCAAGGCGATTTTGGCTAGTAATTTATTTTGTGCCCTAAACAGGGGGGTATGGGGTTTGGATAGTAGCCAGATCCATGGGTCTAGTGGGATCTTCATGTGGAGGAGAGCTGATGTTAGGTCCGCTACCTTTGTCCATAGTTGTGTTATGTGTGGGCAGTGCCACCAGGCGTGAATGTAGGTGCCCTGGGACCCGCAGCCTTTCCAGCAGTCGTCTGTGGTCGAGCATTTCATTTGCTTCAACCGCAGGGGCGTCAGGTACCATCGTAGGAGCGTTTTATAGGCCTGTTCTCTGTGGTTAACGCATATGGTGAGGGAAGCAGTTGCCTCCCATATTGCCGGCCAATCTGACGGGTCTGTGGGGGGGCCGATATCCCTTTCCCACGTTTTGGTGTATGCGAGTGCTTCCATCGGGGAGGCGGAGTTCAGTTGGAGGTAAATGCAGGAGATTTGGCCTTTGCGTATCGGAGAGTGTATGCAGTCGTGTTCGAATTGGGTCATGGTGGTGATGGCTGTAGAGGAGTGGAGGGGGTGTTGGAGGAAGCTGCGGATCTGAAGGTAGCGGAAGTGGTCAAAGGTGGTCAGTGGTGTGTGCCCTGGTAGGTCTGAGAATTGGAGCAGGTGATTGGATTGGAAGAAGTGGTAGAAACGGAAGAGCTCATTGTCTTCGAAGTGCGCGAAGTCTCTGGGGTTCATCCCGGGGGGGAATTGTTTGTTCCGTAGGATTGGGGTTAGGGGTGAGGGGGAGTTAACTAGTTTGGTTTTCTGTATGGTCTTATCCCAAATCTGAAAAGAGGTGTTAAGGGCTGGGGACGTTTGTGGAGTGGAGGGTCTGGATTGTTTGGGGACCCAGAGGAGTAGTGAGGGATGGTCCCTTCCCAGTAGGTCATGTTCGAGATCTACCCATATCTTTAATCCTGGGGGGGCATGTAGGTGTTGTATTTGTGTCAATTGGGCCGCCTGGAAATAGTGTAGAAAGTTGGGGAGCCCCAGACCCCCTGTTTTCGTGGTTTTGTACATTGTGGATCTCCGTATCCTGGGTTTTCTGTTAGCCCAAATGATATTCTCCTCACACTTACAAACCCACGCCAATCCATACCTCCCCTACTGGCTCTATTGGACGAATACGCGGCAGTCTCAGGGTACAAATTAAACTTAGACAAAACCGAATCACTCCCAATTGGGATACCGGAACGTGACCTGAACGACTTACGACGCTCACACCCATTCAAGTACAACGACACTGACATCCCATATCTCGGCATATCTCTGCCGGCCAACCCCGACTCCACGTACGAATTGAACTACCCCCCCCTTATTCGCCAGGCCTATACAGACCTCCAGACCTGGACAACCATGCCCATCTCATGGATGGGGAGGATAGCCTCCATTAAAATGAACTTACTCCCAAGATTCCTGTACCTATTCCAGACCCTACCCATCCCCATTGTCCGAAAGGACTTCAAAGCACTCAAAACTATTTTAATGTAATCTTTTCATCAAATTCATCAAGAAAATATATATTTTTTAAATGAAGTATATGTAAAGAAATGAGAAAAACAGGACCCTTTAGCCATATAGATGCACCTTGGATCAGGCAGCGTTTGATAAATGACAGTTAGTCTCTATGGTTCTCCCTGCTTCACTCCCTGCATAGAAGCAGTGAAGACCATAGAGATTAACTGTTGTGATATTTTTTTTACATGTATTCATTAAAAAAAAAATCTATTTCCCTTCAAAACTTGATGAAAGGAATATTTTATTAAAAATAACTTTGAGATGACAGTTGTCCTTTAAAGAGAATTTGCCACCACTCACCTCTGCCTCCCCCAACGCGATCTCATTACATAGGTAGGCGTTAAAAAAAGTAACACCTCCCTCTGGTTCATCCTCGCTCCTCTGGCTCTCTTCACTGACACTTCCCAAGCAGAGCAAACCTCCTCCATGACGCTGATATGCTGGCTTCATTGGCCTTGCCCCCCCAGCATGCCAGTTCTATCAACGCCGGCTAGTGAGGTGGTTGCTATGCATGGAGTCCAGAAGGACTGCCTATGGGTGGTCTCGTCTGCTGTAATTTATCAATCATTTCCTTGACATAGAGTCTGCGCTAAAGAATTGATTGACTGAATTGATTGAAAACTGCTAGTGCTATGTATAGATGACATCCCATGCTCTTTAAAAAGATCTAAAGTAATTTAGGATATTGCAGGCAACCTTTAAGCATATCAGGAGCGTACATTTTCCCATTCCCCCCTATTGAATGTATTTTTCTGTCTGATTTCTGTAAAGATTTTTAGTCAAGTTAAAGGGACACTATAGTTACCAGGACAACTACAGCTTAATGTAGTTGTTCTCGTGTGTATGGTATATCCCTGCAGGCATTTTAATGTAAACACTGCCTTTTCATAGAAAAGAAACCCCTCTAGTGGCACTCACTCAAACGGCCACCAGTAGTGCTTCCTGGGTAGGACCCTCAGCGTCAGTTTCTTTTTGGGAGGTTTATTCGTTTAGTTAGTTTCTCAGTATGTTCTAGTGAGCTCTATCTCCGTGTTAGGACCTTAAACAAATATACTGTTGGGGAGGGCTGACAGCTTGCTATAGAGTATAATTTTCATTGAGTGCTGTTAGTACATAATTTAAAGGAGCTCTACTAGTTCTGCTAGGAAATATGTGTTACATGATCCTTATTCTTAGTATTAAAATAATAGCCAAAATGTTAGAGACTACCCTCAGAGATCAAAATGCATGCTGTTTGCCTAAAAAAAAAAAGGCTGTTGACATCATCAGAAGTGGTAGCCTGATCCAATCACAGTGCTTCCCCATAGGATTGGCTGAGACTGACAAGGAAGCAGATCAGAGGCAGAGCCAGCATGATTCAAACACAGCCCTGGCCAATCAGCATCTCCTCATAGAGATGAATTGAATCAATGAATCTCTATGAGGAAAGTTCAGTGTCTGCATGCAGAGGGAGGAGATACTGAATCACAGGATGCTCGTGCACAGCAGATCTGAGTGGAAGGAGGCATATTATGCCTCCATCAACTCAAACGTCCCTCTGGTTCACTCTGAGTGACTGCAACTGGAGGTGTTCCTAGCTTTCAATGCAAACACTGTATTTTCTCAGAAAATACAGTGTTTACATGAGAAAGGCTGCAGGGAGCTATAGTTCTTGTTCAGGTGACTATAGTGTCCCTTTAATTACTTCACATCTGGAACCATTCCTGCTTACAATATCCAATTTGTGTTCTACAGAAATCCACAAAAATCTAGATATTTTCCTAGATGTGTGGTTCTTGGAATGTGGGTGCATTTGCTTTTCCAGTTAATATATTGGGGTTTCTGGTGGAGGTCACTTCCACTGTACAATTCAAGAGGTGGAGGGTTGGGAACAATATAGTTCTAATTCTATGACTGCACTATAAAATTTAAGTAATAACATTATTGTTGTTGGGTTTGAAATATGTTGCAGTATGAGTATGTAAAACTTTATATTAACAGTATTTATCTCTCATCATAACAGTTATTTTTACCCTCAGACCTCCTGTAGCATCGGTTCTCTAGCCTCCCTGTTCCTCACACTACATTTCTTTGCCTGTGTATTTCAAATTAATCTACTTTTCTATTAAATCTATTCTCCTTACTGCGAAAATGTTTCAAATAGCAATTTAATAAGCATCCAGTTTGATGAACGCATGTGTCAGCTGACATTTAATTGATCATGTTGATCACAACCAGTGTAATTTCCCAATGCATGATGGGTCACAATGTGTCTTAAGCATGGCAATTAACCTTCTCTCTCTCTCTTTCTCTTTTTTTTCCTCTTTTTCACTCAATATTTTTCCCTCACAACTTCATATATCATTTTCTTTCATGCACCTGACACCCAATAATCTTTCTCTGTTATTCAAAACTTTATTTCAAAACTGTTATCTCCACTAATCGACACTTTCCAACTGTCCTATGACTCCGCTTTTTTACCCTTTCATTATTTTCTTTGTGACTTGTCTATGCTACATAACGTAATGACATAATCCAATTTTTTTTCTTGTACCATTACTCTCTTGTTCCTAATTTTTCTGTCCTCTCACTATCATTTTTCCATTCTATTTACTCATTCATTCCCACCTGTTATTCTTTTCCTTTATTCCTTACACTCTTTATTCCCATTTTGTCATCATCATCATCATATACTTTCACACACTTTCTGCCCAACACCAAAAACACTTTTTTTCACCTTGTTGTGGACCCATTCACGTGCAACCTACAATCCCCTACTCCGCGTGGCCTCTGGGCAGGTTTGATGCTGTCTGCTCCCCCCGTAGTGCCTGGCTTCTGCTGCACGGTTGGGGTGGACTGGAAGTCTCTCACCACCCCAGCCTGCCTACCACTCACAACAGACTACTTCCCGGATAGGCAGAGCCTGCAGAATGATTACACCGAGGGCTGCTACGATCTGCTGCCAGAGGCTGACTTAGACAGGTGAGAGAATTAAGGGGAAGGAGTGAGGAATTATTGTGCCTGGAGTGCAAAGTCCCAACCTTGTAAAGTCTTATTTATCATCCCTAAGGCATTTGTGGACTGTTATAACTCTGTAAGCTCTTCTAGTTTTTGTAAGTCATATATACTAATACAGTGTTTTGGATAAAATATCACAAGATCATGTCAAATGGAGCCTTGAGACTATTTCAGACTTTAGTACTCATACAATGGATGTTGTCTTTATTTTAAGTAAAATGCGATTTTGGATTTTTCTGCCTAGGCGTGATGATGAGGGAACACTTCACCCAATGACAGCTCAGCAGGTTTTTGAAGAGTTTATTTGCCAGCGTCTCATGCAGGGATATCAAGTTATTGTTCAGTCAAAACATACAAAGACAAGCTCCACTTCACAACCTCCCTTAAGCAGCAGCCCCCTCTACAGGAGAGGTATGGTTTACTCAATCCAGAAATGTTTTTTTTTATTTAGAGGATCTGCTGGTATTATTGGGCATATGTCAATTTGAGCTCTGTCCTTATCAGGCTTGGTGTACCGAAATCGCCATGAAGAGGAAAACCAGTATTGGCTGAGCATGGGACGAACTTTCCACAAAGTAACCTGCAAGGACAAGATAATTACAGTCACTAGATACCTGCCAAAGTAAAGAAACCATAAAATGACTATTAAGAAATATAAAAACATTGTAGGGGATAATACTTATGAGTAGTAGAGAGGTCTTCATGGGTTGGGGTTCACTGGAAGGAGAAAATAATGTCTGCATGTGAACTGTGGTGCTTGCCTAGAAAAACTAGAACAGTGGCTGTCTGCAAAGGACCACTGTGAATTACTACCGGAGAATTAGTGTACACTGATTGTCTTCCCGGAGTGTCATTGTGTTTTTCACAGTTAGAAGATACAACTAATATTATATATGCATATGATATTTGTTTTGCTTCTTCTTACAAGGTACCCGTATGAATCTGCCCAGATAAGTTACAATTACAACTTGTGCCCGTCACACTCTTCCTGTGACTTTGTGTGCAGCTGGGTGGAATTTTCCCATGAACGGCTGGAAGATTACAAGTGGAACTATCTAGATCAATACATTTGTTCTGCTGGCTCAGAAGATTTTAGGTATGGGAATTTATTTGTACGTCATCCGTTTTAGCTCTACATAATAGAAAACACAGAAGTCATACACTTTAGAAAAAAAAAGAAAACACATACATTTACTCCTTTTAACCTCTGAATCTGCAGTCTGATTGAATCCCTGAAGTTCTGGCGCACACGTTTCCTTCTACTGCCATCCTGTGTAGGGCCCACTAAGCGAATTACTGAAGGAGAGCAAAGATGTGATCTTTATGGAGTTTGTCCACGGTCTGAACAAGAAGAGGGGCAGCTTCTGGATGGCTTCCTTCGATTTGTGGAGGGGTTAAATCGTATCCGCCGGCGTCACCGATCTGACCGTATGATCAGGGTACTGGCATTTCTGTGCCCACAACACTAGTAATAAACTTCTCATATTAATGACTTTCTAATATTGAAATGTTGTGTTTCGTTCATAGAAAGGAGCTGGTATGAAGGGGTTACAGCTCCCCCCCCCTCATCCAACGGAACTACCTGCACCTCCTATTGGAAAGAAAGGAACCTCTGCCCTTTCAGCTCTGCTAGAGATGGAAGCTAATCAGAAGTAAGAGGTTCTTAGCTTTATAATACATGTCACCTTTCTGCTGGAAGTATACAATGCAGATTTGGTAACTGAGTGAGCCATTAATTTATTTCCAGGGGTCTAGGAGAACAAGCAACTCTGGCTCATTCGGGCAAGGTGTGCTCTCAGGCAGTGGACTCTGTTGTTACTCCCACCTATGTCGATAGCCCTCGTAAGGTAAGGAATTTTTGCAGGTAGCATTGTTTATACGTGTGATGTGAGCGTCTGACTTTTCCTCTCTTCATACTCCTTTCTGCACTGTCACTTTCTCTCAGGATTCTGCCTTCTTTGTGGAGTCTGTTCGTAGCCCTCGCACAGTGCCCTCCCTTAATCCACAGGTCAGTGTTTTTAGGAGTTGCATTGTGTCAAATCTTGAATGAGGGGAGGATAATTATATATATATATATATATATGTATATGTATATATATATATATATAACTTGTGAAGAGAATAAAATCATTGTCAGGAAATAATAGATTTGGAAAAAAAATACAGTTTATTTACTACTTCAAAAGAAAAACTTCTATGGCAAACCTTTTTTTGTGTCTATTTTAGATTTTTAAATTTCTGTTATGTCTACTTCATTTCGGGCAGGACACCCGATCCGAGCTTAGTAGTTTGTGCTTGGCAGTATTATCAAGCTGTCTGCAGCTCAGGATCAGAGGTAACAGGATTTCAAACAGAATCTCTTGATTTTTGTCTCAAGTCGCCAGGAGCCATTAAAAAGCACATCCAGCCATCTTGGAGGTCAGGCTGTTCCCCCAAGCAAGCACTTTTAAACAAATATACAAACCAAAATAAAGCAAAAAAGACTTTGAAAAGTATGAAATAAATATTTATAAACTTACTATAAACTTGGTCAGATTGCATTATTGGACACGCCTCTCAGCTAGGGGAGTTTAACACCTTACCCTCCCATCTCCGTTTCAGACCAGTCCAATAATGACAGAAACAGTTCAGCATAATCATTGTGCAAACCGTAAGCTCACCAATCTCCATGCAGGGACTAACACAGCAGGGAGAGATAAACCCAACACAAATATACTTTCAATCTCTTCAACTGTAAATATCCTATCAGAGTATTCTCATTGAGCAGCCTCTGAATCTGTGCGCCAGGTCAGCTTGTACATGGACCTGCATCTGGTCTGAGGTCTCTGGAGGCGATAAAGACGCTGGCCTGCAGTCTATGGGAAAGGAGGCAGGCTCGCTCAATGAGAAATCAACACTTTTATATTTAAATTATGGAACAGTCCTTGTGTTAGGTTCCCTGAGCTAACGGAATGAGCGTTCTATAATTTAATAGTAAAATACTTTTATAAACTGGGGTTAATATAGGATACTCATCATCCATAAAGCACTTAAGCAAGCTGAAGTGCATTTTGGGAGTGGAGGGGATCCTTAAAAGGCATAAGGCTAAATCTTGAGTACAAAAAAAAAAAAGCAAAATGGCTATGGGTGGTGTGATATGTATGTATTTTTTTTATCCTGATGGAAAAGCTTTTTCTGTGGCGATTGCTGATGGGATTTACTGTTATAGTTGTCTTTTTTACAGCTTGCCTATTTGTTTGTAAAGGTCCACCTGTTTTATCTGTCTTGCTCTTAAAGTTTCTTTCTGCTCTTTCTTCACCCCATCTGTATGTTTTAACTCAGGGACTTTAGCTCTACAAAATCTAAAAAAATATATATTTATATAATAATTTCTTGCCATGGAAGCTCCTCCTTTTCTGCATCCTCTCTCTGTTATTGTCTTAGACATATTCCCTTAGCAGTTCATCTATAGGAGCCATCTTCATGATGTACTTGCGGGTGTTGTGTGTTTCATCCGGGACTGTGGCCTTGACACTCATCAAGCCCCAACTTCCTTCCTTATGGCTGGTGTAAAGTGCTGGATTTCATGTGGAATCCTCTATGCATAGTGATTAGTTTCCAGGTCTTGATATCCAGGGTGTCCAGCTCTACTCTTGGCCAAGTTATTAATCCCGCTGAGTACATGATAATTTAAAGGCATATGTATTGATGCACTGAATCTCATTCATTGAGCTGAGACTTTAGGGCCTGACTGACTCTGTGGAGGTACTTGGATATTGCTGTCCTCCTTTCCTCTTCCTGTGGTTACTGTGTGTTTGTGGTATCCCAAGGTACTTGTAGCTGTTTTCTACATCTCCTATTTGGCCTTCTGGCATTGACTTGTTCAGTCCTGATTATATTCCCTTTTATTGCTATCATTGACCAACTCTCACCTAGCCCGAATAACATTCCCATGTCCTTGTAGTGTATCCTAGTACAATTACATACATACATTTCTGAAAAAAATTAAGAGACCTCTCCAATTATTTCTTAAATCAGTGTCTCTACATGTATGGCAGTTATTCTAGCATCTATTCAATTCCAACACAGACAAGCGTCATTCTACTTAATGAGGAATTGATTAGGTGATCACCTGAACCAAATCTTATTTAGTGAAAAAAAAAGATTTAAGGACTACTATAGGCACCCAGACCACTTCAGCTCAATGAAGTGGTCTGGGTGCCAGGTCCCCCTAGTTTTAACCGTCCAGCTGTGTTTACACTGCAGGGTTAATCCATCTTCTAGTGGCTGTCTCCCTGATAGCCACTAGAGGCCACTCTAGCGATTCACACTAAGTAAATCGCACATATTTGACGCTGGACGTCCTCACGCAGTAATGCTTTCCTATGGGCGGGTTTGAATGCGCGCGCCTCTCTTGCCACGCATGCGCATTCGGCTCCACTCGGTAGCTGACGTCGGTGGGGAAGGAGATGTCACCAGCGCCGAAGGAGCCAGGCGCTGGATTAAGGTAAGTGGCTGAAGGGGTCTTAACCCCTTCAGCACTGAGGGAGGGAGCCCCTCCAAAGCCTATAGTGCCAGGAAAATGGGTTTGTTTTCCTGGCACTATAGGATCCCTTTAAAAAAAACAAAAAACACTGCAGTGGTCAGCACTATCCTTTCTCAATAGGACCGGTCTGTGTATATATACATACATACAAACAATTAGTCATTTCAGCAACACCCTATTAACATGCTTATTTGTGTACATAAAACCAATTTGTGATGCATACACATACACTGTCCCTTCTATATACTCTCTTACCCTTTATCCTGCTATTGTAGATATCTATTGACCAAGGAGTTTCTCCTTTCGCTGATGGAAACAACACTTTGCCAAACAATGGCCTACCTGAAAGAGCACAGAGCCAACTAGGGAATACTGGAGAGCAGAACTCAGTATTAGCTGAGCCCAGGTGTGGACACACAAAATAATGCATGTGTTCGGTTAGTGGAATGATGAGATTCTAATTTGTATTCATTAACTCCCTTTCTCTGTGTTAGCGTGCAGCAAGTATCTGGTGGACCAAGCACTCTGACCTCCAGTGCCAGCCTGAGTGAGATTCTGGAAGCGATGAAACACCCAACGTATGTATTGTGGGAGCTAAATGCATTCATTTAGGGCAGATCTTCTGTGATTTAACACTATCGATAAATGCTGATTAAGAGCACTGTACTAGAATAGCTCACTGGTTCCACTGGTATTAACTACAAGGATAAAACCAATTTAATGGTTGACAATCAGTGTCTGGCTGGAGTAAAGAATGGATTAATGCATGACTGACAGGGTCAGGGAAGTCTAAGTAGAAAATGTAAGAACTATGGCTGTAGACATAGCGCTGCACAATAATATTGTAAATAGATTGATTGGCATTTTGTGTTTGCACTTGAAGTGATATAACTAATGAATGAAATGGTCGATAGTGAGGTCCATTTTGTAAGATTATTGAATGTCTATATGATGAATAGCCAAAGTGCAAACAAGCAGAAGTTGTATGAGTTGTGTTATTTTGTTTCATTTGTGTGCAGCACAGGTATTCCCTTCCTGTCTGAGCAGAAGGGGCTGCCTTCCAGCTGCTTTATAAGTGCAGAGGTAGTTCATTGGCTGATGAACAATATTCCCTGGGTGCAGAGTCAGCCGATTGCCATGGACATCATGCAGGTAAGAGTTCCTATCGTAATTTAGCCTTCAATATTATGTCAGAGAACAGTTTGTTAATCTCAGCTTCCTTCTGTGATTTCCAGAAAATGCTGGATGAGCAGTACATCACACATGCTTCAGGTGAAGCCCTTAGGACATTCATCTATGGATTTTATTTATATAGAATACCACCTGAAAGGGACCCTGAACGTGGTGAGTCTCATGTATTCTGTTGAGTGGACTTAAAGCGGCACTGTCACGCCATCCTGAAAATTTAGTTTTTCAGAAAGATAGAATCTATTAAATACTCATTATGACTGTTTTGGAATTTCGCTGAAATTCCAACCCAGTAAAGTGATAAAGAGAGACAAAGTAGGCACTACTTTGTCTCTGTATTTCTCCTCCGCTTGACTTTTCTTGACACAAGGCGGAGCCTAAGTGTCAATCCTTGCAGGGAATTTGTTGTGTCTGTGGAGGATACCGTAGTCTTGTGGGTTCCACCATAGACCTCAATGCTGTGCTCTTGCACATGCACATAAATACAGCAGTGATGCCAGTGCCAAGGAGGACCAAGATGGCGGGGTCTGCGAAGGAAAGGTTTAGGTAAGTAAACCCACCTTTATTTGCCAACTTCGCCATCGGACCCCCAACGGCAATGTTACCGCCAAATCCCCTAAACGGCGATAGTGCCGCTTTAATCTGAAGACATCATTGTCAGTACGTAGATTTACACTATTGCCTCTGTTTTGGTTGTGTGTTTTGATCTTTATGATGACTGTTAGCAACATTTTAAGTGCACATACCACTTCCAGGACATCACATTCTGTCCTCTGTATGCATGTAATCCATCTCTTTGTTTTTAGCAGCAACAAGCCTGGCACAACCAAGCCCCTGGCACTCCATTGCCATGGAGGATTTTACAGCATTCCAGCGGAAGTGGCTTGAAGTAGCGCTAGTGGAAGAGGAGCTCCTACATTCAGAGATACCGCCATTCCTTCTGCCATGGTTGCCCAGTCGCCCAGCCTCTTATGCAAGTAGGCACAGCTCCTTTAGCCGCAGCTTCGGAGGAAGGAGCCAGGCCGCTGCGCTGCTAGGTAGCTCCCTGCCAGAGAGCAGGAGAGCTGATGGAGAGCCCACTCCAAGAGAATGATCTCCCGTGGACCACACATTGCTTTTTTGCCATGTGGCACAGCCTTTTTTTCCACCATGTTTCCATTAATTGCTAAAAAGAAAGGCATTCTAAAAAATACAATATTCATAGTCTTGGTTGTTGGCCTATATAAACTACTTAGTGAGACACTCTCCAAATTAAAATGGTAAATGTTATCAAATTGACCAAACATGAAAATAATAGTGCAAAAGTAGTATTATCTCAGTGTCCTGTTGACCCTTGGATTAGAGGGGTTGCAAATGGACATAACAAATGATGGGCGAGTGCATTCACTGCTGTATGTCCAGTACTTGTTAAATTGAATAACGCTTTAAAGGCAGCTCATGTTCTTATATCCACTCCCCGGGAAACGTAATTAGTGATGGCTTATGCCTCATAAAGGTGATTCTTCACATAGCACCTTTTCCTAACCCACCATACATTTGACAGACTAAGATCTGTAACATCATTATGTCCATGTGACCTCATTAGTTCCTCTCTTGGCTCTGTCTGGCTGCAATACATCTCCAACAGCTCTTCTCCTGCTGGATATATGTAACATGCATGCGAAACACTAAACTAGAGCCTGGAACATGTTCTATTACATCTCCATACCATCCCACTCCTTCCACGAGTGTCTCTGGATCTTTTTGATTTGCATGGAGTACTTTTGTATCACTATCTCATTAAATTCCTCATCAGACTGATAATATGTGGTGTCTCTGCATTAGATCAATCTACTAATGATTTCATATCTCTGATTCATATTTTTGCATGCATTTCACAAATAGTGACTCTTCCCTTAGTTTATAAATTCCTTTTTGGTGTTACTTCTGATCATGGCTTCTTGGTTAAATATGGTAATGGTTTCATGATGTATTGTGTCTTATATGTCTGTTATCTCTCTCATTTGTCTGTACTCTTGGTAGCTGCCACTGTCCCAGAACAAAGAACAGTCACCCTAGATGTGGATTTTAATAACCGTACTGACCGCTTGGAGTGGTGCAGCTGCTACTACCATGGCAACTTCTCTCTGACCTCTGCCTTCGAGGTTAAACTACACTGGATGGCAGCTACTGCTGCTGTATTATTTGAAATGGTGGGGAACTTCTTGTAACATCTGTCTCCTAAGCCTTGCCAACTCCTTGCAAACGTTTGTTGATGCTTTTTGTCTCTCCTTACTGATTGCCAGCCTACTCTGTCTTTGTTTTCAGGTTCAAGGCTGGCACAGGAAGGCCACGTCTTGTGGTTTTCTGCTTGTGCCTGTATTGGAAGGTCCCTTTGCTCTCCCAAGCTATCTGTATGGAGACCCTTTACGTGCACAACTTTTCATCCCCCTCAACATAAGTTGTATGATAAAGCCTGACAGCGACCATCTTTTTGAAGGTATACCCGCTCCATTAGGTAGAATCAGATGCAAGAGTTTGTTGGACTTTAACTACATAATACAAATTGATGGCTCAGACTATGAGAAGGCAGCCTTTTATTATAAATGCAGAGGATTGTTTGTGATTTATTTTAGCTTCTTGTTTTAGGATTTGAACCCGAGACTTATTGGGAACGAATGCACTTGTTACAGGAAGCAATCGCCTACAGGTAATTATTTTCACCCTCCGAGTCTTGCTCCAAACTAAATGTACACTTAAAAAAAAAAAAATTTATTCCATTTTCTGAATGAAAATGTTGATCCATTTTCTTTTACACTTAGGTTTGGCTTCATTCAGGATAAATATTCAGCATCTGCCTTCAACTTCTCATCAGAGAATAAACCCCAGTATATCCATGTGACAGGTGAATATAATTGCAGAACAGTGATGTGTGCCATCTTAACAATATGTTTTATGTTGCTTCTAATCTCCATTTTCCCACCCTGTAGGTACTGTCTTTTTACAGCTCCCTTATTCGAAGCGTAAATATACCTCAGGACAACAGAGGCGCAGGAGAAATTCCACCAGTTCATCTACTCAAAGCTTGTTTGGGGATGACCGTATTGGTTATAACTGGGCCTACAATACTATGCTGACCAAAACATGGCGCTCTAGCAGTACAGGTGATGAGCGATTTGCTGATCGTCTGCTCAAAGACTTAACTGACTTCTGTGCCAACCGCGATAACAGGCTGAGTGCCTTCTGGGCCAGCTGTGTAGATAAGATGAACATGAGTGAACCATAGGTATGACAATAACTTCATGATGCTGAACGTTCTTTTTGTGGATCATCTGTGGTGTGTGCTCTAATATTAAGTGTTCATGGTCTACACTCGCTGAGGATTTACAAATGTGCCTTTTATTGTGGACACTTGCTGCTATCCCGCACCCTATATGTATCACTGAATGTGTTCCGTTTACCTGACCCTGGAAGTGGACAATTTGCACTGACTAGACATGCATTTGTTACCAAGCTCTTAATACCCTGCTGGGTTGATACTGTGAAGAGTTGACTGATGGAAAGCAATAAAAAAGATATTGAAAATTATAATTACAAGTTTATGTTGTGCCCTTGTGTGGATGTAATACTGATATACAGTTGTATTTTCACCTCTTCATGCACATCCCCCTAATGATTATTTATAAAGTGCCAACCTAGTCTGCACACTTTACAATAGGTAGACTACTAGTTGCAACAAAACAAGTTGGACATACAGGAACTCAAGATGCTAAGGATGCCGAGGGCCTTGTTCAAACCAGCTTTCATTCAGGGCTTCAGGATGTCCTAAAGAATATCTATTCCTTCCCATTAGTCCCTGCTCAATAAGCACAGTCTCTCTTTTTCCTGGATTATAGCGGTCCAAATGACTGTGTTACTTATAATTAAATCATCTTGTGCAATTTGCTACTGAAAGAAATATCTCTTCGTGGTGAGGTGAGCAGGTTGACTAAATTCTGTTTTGATTTTAGGTTGGGTCCACAGACTTTTCCAACAGTGCAGCTTTTCAAGATAGGATTACCTGAACACGTATTAATAAAACTATAACTATTTAGGTCTCTGGCCTTCCTTAGATTACATGGGAATGGTGATTTTATCCATCTTTTCTCACATGCCGCTCTGGTCTTACTACGGCTGGTTCCTACTAAGTCTTCATGATCTCAGCCAATTCACTGCTGTCCCATAGAAAAGCATTGGGAGACTATAGTGCATGCATGGCAAAATGCCATGCTGTGCCAATCAGAATCTACTCTGAGAGATGCATTCAATCAGTACATCTCTATGGGGAATATTCAGTGTCTCCATGCAGAGTGTGGGGACACGGAACACCAGAGCTGTACACCACTGGAGTAGGAAGCTCCTCTAGTGGCCTTCTAATTGACTGCAATAGAGGTGTTCCTAGACAGCAATGTAAACACTGCCTTTTCTCTGAAAAGGCAGTGTTTACCGTTCTCAGCCTGCTTGGACAGGCTACAGGCACCAGAATGACATTAAAGCAACACTGTCACAACCACCTGAAAATGGGGGAAATATGAAATACTCATACTAACTGTTGGAATTTCATTGAAATTCCAACCCAGTTGAGATATACTGAGACAAAGTATGGAGTACTTTGTCTTTGTATATTTCTTACACCTGACTCTTCTAGAAATTAGATGGGTTTACCGCTGTCTAGAAGTGTCAATCCCCCTCAGCCGTCACCAGTGAAAGCTGAAGGGAATAGGCTTTATTTATGTAGGATCCCGTGGGATCCTCCATAGATTAATGCAGTAGGCTCCTGGCGCTTCAGTATAAGTAGCTGAAGAGAACCCGCCAGAGAAAGATGGCGGCACCCATCAGGAGCCAGGTTCAAGAAAGTATGAACTCGCCTTCATCTGCACCACCTGTACTGGACTCCCAGCAGCCATGTCACTGTTGGTGGTCTTTGTAAATTCCGCAAAATCCCCTGATGTTGACAGTGCTGCTTTAAGCTGTAGTGGTTCTGGTGACTGTAGTGTCCCTTTAAAATGAATAAAGTCACACTCTCTGTGCTATACACCAGACCCTCTCAGAGCCTGCCAATGGGCCCCAAGAATAGGAGTCTTTATGGACCATGTTCTCAATGCAATATAAAGTGTTTTGTGTTTGTATGTTACAATGTTTCAGTCCTATACTATCTTGGGGGATCTCCCCTCCTGTACCCTGCTCCCCATCCATTAGCAGCTCCTCCTTGGTTTTCTCTCTCTCTCTCTCCCCCCCCCCAGTTGCTGCTATCTTTTTCATGCACCCCCCACCTTTGCTGTGCATTGCAGCACTCACACTGCGCATGCGCCGCCGTGGCTGCTATAAATAGTTCATGACGTCACCTAGAAATATTCGCGAAGTCTACGCCCCCGGCCCCGCCCCTTCACAGTGTGTCCCGGGCTGCAGAGCAGAGAGGAGCAAAGCGCCGAGGCTGACCGGGATCCGCATCACCAGCCGGTGACTGCACGAGGAGCCGCCCGCCTGAGCCAGCCACAGCCCGCACCGCGACCTGACTGACCCCGCCCGGCGACGGCATGGCGGACCGGGAGCAGCTGCTGCAGAGAGCCCGCCTGGCGGAGCAGGCGGAGAGATACGAGGACATGGCAGCGGCTATGAGATCGGTGAGTGGGCACAGCCGGGGGGGGGCTGATACCAGGCTGCAACAAATATACTGATAGCTATAAGACAATATCATACATAGCGGGCGGCTGGGCGGCTGCAGATATAGCATTAATATTTATAAAGCGCTGACATATTCCGCAGCGCTGTACAATTTTAAGACTAACAGAAACGTATTTTTAACACTGGAACATTAGGTATTGAGGGCCCTGATTAAAGTACCTTACATTCTAGAGTTTAAATGAATGCATGAGATTAGGAATGTGGAAATATAGTAAATATTTTGTGGTTAAAATAAAACTTTTTTTTTTCACTATACATAAGCAGTTCAGTGTAATTTTTGTTTTTTCTGTAGGTAATTGATGTGAAGGGTTTCTGTGGCCAAGATGGAATGTGGTGAATCATTTTATATAGATGTATATGTGAAATTTTAAGTTATCTGCGTTCACATGTATATGGTGTTAGGTGTTGGGTGTTGTATACCCAAGGCATTTGTGGACAGTGTGTAGACACAGGGTGGATGATTGTGTACAGGGATTGTGTGGTCTTGCAGATTTTCATGATAAATATTGGGTGCTGGATGCAGGGTTGGGTTAGACACACCTAAGGTTTGTTTTCTTACCTGCTGCTTTCTGTAATTCAATCCCTGGCTATCTTTTTTTAAGGGCAAACACCACAGTTGGGTCACTGAATTAGAACCAAACCTCTGACCTGCATTACTGTACATGTATGTGTGATTTGGCATTTGCTTGTGTTAAATGGCAGGAGTAGGTATGCATGTATGTGACCACATGGAAAATGGTAGAAAAAATCTTTTATAAATTGCTTGTGAAATCTCATACCAAGACAAAACCTGATTGTGATTCATCACACCTATGTGATATGTTCTATAAACCTTATTGTGGTGAAAACCTCTAGAATTCTAATGTTCATTGTCTTCTGCGTACTGACAAAATAAAATGGCTTAGGAGCACATACTGAATATGGTGCTCAGTTCCATATCATTCTCCACAGTGTAATTTTAGATAATTGCACCCAAGGCACTTGGCCTTTTGCAGAACAGAGTTTAGTTTTATGAAGGTGTTTAATATGCCAACCCATTTATGTTTATTTTTATAGCACCAGTTTGCCTGATATTGCAACATGCCAATACCATAATGGAAACCGTAAGTGCAGTAGTAATACAGGCACCACATGCGTTATTATATGTGCACATTACGTTGGTGGAAAAGGGAAGCATGTCGCTAAATGGTGGATGTGCAGTTTTGCCAATCTGTTACGGTGTGCGTTATTGAGGCTTTTATAATGACAAAATTATAAGGAGTTTCAAATGCACGGGTGGCAAGGGGGAATTGTGTATATTATTCTCCATACAGATTGATTGTGACTCAAAATGTGAGCTGTGTGTATAAGTCATTGAAGAACGACAAAGCAGTGTAGATTATGGCCTTGTGTATGTTTTTGTAATGGGTGCGGTCAGCTTTAAGACTAATGGCAAAGGTGGTTAAAAGCTTAGTGAAGAGTGCCTTTATTTTGTGTGGAAGTGTTTATAAGCTCTTTTTCAAAATTCTTTTTTACTCAGGTAACAGAACTTAATGAACCTCTGTCTAATGAAGATCGGAACTTGCTGTCTGTAGCATACAAGAACGTAGTGGGCGCTCGGCGATCTTCCTGGCGAGTCATCAGCAGCATTGAGCAGAAGACTTTAGCAGATGGCAATGAAAAGAAGCTTGAAAAAGTGAAGGCATACAGGGAGAAAATTGAGGCTGAGCTTGAAGGAGTATGCAGTGAAGTGCTGTCTCTTCTAGACAAGTACCTCATCAAAAACTGCAATGATTTTCAGTACGAGAGCAAAGTTTTCTATTTGAAGATGAAGGGCGACTACTACCGCTACCTGTCAGAGGTAGGTAATGGAGAGAGGAAGAAAACTGTGACAGATGCATCAGAGGCTGCATATAAGGAAGCCTTTGAAATAAGCAAGGAGCACATGCAGCCCACACATCCCATTCGCCTCGGCTTGGCCCTCAACTTCTCAGTTTTCTACTACGAGATACAGGGTACTCCAGAGCAGGCCTGTCTCCTTGCCAAGCAGGCCTTCGATGATGCAATTGCTGAGTTGGACACACTAAATGAAGACTCCTACAAGGACTCCACCCTCATTATGCAGCTGCTGCGTGACAACCTGACCTTGTGGACAAGTGACCAACAGGATGAGGAGACTGGAGAAGGCAACAATTAAGAGAGGGTCCTGCGTCTTGCTGCTACCCAGTTACTTATCCACTCCCCATCAACACCTGCCACCCCCCACAGCTCCTCCTGACATGTCCCTGTGCTTATCATATCCATATCATTGGCACAACTGCTCTTACTGCTGCCTACCCGCGAAGATGGGTTTTTGCGGCGTACTCATGGGCATTGCTGGATTGCGTTGGCACATCAGCAGTTTCTCTGGTCACTCTCTTCATATAGAGGGGAAAGAAAGCTGCAGTTTGAGAGAGGCGCCCGCACTCTCCTTATTGATAGGGCATGTACGGGCTGGAATGATGCGAAGTGGTCCCGTTTTATTCTGTTAAAGTTTTTAATTTCTATTTGTGCAGCATTTCCTGTGCATGTAAAATTACTCCCCACTATTTATCCCCCTTCGTTTCATGAAGGAGGCGTCTCCACAGTTCAAGCTGTGACTGATGGCGGCTCCATTAGGAGGCGGGGTGCATCTGTTTTGTTTTTTTCTTCTTCTTGGGCTTACAATAGACTTTTTTTTTTTTTTTTATGTGAGCTTTGTGAGTTTTTTTATATTTTGCTCTTAACTTATGGTGTTATTAAACCTGATACCTAATGGTTTAATTCCCTGATTTAAAAAAAAAAAAAAATTTAAATTTATTTCTGTCCGCTACATTTCAGAAGGCTCTCTTATTTGATTATAAGCAATGTGTTAGTTAGGTCTTGTCTGATCTGATTGCACCTGCCACATGTATATTTGCCTGTCACGATGGATTCTGATATAATGCTAGACACCCAATTTAAATGTTTGGAATTATGTGGATTCAATAAATGCTGCTTTGAAGATATGATCTCTGCACCAGCCTCTTGTCTCTTTCATAGAATGGAGTTAGCATGCACTTTCAAACCCTCCCATTCATGATCATGATGCATGTCAAGATATTATGACTATACTGGCCTATTTACCGTATAAAAAAAAAATATATATCCTTTAGTTCTCACAAGGTGCCATGCATTCTAATGGTACTGTTAAGTTGTTTAACCATTGGCCATTTATATGGAGAATACAACAACTTTGAATTAATGTTAAAGGGAAACTCTAAGCCTGTGCTTTGAGTTATGGTGCAAGAAGTACCTTAGTACAGATCCACTAATAGGCATTAAACCGTTTTTGAATGCTTTGACACTCAAACTGTATCTCTCGTGTGCTGCCATCCTTCCAATTTTATATGATATTGATAAAGGTGAAGTTCTTATTTCATTTTAGCAAAATCTGTTTTGTCCTGCTTTGGACATCATTCATTGGCTGAGAGTGCTGACATTCACAAACAATGAATGATGTCCAAAACTGATTTTGCTAAAATGAAATGGGATCTTCCACTTTAGAGAGCTCACCGATGATCAGAAGGACTATTGGAGCCTGAGGACATGGGTAAGTGTGAAAGCATTTAAAAACGGTTTCACTTGTTTCTATGGACGGCACCAGGGGTTTCCTGGTACAATAAAATGAGTGCGTTTATGACATATTAAAACAATTCCTTACATGAGCTACATTTGAGGGGGAAAAAAGCTTAGTGTCCTATTATTTGTATTGCATCCTGGAGCTAGCCTTCCACATAGAAGACTCCGACTTGGCGCCATGTGGATTAAATTTAATTAAACTATCTTAAACTGATCTAGCTTTTTGAGTCGTACAAAATAAATTGTCTTTTGTTGTAGTATTAGGGCCCATTTCGCTCTCTATTGTAGACTTGATTTAGTGCAGTCTTGCTGATCCATTCATATCCCTTATTTTTAGTGGTGCAGCAGGGTGAAATTCATTTTTATTTTATGCATTAAAAAATGTGTTATTGGAAGGTTTGGAAACGCATAGCTGGTGACTTTAAGCATTAAGTCAATACGTAAAAGAAATAGAGTAGCTAGTTGTGTAAACACGCCATTGGTACAGCGGGGAAATGGTGATGGGAGTTGAAGTGTTCTGGTATTTGCTTTCCACAGCTATTGTGATTTATCTACTCCCCAAAAGGGGGAGTGCATCCCAAAACGGTCATTTCTATTCTGCTCTAAAGTTAAATAATGTATGAACTCATTGAGTGTTATTAGCATTCATATAACATATTTGTGAGCAATTCACAAATGGGTAAAGTATTACAAATGTCACCAGGAGCAAAGGCCCTGCTCAAACAAGGTGTATTCATACTGACAAAGTAACATGTAGTATTTTGTCTTGTGGACTATGTAAAATAGTATCTGCTCTTTTAAAGCACAACTTGCATATATTAAATGCATATCTGGGTGTGGTACGGCTTACACATTGAGCCTAAAGGTAGTAGTTATTCAGTTTCCAAAGCAACATGATTGAAGCTTTTGTTTCCATAGTAATGGTAAAGGGGAGTACCAATGTACATTAAAATACCACTTCAATAATTCAATCAGCTGATATAATAAAGGAGGGGTGGAAGCTTTCAAATGAATAGGTCAGGAGTCGCTGTGTATTTATTACATTCTGCATTGCCATGGGGATGCAAAGTTACAGCAGCCAGATTTGTCGTCTTGGAGATTGTATGATGTCACTGAACAGCTACTGAGATGATAGCTGTGAAAACTGCTACCAGGATTGCAATAGCTCTATTACAGGATACTGATTTTATTTAAGGAATGGTAAAGTTAAACACAGTGCTAATAACTAGTACTCTCGTGATTTGAACATCACAGCGGGACACACGCTAGTTCACCAAAAAGGCATACATAAAAAATCTGTTTGATGTCCATGCCAAAATATATAACTGCAGATCTTTTGCAGGTAGCAAAAAAGACCGCTCACCACCGTTGTATCTACTCTCCATGGTTATAACTGGGTAACTTTTTTTTTTTTTGGCATGAGTTTGCCTCTCTGCCATTAAAATATACTCAGCAGTGCAATAAGCTATTACTAAATACTCACACGTTTACTAGTGGGTAGGATATTCTTTTCCATGATAATGGAAAATAATATTTATTTTAAGCAAAACAAGTTTTCTAGGGCTGCACTGTTCTAAATAGAATTTGTAACTGCAGATCTTTTGCAGGTAGCCACCGTTGTCATTCCATAATGGTGATTAGTTTAAAGATGATTATAAAACTGGCACGCATTGTCTTAGTCTCCCACCCCAAATATTTTTTATATGGTGAGATAATGGCCTTTTATTCCCCTTCCCATAGTGCCAGGTGACAACCTACCTCCTAGACATTACAATGTCCCTGACTTTTCTAATACCTGTAAATGATAATTACAGAAGTTTCATTAACTGGAAAGCAGGGGTGACCAAACTTAGATCCCCAGATGCTGTAAAACAGTCTTTCATATTGCGGTCAGTCCGCATGGTACAATTACAACTGTACTTCCAGTCCCTAAGTATATGTGGACATAGCCTTTCACTTGTTGGGCAATAAAGCACAAGCAATGTGCAGATATCCAGGTGTGTTTTTTTTATACTACAGTACCTATGATGCTAGCCTCCTAGCTGGCTTAAACATCCAAGGTAAGTTTTACTGTTGGAGCTAGGTGTCCATCTTTTAGTTTCCTGAGCTGTCAGAAATTAAATACCTTTTGCTCTCTTAAAAAAACATTGTCGACCAATATCCTGAACCAAAACGGCGCTTGGGAAAAGCCTTTAAAATAAACGATCCACTGCAAATAAAATAAACACAGATCAAGCCAGCCTGTATGCGTTCAGAATGATCTTACAGCACTTCTGTGATATCTTCAGAATTCTGAGAATGGTTTTCTCAAAACTTGACAAGGCAAATGTGTAGTAAATAAAACCTGTGTATGTGGTGAGTACAACAGCAAAGTAAGGAGAGGTGGATGAATAAGGATTATCCAGACAGGATGTTGATAAAAGCTTCTTGAGAAATGTTAGACTGGCTGTCAGCTGTAGATAATGCAGAATGTGAGAGAATACCTAGAAGGAAGAGCCACTGATCCCTATCACAAATACATGAAAGTAGATACTTCTAAAACATGTACAGGACAGCACTAATGGCAAACCTGGTGACTAGGGATCAACCGATATTGTTTTTTTAAATCCGATACCGATAATCTGTGAACTTTAAGGCGGATAACTTGCTGATATTCTGTCCATTTACCATTTTGAAAAAATAAACTATTTCTAAAGGTAAATGCACAAAATATACATGCCACATGTAGTGGATGCAGTGTGTTTAGACAGGGGAGCTGTGTGTGTAGTGGGTATATAATGAATGCAGGGTGTGTTTGTGTAGTGTGTATAGTGAATGTAGTGTGTTTGTGTAGTCTGTGTATATAATGAATGCAGTGTGTGTTTGTGAAGGGATGTAATTTGTGTAAAATGGGCAGGAGGGGAGGCATTTTTTATTTTAATTGTATTTTTAATATTTATGTTTTATTTATTTTTCTGCAGTGTTTTTTTTTTGTTTTGTTTGTTTTAATGTTTTAATATTTTTTTTAGTCCTCCCTGCTTGTTACCTGGCCAGGGAGGGGGGATATGACAGTCCCTGGTAGTCCAGTGGCATGTACTGAGCAGTGGTGGGGCCGGCAGCAAGCTTTGACTTACCTCCAAGCAGCTCCCTTCAGCTCCCCAGTCTAACTCTCCCGGTTTGCGTGCCGCGCGGAGTGTTGCCATGGTAGCCTGTACTAACGTACAGGATTATTCACTACATTTCAAATTCAAGGTGAATTTTAAATGTAAGGTCAAAATAGCCTAATTGGAACAATTTTCTAAGTCAGCTTTGTTTTCAATACAGCTACTCTGGTCTTAAATTTGACATTTACATTCAATTCTCACTTTATTAAATTTAGTCACTCCCTTTAGTTAATTTAGTAAATGAACATTTTCCCAAAAGACAAATGTCAACACCTCAGGTTGCAATAAACCTTAAAATGTATTAGAAAAACAATTGTGGGGCGGGGCCTAACCGCAGAGCTGTGAAGACGCTTATCTCAGCAGCTCCTGCTAAACTTAGCAACCTAAAGCCGAATTTCACTGCCACACCGGCACACAATCATGATTATAAGGCCAGCACTCAAGAGTGGGCATCGGAGTGAGGAGAACGATACCTCTCAAGCGAAGAACCGAGCTAAACTCACTGTGAGGCCTACAAGCATGGCAGGCGCAGGGGAGACGGTCGCTCCCCAGCTGCAACACCATGCCGGATATCTGGCGGCGGGCTCTCGCTTCCCCCCCTCTGGACCGGCGGGGGTCATCCCGGTCCACCAGCTTACGGTGAGCACTCACCTCTGGGACACTTATAAGAGCAATTCCGACCAATCGACCCCACGAGGCCAAGCCAAGATGGCTGCCGGCAGTGCCGCGAATCCACCGCCTCAGACAGCCGATGAATGGACAGCGGCCTTTCAGGCTAAATTTGAGGAGGTATGCCGGAAATTTTGGGAGAGATTGGGAAAGAGGAACCCACCACCCGCTCTGAAACCAGCTACACTGGTAAAGCGACAACACACACTCTCTCACACGCGGCCGAGGCACCTGATTTTGGCAACGACACCACGAAGAGCGATTAACCAGCAACACGACAAAGCGGAGGGAGAGACAGAGGGGCATTAACCGCCCAAAGCAGAAAAACATAGCCAAAGCAATGGCCATAACGCCACCTAAGAGGACAGCACCCCAAGGCACTGCCTCCCTGCACATGCCGCGCAAACGGAGGATCATCTGCCGTAAACGGATACTTCCACTTTCCTCTAAATACCCAAGGCGAGGGAAGGACCGAATGACACAGCATAGCGATACTACAGCTGAGCCATTGAAAAAGGGGAACAGCTACCAAGCCAGGGTGCACAGATCAGCCACGACCCTCTGCCTATCTATTCCATGCGCCGAACAAATGCAACAGCCCAAAGGATTTCTCGGTGAGATGCCGACACTAACCTCTCAGGACACTGCCCCAGCCCCTGCCTCGATGGAATATGGCACACAGCACCAACGGATTGCCATTGCAGGCATTGGATGACCCCAGACAGCAAAGCAGACTTCCCCACACTGTAATACTACAGTATCTGGGTCGGCTCCTGTATCACTACTTGTTCACAACATGCATACTCAAATATGTGTTCCAGACAGTTAAACAACCACTCTGAGCAAGTACTGAATTGATCCTTCCTGTTATTATACCTTTATACTCTCACCAGTTATGCTTTCCTTAATATAATCTGATAGCACACAGTGCTCATGATCAATCTATGTCCTTTTCTCACAAAGAATGTGTTCCTATAATCACTTGTTTTTATATACTGGATGTCTTATGACAACAGCATGTCTACATCTATAGCACTGTAAACCAGCATTATCTGTAATGACCATAGAACGGGCAGACTGTATAACTGAATACAAGAACTAACATGTCTTCAGCATGAAGGCTAAGCTAGCGTATAGCACTACACATTTCAATCCTACAACACTCAGTTTACATGCCTGTATCTGTTAACGTAGCAAGATCATCCAACAAACTTAGCCACTAATTACCAACAAAAATACGCTAATGTCAACGCTATTGTTTAGCCTGTTTAATATGCACGTGTACGCCGAGGTGGAGATCCTGACACCATAACACTGAATGACCATAACTTAGAGCGCAGTCCAAATGTTGCTTTATGGCTCTTTGTTCTATAGAAGCGTGTACCTCACCTGTCCTGATATACAAAACAGGTGAAAGCGCCTGAAAAGCGATATCAACGCAGATACATTAGTTAATGCCAACTTAATGTGACACCAAGCCAGGATAACTGCTCACCTAAGCAATGTTAGCACTGTAAGCCTGAATAGCAACGCTTTCATCTTTAGACTTAATCTTATGTTATCTCATTTTATGTTGCTCTCATTATTATTGATGCCTTCTCAGTTTAACACCTGTTTATTAATAATATAAAACTGTGCAGACTATCTATTTGCCATGTTTGACAATGTAAGATTCTATTAAGCTTGTGACTGCTGATGTGGCAACACGGGCTCGTTTGATATCACTTGCACAATAAAAATAAAGAATTATAAAAAAAAAAGAAAAACAATTGTTAGTGTGTGTCTGACTGTGTCTGTTAGTGCGTATGTGTGTGTCTGACTGTGTGTCAGTGAGTGTGTGTTTGCCACACAGTCAGACACAATGTGAAATTTCGATTATTACTTCCCAGACAAAGGTATGGGATGTCAGCAAAACCAAGTTATTAAATCATAGCGGCCATTCGAGTGTTCAGGAGAAAAGGAAATCAAGGCGTGAGTGGCATTCTTATAGATTACCCAAAACTTGACATGGGATGGGGTTATTTTATTAGGAAGGGAGTATACCAAACAATTCTCTAGATTTCTAACAAGCAGTAATATATTAAAATCCCTGATCGGTAGATCACAAAGCAATGGACGTTACTATAAAGGTACTCAACAAACCTAGTATAAAATAAGGAATGGGGAAAAAACAAAACACTTTAAATATTTTTTTAGGAAAGGATAACATGAAAGAAAAGGGATAAAAATAACAAATTGGGCAGTTGCCTGGCATGGATAAATATAATGAGCTTGAACCAGATTCAGGCCTGGGAGCTCACAGAAAGCGTGTCTGTTTAGCTCCCCGGTCAGGCCCCCCCCCTTGATTATTTTTCAAGGGGGGGGCGGGGCCTGACCGGGGAGCTGAACAGACACGCTTTCTGTGAGCTCCCAGGCCTGGATCTGATTTTTGGCAGAAAACAGTGGGAATACAGCCTATCTCAGAACCCCAACTTACCCCACCTTGCTACATGGAGGCAGGGGTACCGGGGGACACCTCACACGTGCAAAAGCCCGCTGGGAATCCAGACCGGAGGCTTGGGGCCTACAACATGCAGAGCAGGGGAGAGACGGCCGCTCTCCCGGCTCACCTAACAAGGCAGCACCCGAAGCATCGGGCTTCTCCCCCCCCCTCAGGACCGGCGGGGGTTATCCCGGTCCACACAATCGAGTACCACAAGCTTACACGGAATGCAGAAGACGGCAGCAGCCTAAATCGCATCCCCAACCAGCAAACCGCTAGTGACAAGATGGAGACCGAAATGGCCGCCGCCACGTGTGCCTGAGGCACAAAGAAACTTGACCTTGAGACCAGGCTGGATGAGCTGTTCGCCAGGTTCTGGAGGACAATAGCCTCCAGGGAGCAACAGACCAAGGCATACCACCCTGTCACAGTCCTGCCGGTGATCCCCCAACAAACGTGCACACCGCCTCGCGCCAACAAAGCCTGCGGATGGCAAAACCGAAAAGCCTGTAAACCCAAGCGACTACCAATACCTATGGCGGCGACCCGCCCATACAAGGGCCCGGCAAAACTTAACATACCTAGGAGGCATGAAAAGGCGGTCCCGCTGCAGCGACACACTGCGCTAAACGGGGACCGGACAGGGCCGAAGGGCCCCAGGCAGACCACACCGCAACACCCCTACCGACAACACTCGGAGGTAGGCCCTGGCACACCTCGGAGGCGACACCACAGCCGGCGACACATCACCTCACGCAGACTCTTTCACGTTGGCAGGTCCACCCCACCGGAATGGGGCCATGCCTATATCAACGCAGAGACCCCATGCATCGAACGAAGAGGCTGGACACTCTATAACACCAAGAAGATCCCTGCAACCAGACTGCACGCCCTGAGAGCTGGAGTTGGCTAGGGGACTTGACCGACACAGCGGACATACCTAACCGCAGACAGTGGAGGACTCTATTTTTGACAAGAGTGTAAATATGTACCTTCATTTTTTTTACGAGTTGCATTTATTATGTTATTCAACTTTCTTTTGCTCCATGTATGCCCCACAACTGCACCTACACACTTAATGTAAAGCCAGCGCCACTGCCGCCAACTAAACACTAAGCCCAATGTCTCATTGGTGCTGGGCACTTGCATACAGCAACCCGGCATGGCACATGGCTCTGTCAACGCTAGGGACCATGGGGGGAATGCCACTTGGGACGCAGCAATCACCTACCAAGCCTCTCCGAGTATAACCTCGATATCCTGCCACCAGAGTTGGTCCAGCACACTTATCCGTGGGACCACTAATCTATAGCCTTAATGGCTAGGAAGGTTCTAGTTACTCATAAGCTAAACACCCACGTATAGGTAGACATACCAGCCTGCCATGATGGTGTCCAACCCGACACGTTACTAACTTATGTCAGCCATGTCACAGCATTTCTTACCACCATATCTCCTGCTGCTGCCACTAGCAATAACCAATCTTTTGACTCACTCAGCCTTTCCTTAACGCATGTAGTAACTTACTCATAGCTTGACCATCTCTTGCCACTGCAAAATAATCACATGCCCAGAAAGTTATGTTATGCAAACGTTATGCAAATGCCTAAACAAAGTAAAGCTATACTGTTTCTACCCTTATATATAAAAAATGTGCTTGATCTCCCTTGTACCCCTATGTTCCACTGTTCGTATTGTGCTAGAGGAATGCCTTTGGGGTACCTCACATGCAACTGTTATATGCCTATGCACTACAAAAATAAAGAATTTTAAAAAAATAAATAAAAAAAAAATAAAAAAAAATAATCAAACTTATGGATCATTTCTCTGTCCCCTACATGGACATATATGAGCTCATTTAGTAAGTATGATCTCCACTCCAAAGTGGGCATACTGGAAAAGATTAACTTCCAAGTCACTGATAATTACTCTGATCCAGACACTTAGAAGATAAAAATTGCTATGTAGAATAATAGAGTATAAAAAATATTTGCACTAATATATGAGGGTATGAAATCTGTGGTTATCCTACCTTAACCCCTCCCAACATTAGGGCATGCGTTGTCATCCTACAAAAGGAGGGCTTCAAATCTGTTAGGGTGGCATAGCACACCCTAACATTCGAGCCCCTCCATCCAGCCCAAATATGATATTTGGTATGATTGACAGATTGGCTGCAGGGTTACTGCCTGGGATATCAGACAGAACCCTAAAATATTAATAAAATCACGTAATTATATACAATAAATACATTTAGAATAAAACTATATATATTGCTTTCACGCTTCTGAAACATTTACAAAGGTGCACCTCCATCATATAGATTACAATGAAGGAGAGCACTCAGTGGACATCATAAGTACAACTCAAATTTATTAAATACTTGGGTACATCAAATCAACGTTTCAGTTCATGTGGGGACTTTTATCAGGATAACTATCGTTTTCGTGAATCACACAAAATAAGGCTCTGTCCCTTCGGACAAAATCATTCACCAAACATTGGTAAGCCCAGGGCTAATACACTAGCCAACCTATGACCCGCATATGAGATTTAAATAAATGCAACATGTAGCCAAAAGGGTAAATAATGTGAAGGAAAGCAGACACACTGTAGCCAAAGATATGTTGCAAAAAAATCTAAATAAATATTGAAGTAAGAATCTCAGAAACTCAAGTGCAATGGTACTAAGCGATGCAAACTATACTAGACACATCCCTCTGTTCCTGTGTTTCCAACTCGTCTGGTTACAAATACGTGTCTGTTAGTCCACCCATTGTTCAGCGCTACGGAACTTGTTGGTGCTTTATAAATAATAATAACAATATATCATGTCATAAAAAACACAACAATTCGTGCAAACAAAATATCACAGCTCCACTAGTACATTTAGAAATACTGTAATATTAGTACAGCAATGGAGTACTTAATAGTCCATATATACTATCCATATAGATAATCTTTACTAGAAAGAACATAAAATGTATAACAATAAATAAATACAACAAATATATATTTCAAGGAAAAACTAAAACGTCTATTACGCCCCCATTCTCAGCTACTTGCACTGCACTATCCTGTGGGGGGGCTCCTATTCTGCCGTTTAAAAATCTATATTCCTATCTCTTGCTTAGTGTCTGCCGGCTCCAGCACTGTGGGATCACTATTTACTCAGAGGAGCCTGATCTGTGCTTGGCTCTGCCCCCTCAGACTGATCTAAAGGAGGGAGGAGAGAGAACTCTGACGGAACACACACACAGCTCAACTACCCACACTGCACACACACACACACACAGCTCAACTACACACACACTCACACAGCTCAACTACCTACACTGCACACACTCCCATAGTTTAAATAACCACACTGCACACACTCATATGTACTGCTACCAGTGGTGTATCCTGGTTTTGTGCTGCCCTAGACAGGACAAAACTCAGGCACCCCCCAACACCCCCGCGCCAACCCCCCTCCAACCCGCCTTCTAAATACACACACACACACATACATTCACTGACAGATACGCATACACTTGCTAACAGAAACACACACACACTAACAGACACACTCACACTCACTAAAAGACACACACTCACTGACACACACACTCACAGCCAAACACACTCACACAGTCAGACACACACACACACTGACACACAGTCAGACACACACATACACACTAACAGACAAACACAGTCAGACACACACACTAACAGACACACACTCACTCACAAGCAGACACACACTAGCAGACACACATACACACATTAACAGACACACACTCACTGACACACACACTCACAGGCAAACACACTCACACTAGCAGACACACACACTAACAGACACACACACTCACTGACACACAGTCAGACACACACATACGCACTAACAGACACAGTCAGACACACACTAACAGACACACACAGTCAGACACACACTAACAGACACACACTCAGACACACACACACGCACTAACAAAACACACACACATTAACAGACACACTCACTCACTCACTCACATTAACACATTTTTTTTATTTACCCCCCCCCCCACAACCTCCTTACCTTTGGGAGTGCTGGGGGTGGAGGGGTTCATTACCTCCCTGGTGGTCCAGTGGTTGCCGGGCTGGCTAGGCGGTTGGCGAGCCTTTGAGCTCGTCAGCTTCCTCGCTGCGCCGCAAAGTGAGGCTGGGAGCCGGAAGATGACGACATCTTCTGGCTCCCAGCCTCACTCTGCGGCGCGCGAGGGAGCTGAGCAGACTGCTCAGGGGAAGAGCTCCCTCGCCAGCCGCCCGCCCAGCACCGCCCGCCAGCCCAGCGCCCGGCATGTCAGTTAGCCACAAGGCTAACAAGGCATTTGCCTGGGCATTTGGGGGGCGGCGTTTTTTGCCGCCCCCTGAAAAATGCCGCCCAAGGTAAATGCCTTGTTTGCCTCGCAGCTAAAACGCCCCTGGCTGTGTGTGAGTACAGTGTGAGTAGTTGAGCTGTGTGTGAGTGTGTGCAGTTGAGCTGTGTGAGTGTGTGCAGTGTGGGTAGTTGAGCTGTGTGTGTGTGCAGTGTGGGTAGTTGAGCTGTGTGTGTGTGTGCAGTGTGGATAGTTGAGCTGTGTGAGTGTGTGCAGTGTGGGTAGTTGAGCTGTGTGAGTGTGTGCATTGTATTTAGTTTTGTGAGTGTGTGTAGTGTGGGTAGTTGAGCTGTGTAAGTGTGTGCAGTGTGGGTAATTGAGCTGTGTGTGTACAGTATGAGTAGCAGTGCATATGTGTGTGCAGTGTGGTTAGTTGAGCTGTGTGTGTACAGTATGAGATACAGTGCATGTGTGTGTACAGTGTGGTTAGTTGAGCGGTGTGTGCTCAGTGTGGGTAGTTGAGCTACGTGAGTGTGTGCAGTGTTGGTAGTTGAGCTACGTGAGTGTGTGCAGTGTTGGTAGTTGAGCTGTGTGAGTGTGGGTAGTGGAGCTGTGTGATTGTGTGCAATGTGGGTAGTTGAGCTGTGTGTGTACAGTATGAGTGGCAGTGCATGTGTGTACAGGGTGGTTAGTTGAGTGGTGTGTGCTCAGTGTGGGTTGCAGTGCGTATTAGTGTGTGCAGTGTGGTTAGTTGACCTATGTGAGTGTGTGCAGTCTTGGTAGTTGAGCTGTGTGAGTGTGTGCAGTGTGGGTAGTTGAGCTGTGTGAGTGTGTGCAGTGTGGTTAGTTGACCTATGTGAGTGTGTGCAGTGTGGATAGTTGAGCTATGTGAGTGTGTGCAGTGTGGGTAGTTGAGCTGTGTGAGTGTGTGCAGTGTGGTTAGTTGACCTATGTGAGTGTGCTCAGTGTGGGTAGTTGAGCTATGTGAGTGTGTGCAGTGTGGGTAGTTGAGCTGTGTGAGTGTGTGCAGTGTGGTTAGTTGACCTATGTGAGTGTGTGCAGTGTTAGTAGTTGTGCTGTGTGAGTGTGTGCAGTGTGGGTAGTTGAGCTGTGTGTGTACAGTATGAGTGGCAGTGCATGTGTGTATAGTGTGGTTAGTTGAGTGGTGTGTGCTCAGTGTGGGTTGCAGTGCGTATTAGTGTGTGCAGTGTGGGTAATTGAGCTGTGTGAGTGTGTGCAGTGTGGGTAGTGGAGCTGTGTGAGTGTGTGCAGTGTGGGTAGTTGAGCTGTGTGTGTGTGCAGTGTGTGGGTAGTTGAGGCTGTGTGTGTGTGTGTGCAGTGTGGATAGTTGAGCTGTGTGGGTGTGTGCAGTGTGGGTAGTTGAGCTGTGTGAGTGTGTGCATTGTATTTAGTTTTGTGAGTGTGTGTAGTGTGGGTGGTTGAGCTGTGTGAGGGTGTGTGCAGTGTGGGTAGGTGAGCTGTGTGTTGTACAGTATGAGTAGCAGTGCATATGTGTGTGTGTGCAGTGTGGTTAGTTGAGCTGTGTGTGTACAGTATGAGGATACAGTGCATGTGTGTGGTATTTTTGGTGTGGGTAGTTGAGCTATGTGAGTGTGTGCAGTCTTGGTAGTTGAGCTGTGTGAGTGTGCGCAGTGTGCTTAGTTGACCTATGTGAGTGTGTGCAGTGTGGGTAGTTGAGCTATGTGAGTGTGTGCAGTGTTGGTAGTTGAGCTGTGTGAGTGTGTGCAGTGTTGTTAGTTGAGCTATGTGAGTGTGTGCAGTGTTGGTAGTTGAGCTGTGTGAGTGTGTGCAGTGTGGGTAGTTGAGCTGTGTGTGTACAGTATGAGTGGCAGTGCATGTGTGTACAGTGTGGTTAGTTGAGTGGTGTGTGCTCAGTGTGGGTTGCAGTGCGTATTAGTGTGTGCAGTGTGGGTAGTTGAGCTGTGTGAGTATGTGCAGTGTGGGTAGTTGAGCTGTGTGTGTGCAGTGTGGGTAGTTGAGCTGTGTAAGAGTGTGCAGTGTGGGTAGTTGAGCTGTGTGTGTGTGCAGTGTGGGTAGTTGAGCTGTGTGTGTGTGTGTGTGTGCGCAGTGTGGATAGTTGAGCTGTGTGAGTGTGTGCAATGTGGGTAGTTGAGCTGTGTGAGTGTGTGTGTGTGTGTGTGCGCAGTGTGGGTAGTTGAGCTGTGTGAGTGTGTGAGTATGTGCAGTGTGGGTAGTTGAGCTGTGTGTGTACAGTATGAGTGGCAGTGCATGTGTGTACAGTATGGTTAGTTGAGTGGTGTGTGCTCAGTGTGGGTTGCAGTGCGTATTAGTGTGTGCAGTGTGGGTAGTTGAGCTGTGTGAGTGTGTGCGGTGTGGGTAGTTGAGCTGTGTGTGTGCAGTGTGGGTAGTTGAGCTGTGTGAGTGTGTTTAGTGTGGGTAGTTGAGCTGTGTGCAGTGTGGGAAGTTGAGCTGTGTGAGTGTGTGCAGTGTGGTTATTTGAGCTGTGTGAGTGTGTGCAGTGTGGGTAGTTGAGCTGTGTGTGTGTGCAGTGTGGGTAGTTGAGCTGTGTGAGTGTGTGCAGTGTGGGTAGTTGAGCTGTGTGAGTGTGTGCAGTGTGGGTAGTTGAGCTGTGTGATTGTGTGCAGTGTGGGTAGTTGAGTTGTGAGTGTGTGCAGTGTGGGTAGTTGAGTTGTGAGTGTGTGCAGTGTGGGTAGTTGAGCTGTGTGTGTGTGCAGCTGAGCTGTGTGTGTGTGCAGTGTGTGCAGCTGAGCTGTGTGTGTGCAGTGTGTGCAGCTGAGCTGTGTGAGTGTGTGCAGTGTGGGTAGTTGAGTTGTGAGTGTGTGCAGTGTGGGTAGTTGAGCTGTGTGCGTGTGCAGTGTGGGAAGTTGAGCTGTGTGAGTGTGTGCAGTGTGGGTAGCTGAGTTATGAGTGTGTGCAGTGTGGGTAGTTGAGCTGTGTGAGTGTGTGAGTGTGTGCAGTGTGGGTAGTTGAGCAATGTGAGTGTGTGCAGTGTGGGTAGTTGAGCTGTGTGTGTGCTCCAGTTAAGAGTTCTCTCCCCTCCCTACTGCAGATCAGTCAGAGAGGGCAGGGCCAGCCACAGGATTGCTCCTCAGACTGAATACAGTGATCCCACAGTGCTGGAGGCAGCAGACACTAGGCAAGAGGTAGGGATAGAGATTTTATAAGACAGATTAGGAGACCCCTAAATGAAAGGCGCATGTAGGCAGCAGTGTTAATTTTGTCGACTAACAATTTTAGTCAACTAAGATTTTTTCAATTTTGTGACTAGAACTAAAACAATTAAGATGACTAAAATACAACTAAAATACAAAATTAACACTGCCCAGAGGGCCTATGGAAGAGGCAAAAGAGACATAGCAGGGCTTGGGAGAGAGACACCTAGAGGGGTGGGAGGACACAAAGACGCACAGAGAGGCTGGGAGGACACAAAGACACACAGAGGGGCTGGGAGGACACAAAGAGACACAGAGGGGCTGGGGAAGGGTAGACAGATAGAGGCTTTAACTAAACCCTGTGTTGACTAAAATTTACTGGAGATTTAGTCAACTAAAACTAAAACTAAAACAATTCAGATAAATAAAGTACGACTAAAACCAAAATGGCTTTTTAGTCAAAAGATTATGACTGAAACTAAATTTACATTTGCCACGGAAATTAACACTAATAGGCAGGTGCCTACTCTGCCTAATGGTAAATCAAGCCCTGCAACTGACTCTGGAAAACAGCTGATAAAAGTACCAGCAGGCCCGTGCTAATGTCCTCTGGGCAGTGATGACTGTGACAAGCTTGTCTAGCTGCGGATATTTTGAGAATTTTGCTTGATGACAGCAGAGACATGAGGAGAAGCATCTCCTAGCAGCTGCTGCACTCGGCCTCACTCATTTATATATGGCATCCAGCATTCCTTCCAACATTTCAATGTACAACGAGGGACACTTTTATGAGTGGGAGTGTGGTTATAAGTGGGGCCAAGAGATTTTGGGTGACTTATTGATTACAGTATATGCAACTAAGATGTAATTTAGAAGACAAGCTTTTTACACAGACTGATTTCTAAACGTATCTATTGTCTTTGAAGAAACATTACTGGGAGTATTATTGCTGTGGAACTTTAGTATAAATTTAAACACAAGAATAATGAGCACCTACAAAGGAGAAATATAAGGTTAAAAAAGAAGGACTGTCCCTCCCAAATAGGGACAATTGGGAGGTATGCATCCAGTGAGAGCATTATAAATATCAAGGGAAATGTGGAACTGGGTTACCACCTCTGGAAGGAGTACCAGGTGCAAAATATCTTTGTCATGCAGAAACCTAGTATAGGGTTTTTCACAAAATGGAGCCAGATTTTTTTTCATTAAAGTGACCAAGAATCAGAAAACTTTCAAATAGTTCAATCATTCTTGAGCTAGTTGATATTAGCCATAACATTGGGCATTAAACCTGACACCTGACATGCATGGGGAAATTCTGAAAACGTAACCAAGCCAATTTGGCACAATAAGTGGATATACCACTAAAGGAAAAAGTGCTATCTGACGTGTGCCAAATGATACAAAAATATAGAAAAACAGTGGGTTGGTGCTTCAGATAAATGTGCAATGAGCACTGTTGTAATAATGCAGTGTTTCGACAACAACTATAGTAAACATGGAAAAGGAATGATGTAAAACCACAATAAAATACACCAAAAATTTATAAGTTCACACTGCATTACTTATGAATCAAGAACTGGGTGGTCTCCATTAGTAATAATTAGTAATATAGGATGATAGCTGAATGACAACAGGAAAATATACCTACAAAGATAGAAACATAAAACATATAGTGCAATCCATATATACAATAAAATGTAATAATAGGTAGAGTAACACTCACAAATTACAGAGCCACACCAGGCTCTATATAGTGTGCTCAAAGGTGCCTCGCCAGGCTCTAGGAATCCAGAATAAGGATAGCCAATAGATAAAAGATTTATTAAGTAAATAATAAAATACAAAAATCAATTGATAGAAACAGGCAGTAGCAAATTTAGTGCAATTGCACTGCTCAGTCTATTAAACATGTAAAAGCAAATGCGTTTTGGGTAAACTGTATTTAGATGTCTTGCTGAAATCCTGACTGAGGAACACGTACGCATGCATCCTCCGTCACTTATGGCCCGGCATTGGACTCATCTATTGTCATTTCTGGTCTTGTGGTATAAAACATTATTTCCATTTTGACGTTCTTCTTTGTGACGAGTCGGCATATGAGCGATGCCACGTCTTGCTGCTGGGCTCATCAGTTGTTCATAGCCGAGCCATGATGACTGTGGGCACCTTGCTCATATGTTTTATACCACCGGACCGGAAATGACGATAGATGCATCCAATGCACAACCAGAAATGACTTGTTGTCTGATTAACAGGAGGCATTGAGGGGTTAACAAGGTAAATTCAGAAGAGTTCTAGTTTCTATTGAATTTTGTACTTTTTGTAAAATTAAAAAAGACACATAAAGCAATTTAGCAAGCAAGTGATTTAGGGTTCTGGGGTATCCCTTTAATTGGATATCCCTCTTTCTGAAAAAGTTAAATCTGGCACCCTAATACTCATGCACTTAAAAGAGAAATCCTGAATAAAGAACCATTTTTATTTACGGTTAGAAAAATCTTGGCTCAATCAAATTTGGCCTTTTTTTCTTCTAATTTGGGATCCCTCTATAGGGTAAAGTTCAATCTGTCCCAAATCAAATTATATTGATTGCAAACTACGGCACCAAACTTTGCACACTAACATCCATGCATTTTGATGGAAAATTCTGAATAAGTAACCAAGCTTTAAGTCTATAAAAAATAAATAAATAAATAAACAAACACATCTTGGCTCACTTAAATTTGGTTTGTTTTACTAATCTGGCATTCCATTATAGGAAAAAGCTCACAGTAATCAAGCTTTTCCCATATGAAAACCATCTTGGCTTACCCAGATTTGGCTTGGTTTTTACTAATTGGGCCGCCCCTCTGTAGGAAAAAGTTCCATTTATATTGATGGCACTAAACCTATCACCATAACATCTATGCATATAAATGGGAAATTCTGTATAAGAAACCAAGGTTTCCCCTTTTGAAAACCATCTCCAATTTGGCTTATTCTATACCAGTTGGGCATCCCACTATAGGGAAAGGTTCAATATGTCTTGAGCATATTTAACCCCTTTAGGACGGAGTCAATAGTACAAGTTCTGATTAAAATAAAATGTAAACGTGGGGGCGTGACTGGACATCGAGCGCAATGGCAGCACACTGAAAGAGTTCCGCTGTTTAGGGCTCTTATACATGGCAAAAACAAGCTATTTGGCACCGTTCTTAGCACCAAACTGTGGGCCACGATGTCCCAACACCGCACAAAGAAAGCCACAGAGGCAAAAAACCTTTTTCACGGCCAGAACTCCTCAACCCAGACAAACTGAGCACCAGGCCCAAGATGGCGCCGACACAGACTCGGATGCAGAACAGGCAGGAACAACGGGGAAACACACTGATACTCTGCTCACACAGCAACTGCTTCAAACCATGCTGGATGCAGGAGTCTCCAGGATGCAGACCACGGTTACAGCAGCTAAAGCAGACATGAAAAGAAACCTCACTGACCTGGGCACCCGTACCTCACAATTAGAGAACAATACAAAAGGGCCTCAACACCGCCCAAAACGTAATGGGGGAACGCATAGACCGGCTGAAGGAAAAGCTGTCTGGTCACGAATCCAAAATCATGGACACGGAAGACAGTTCCCGCCGTAACAATATTTGCCTGAGAGGAGTACCGGAAGAGGTAGGATTGCAGGACCTGACAGCCTACACTATAGAGCTGTTCTCCTAGACCGCATACATAGAATGCCCAGACCGCAGCATCTGCCACCCTCCACACCGAGAGATGTACTCAAGAGGCTACACTACTACCACATAAAAAAACAGATTCTGCAAGCCCATAGGACCAGGAAGGACTTACCCCAAAAATTTAAAGGCATCCTCATGTTCATGGACCTCTCTGCAGAAACGCTACGACGCAAGCGGTCATACAAGGAAACACTCAGACACCACAACATACCCAGCCAAGCTCCTCATCACAAAGGGAGGAAAGCTAATAACTGTCAGGATACTGACAGGGATCCAATACGCAGAGTGCGGACAGAAGGAGGTACGTATACCGGACCTTAGAATGGCCGGACTAACGTAGGGACAAAGCAAGAATAGTCAAAAGGTAAGCCGAGGTCGAGGGAGCCGGAGGACAGGTAAGCGAGATACAAGCCGAGTCAAAGGAGAGGAGAGGACAACAGGACAAAAGACAAGCAAGGGTCAAAACCAGAAACACAAGATAAAGAACGCGCTGAGTGACTAGCAAGCTAGAACCACGACAGGGCAATGAGCAGTAGTAAAGGTTTCCTTTAAATACCCTGTTACCTAAATAGGGACCACGCCCCCAAAAGGTCCGGAATAGCGGTTCCCGGCACTTCATGTAAATGCCGACGTCATGACGTCGACGCTAGCCGTCACGTCATAAAAGGGGGAGGAGCTAGCGCGGCCGGCGCGAAAACGGCCGGAATATGCCGAAATGCTAGGGGCAGGGAGCCCCTAAACAGAGAGGATGTCTTCCCTGGATTCAGCACCAACAGGTACCCTGACAATAACAGCCACTTCGTCTGCAGAAAGAGCAGAACTGTTACGCAAGTGGGGCATACCCCAGAACCAACAGACCAGGAATACAAGCACAAGCAGGAAGCCAACCGAAGAATGGTGGCCGCCTAGACCGAGAAGTACATCCCCGAAGGAGGACTCACGCTGACCTCTCACGAGACAGCAAGCTATAAACCTGATATGCCTAATGTTAATATGTTGTAACACTATGCGCTAGTTCAGCTTACTGGGGCACAGCTAGATTGTAATCCAAAGTACAGTCCTATTAAGCCCAATAGATCACCTCCATAATGTCCATAATGGAGAACCATGACGCCGTAAATGGACCCATGGACAAGACACCCACAGCCAAGCCCCCAAATGACAAAAGCCAGGTATAGCATATCTGCGGACTCTCGCCACCCCAGCGGTTACAACTGCATACAGGCTAGTAACCCTAATAGCACCTGAGAAAAAATATGACCTACAGGCGATAGAGCCATGGCAGCATTACTCATAAAGGTGCATTTACCACCATGGGATGGCCAAGATATGTCGAGCCCAAAGCTGCTGTCAGACAGGCCCGACCCAACCCCCACTTAAGAAGTGCCACCTTAGGGCACTTACCCTTGAAAGCCACCACTGTATTATACTTCGTTTAATTGTTTTATTATTGCACATTGTATACTATACCCAGTTGGTAACACCGCCCTAAGTACCGGGACACGCTATGATCCCTGCCCCAACCAAACAGACACAAGGGGCCTAGCGAGACATATTGGAAATAGAGCTATTGTTAAGTCGACACTGACAGGTCTACACCCTGTTCCAAATTATTATGCAAGTTCCATTTAAGTGCCACAATGATTAAATATTTTGTTTTTCAGTTTAACCCCTTAAGGACGGAGCCAAATGTACACGTTGTGAACAAAACAAAATGTAAACAAAACCTGGCATTTGCGCTACATGTCTGTCCAACCGTAATTCAACTGTTTCATAGTAAATGCACCCACACTTATATATATCATTTTGTTCAGGGGAAACAGGGCTTTCATTTCATATCAAATATTTATATATGAAACATAATTTATTATGAATAAAATTTAAAAAACTGTGAGAAATTTTAATTTGTTTTAAAAATTTGTAGTTCCGCCTCACATTTTAGCTGTAAATGTCATAATACTATTAGGTTTTACTGCAAAAAAATGTACATATTTGTAATCAGCGATGTCTCACGAGTACAACAGTGCCCCCCATTACCAGGTTTTATGGTGTTTTGGAAAGTTACAGGGTCAAATATAGAACGTTCCATTTTCACATTGAAATTTGCCAGATTAGTAATGTTACCTTTGAGACGGTGTGGTCAGGGCCGGCGCTTCCTATAAGGCGAACTAGGCAGCCGCCTAGGGCGCCATATAGGAGGGGGCGCCCTGTGCCCCCATCGCCGGCCCTTTAAATTCTGCAGCCGCCTGAGCGCTCTATAGAGAGCGCTCAGGCGGCTGCCGCACTGCCTCACCTCCCCTAACCTGCTGTAGTGTGGCCGAGCTCCTTTCCGGTCCGCGACCCGGCCGGACTGACAGGAAGTGCACACTGAGTGTGCACTTCCTGTCAGTGCGCCGGGTCGCGGACCGGATATGAGCTCGGCCACGCTACAGCAGGGCAGGGGAGGTGAGGAGAGGATTACAGGGGAGGGGG
>OW240916.1:197350449-197360822 GCA_933207985.1 Pelobates cultripes
GGAAGGGATCAATTTAGAGTTAGTGAAAAAGGGGTGTTTAGGGTGCATGCTTGTGGCGTTTGAAGGGTTATTTGAAAAGTAACTTGTAATTGATATCAGAACTGCAGTAGCTGTTATACAGTGTGGATCACTCCGTGCTGTCCCTGCTCCTCCTGCAAGGCATTTCCTGTGTGAGCAGGGCCGGTGCAAGCATTTTTGCCACTCTAGGTAAAAAATATTTTGCCGTCCCCACTCATGCAGACTAACACACACTCTGACTCAAGTATAAACACACACTGATCCATACAAACTAACGCACATGCACTGACCCATTAACACACACTGATCCATGCAGAGACCCATGCAGACACACACTGACCCATGCAGACACACACAATGAACCATGCAGACACACTGACCCATGCAAACACACACACTGACCCATGCAGACACATACACTAACCCATACAGATACGCAATGATCCATACAGACACACAATAACCCACATAGACACACAATGACCCATACAGACAAAGAATAACCCATACAGACACACAATGACCCATACAGACACACATTGACCCATGCAGACACACATTGACCCATACAGACACACAATGACCCATACAGACACACACACTGACCCATGCAAATGCACAATGACCTATACAGACAGACACTGACCCATACAGACTGACATACACAAACATACTGAGTGAAGCAGACTAACACACATTCTCTGATACACATCTAACTCCATTGCTGTTCCAAAGTTAATCTTGCCTGCACCTGGCGGCCCATCACTTCCTGTCTCAGCCCCGCCTCTGCTATCCTCCCTCCCATTTGTCCCCACATACAGGGAAAGGGAAAGGAGAGAGCAATTGAAGTGCTCTCACGCAGCTGTAGCATTGGATGCCTGGAATGGGGGCCTGGAATGAGGGCTGACCTGGATTCCGCCAGACTGGTGTTCTACCAGGCGCTAGTGAGCAGCAATATAAGTGCCCAGTAACATGGCCGGTGGCGCCAGGGCCGTCTTTAATAACGAATGGACCCTGGGCAAGTGTTTGCTTGGGCCCCCTGTGCCCTGCCGCTCTCGCCCCTCACTCCCTGGTATGCAATCACGGCATCCATCCCAACGCAGTGGCGGTACTAAAGTAGAATGAATTTTATTGGGACCCCCAATTGCAAGGTTGGACTAAAGGTAGAACCCCATCTGTCGTGCAACTCCAACAATGCTTTGACAGCTGGGACTCTACCAATTTCCCATGCTTGCAGGGTTGTATTTAGCACTGAGCCATGTTAGTATGTTTGAATGTAAGCATGTGTTTGTATGGAGTATGTTTGTGTGAATGTGTTTGTATGTGGTACTGGAGTTTGAATGCAAGTGTGCATTTATGTGTAGTGTTTGTTTTTGAATGTAGGAGTGTGCTTGTATGTAGTGTTGACGTTTCAATGCAGGAGTGTGTTTTATATGTAGTGTTGAAGTTTGAATGGAGGGGTGTATTTGTATTTAAAGTTGCGGCTCAGATGCACAGGTACACACTCTGACGCACAAGCAGATACACAGATACATACACTGACTACATACAGATAAACAGGCACATACACTGACAGACACACTGACACAGGTACATATATTGACACACACACAGACACATACACTGGTAGACGTACTGACAGACATACTGACACAGGCACATATACAGACATACTGACACACAGACACATATACCGACATACTGACACACACACACAGACACATACACTGATCAACATACTGACACACATACACTGACAGAAATACTGACACCCACACACTGACAGATATACTGACACCCACATACACTGAGAAATACTGACACACACACACAGGCACATACACTGACACACACAGACTGATATACTGACACACACACACACAGACATACTGGCACACAGACAGATATACTGACACATGCATACACATGCACTAACAGACATACTGACGCACTGACAGACATACTGACACATACACATACTGACACACACAGATATACACACACATATATATTGACACACAGACAGACAGACATACTGACACACACACACAGACATACACACACACACAGACATGCTGACACACAACACACACATACACTAACACACATACACTAACACACACACACACACTACACACATACACTAACACACATACACAAACACACACACTAACACACATAAACACACACATACACTAACACACACTAACACACATACACTAACACACATACACAGACACACCCAACACACAACACACCACATAAACACACACACCAACACACACACATACACCAAACACACACCAACACACACACACACACACTAACACACATAAACACACACATACATACACTAACACACACATACACTAACACACAAACACATACACTAACACACATACACCAACACACACAAACACACACATACATACACTAACACACACATACACTAACACACAAACACTAACACACACATACACAACACACACATACACCCAACACACAAACACTCCAACACACAAAACACCCAACACACATACACACATTTTTAATAATCCCCCAGCCTCCTACCTTTGGAGTGCTGGGGATTCCCTTGGGTCCAGTGGTGGCAGTTGGTTTCAGTGTAGGGAAGGTCGGGCAGGAAGGCTGCGGGCGCCGAGACGCCATCTTCTGGCTCCGCATCAGTGCGTGCTGAGGGAGCTGAAGAGGAAGCAGTGAGTGCTCCCTCGCGCGCCCGCCTTCCTGCCGACCGGCCACCCGCCCGCCGGGGTCAGCGGGGCCCACGGGGCAGGTGCCTCGGGCCCCCCAAGAGAAACTGGGCCCGGGGCAGCTGCCCCGTTTGCCCCGCGTTAAAGACGGTCCTGGGTGGCGCGCTCGAAATAATAGAGGGGCGGCCGCAACGCAAACTTAATCATAGTCAGTGCCGGTCCCCCCTTTAAGCAGCGCCCTAGGCGACCGCCTAGTTGGCCTATAGGAAGCGCCGGCCCTGTGTGTGAGAAGCTGTTAGTGAGCAGATGGAAAGTGATTCCTTTCACTATCTGTCCAGACACACACAGAGACACTGTAAGGAGGCCAGTGCCTAATCTGCCAAATGGAAAATTCTTCACTATTTGCCCTGTTTCATGGGGACACATTGTCCAGAATAGTTTTTTTTTGTTTGTTTTTTTAATTTGCTTAACTATATAATTAGCATTGACAGCCTACCCACCCAACTATTAACTGTCACTCATACAATCACATGGCCCGACCTATAGCGTTATTCAGTAAAATCCCGTTACATATAGCCACCAACCACTGTCACTTACACAAGCCAGAGGGACAGATGTATGGTAGGAGTGGGGGCAGGGAGTTAGAACTTTGTATTAACATTGCAACTACAAATGAAGCTGAGTTAACCATAAGGCTGGCTTAGCATTATGAAAAAAGGGCCACAACCATCTGAAGTCCCATTGTTAATCATCATGACTAAGGACCATATTTTCCTAGGTGACTGTGGACGTCCGTGATTCTCATTCAGTCATCAATGGGAAAGCTGTGTGTTGAATAAAAGGAGCACACGTAAAAAAGTGGTTGTGTCGGGAATAGTTTAGCCACACCCACACATTTAGATAATAAAAAAAGAGTCCTGCATTCAGATGAAACTGGTCTTTGGCCCAAACATGAATGGTAAAGAATATGTTAAACTCTCCACTAATCACCACCTTTAACTCCATAGATACAAAAATACACCCATGCACCATTTGATTGATTGAACAAAAAGACTACATTCTGTTATGGATATAAGGATTTCTGGAGGGGCAACTGAGCTTCCCCAGCAAGTCGTCTGAAGTGAGACAAAAGAAAGGTCTTTCTGAAGTGTCACTTCAACTTTTTGCAGATGCATTTTAACAAGACAAACCTTGAAGCAGGGCCTCTCTGATTTAAAACAGTTGCTTTCCATTGGTGTTTATTTTCCATTGGGTGATTTTATTCTCATCAGCTCACACACAGAGCTTACATTGGTCCCACATGCTGATACAGACAGCTAGAGGAGTACCCAAAGAAATATAACATTCTACTTTCTGAAGGAGGTTGGTGTACGTGATAGTAACACGGACTAAAACTATCAGACCATGTATATTGTGCTACGTATACTTGTAATCAGGTGTTTGGACATGTGTTGTAACAAGGTATAGATTTTTATTAGTCCTAAATAAGACTAATTTTCTATAGAAAATACACATACTTGCTCTGGCCAGTAATTTAAACTACCAATGCACTTTTTTCCTGAGTTAGGAAAACCAAACTAAGCAAAATAAATAAATGCAAAACCATATCAACAAACTATGATTTATTAATGAGAGAGCCTACTCTGTTTAAATGAGAAGTTTACAGATCTGTCTCATCCAGTCACTAAAAGATGTACAGTACACTAACTATCCAGAGAGCCAACTTGGCATAGGTGCTGTTTCTTTCTTCTTCTTCCAGAAATGAGAGATTGAAATTCTCCTAATGTGGCCGGGTGACACTGTTGGTCTAGACAGAAAAACCCCAGAGTTCTGTTTCTTATGTAAACATGTATTGCCTTACACAGTCTGTGTTTAGCAGCTATGACATCCTTAAATTACAAGAAATAAATTTAGAACATAGTTTGTGTAAATATAATAATCTGATCTGTTTTAAACAACATTTTCAATGACATAAACAGTGAAAAGATCAACGGATGCACAGCGTCTTGTAAAACCCTATAGGAGAGCATTGATTCAATGCTTTCCTATGGTGAATACCTAATGCGTGTGTGGTGCATGCACATTAGTATTGCAGATCACTTTGATGTCAGAAGTGGCGGAGACCAATTCTGCCCTGAGGGAACTTGGCACTGGAATCAGGTAAGTGTTTTTTGACCATTTCATGGCTGGGGTGGGGTACTGGAGAGTCAAAGAGGCAGAGAGGCACTGTAGTGTTAGGAATATAGTTTTGTATTCCAGACAGGTTCCTGGATCGCACTGACATCAGAGGAGGAGGAGACCGATCAAACACCGAAGAATCTTCACACTGGAATCAGGTGTTTTCTAACCCTTTCATGGCTGGGGTGAGGACCTAAAGGGGGCTTTGGAGGCAGATAGACACTGTAGTGTTAGGAATACAGTTTTAAAATGTCCCAGTTATATAAATTGTATATGCAACATCACATGGGCAGAAATTGTTACCAGTTTACCCTTGCAGATACATGTTATAGTTTATATAAGAGAACATATATTCACCGATTAGACAAATACAAATAGACATTATATTTTTTCCCACATAGAGGGCGCTCTCTCTTCAGCTATGTTGAGCCTGATTTCTTGTCACATGTAGGTTATCGGGCCTGAGTTAAATCCATACAAAAATGCAAACATAAATGAATTTGCAAAGTAACCATCCAAAGAGTAGATAGAACACAGGGCACCAGTAATTTATCATCTACCTATGTGTCTCTGTTGTGCAAAAACTAGTCACGTTGTCGGTCCACTTAACTTAATCATCTAATCTTTGAAGAATCAGTTTCAGTTACACATTGTCGCAAGGAATATGCAGTTGATTACCCTTTTGTAAAGTTATTGTTGACAATTGTTGCAATTTTTTAAAACATCACCTTCAGAGGGATTTTTTGAATTAAGAGAAAGTTTAACTATACAAAGAGTGAAATTTTGGGGACATACTAAAAGGAATGACAGATTGGAATGCCCATAGACTTTAACAAGACAGTGGAATGCCCATAGAGAATAATGGAAGTGAAAGGAATGCCCATAGAGAATAATGGAAACAAAATATTTCAATTAGAGACAAAACTATTACACATATGAAATACATCTTTTGCCACAATACTCTCCAGATTCAGTGTCAATTTTTGAAATTGAGATTAAGTGGGATTATCAATGTTTGCTATAGAATGACAATGGTGAATGACTAAAGAAAATGCCCATAGACTATAATGGGAGGCAACACATAAACTATGTCGCAGGTAAATCTGTGTTATGTAGCAAATTTATCTTTACCACAGGTGTTTCCCAAGTACAGTAGCAGATTGTAAAATTAAAAATAACTGGGATTATAGCTCTTTTCTATGGAATGACAGGTAAATGATACAATGGAATGCCCATAGAGTATAATGGGAAGCAATATGTGACTTGGAATCTGAACCGTGAAACATATCAAGTAAATCTTTTGCAGGTATTCTCTACGAGTTCAGTGCAATTTTTGAAATTGGGTTTAAGTGGGATTATCATTGTTTTCTATAGAATGACAATAGTGAATGACTAAAGAGAATGCCCATAGACTATAATGGGAGGCAACACATAAACTATGTCGCAGGTAAATCTGTGTTATGTAGCAAATTCATCTTTACCACAGGTGTTCCCCAAGTACAGTAGCAGATTGTAAAATTCAAAATAACTGGGATTATAGCTCTTTTCTATGGAATGATAGGTAAATGATACAATGGAATGCCCATAGAGTATAATGGGTAGCAATATGTGACTTGGAATCTGAACCGTGAAACATATCAAGTAAATATTTTGCAGGCATACTCTACGAGTTCAGTGGCAATTTTTGAAACTGAGTTTAAGTGGGATTATCAATGTTTTCTATAGAATGACAATGGTGAATGACTGAAGAGAATGCCCATAGACTATAATGGGAGGTAACACATAAACTAAGTCGCAGGTAAATCTGTGTTATGTAGCAAATTCATCTTTACCACATGTGTTCCCCAAGTACAGCAGTAGATTGTAAAATAAAAAATAACTGGGATTATAGCTCTTTTCTATGGAATGACAGGTACATGATACAATGGAATGCCCATAGAGTATAATGGGAAGCAATATGTGACTTGGAATCTGAACCGTGAAACATATCAAGTAAATCTTTTGCAGGCATACTCTACGAGTTCAGTGGCAATTTTTGAAACTGAGTTTAAGTGGGATTATCATTGTTTTCTATAGAATGACAATGGTAAATGACTAAAGAGAATGCCCATAGACTATAATGGGAGGCAACACATAAACTATGTCGCAGGTAAATCTGTATTATGTAGCAAATTTATCTTTACCACAGGTGTTTCCCAAGTACAGTAGCAGATTCTAAAATTAAAAATAACTGGGATTATAGCTCTTTTCTATGGAATGACAGGTAAATGATACAATGGAATGCCCATAGAGTATAATGGGAAGCAATATGTGACTTGGAATCTGAACCGTGAAACATATCAAGTAAATCTTTTGCAGTCATACTCTACGAGTTCAGTGGCAATTTTTGATATTGCCCGAGACCCATGTGTAGCGACGGAACTGGCGCCGGTGCATTTGCACCGGGGCCCGCACGTTAATGGGGCCCATCAGGTGGCCCACGCACTTAGGGCCACCCGATGGGCCCTATATCTTCAGGGGCAATGTCAGCACTGTGTTATAGCGCGACAGGGCCCCTTCCATAAAAAAAAAATGCAGCCGCAACGCAAGTGCTGCTCGGAGGAAGTGACGGCCGGTCACTTCCTCCCGGCTCACTATGCGCAGGAGGAGAGCCAGAGTGGAGGCCTTGAAGAGGGAGAGCCACGCTGACTCCCATCAGCCCCAGTCACCCTCCTTCAAAGAAACAGTAAGAAACAGGAGGGTGGCTGACAAATGAGCTGTCAGTGTGTATGTCTGTCAGTATGTGTATATATGTAGGTCTGTCAGTATGTATATATGTCTGTATGTCATTATGAATGTATGTCTGTGTTTATATATGTATGTGTGTGTGTATGGATATCAGTGTCTGTATGCATGTATGTCAGTATGAATGTATAAATGTCTGTCAGTATGTATGTATGCCAGTAGGAATGTATGTCTGTGTGTATGTATGTCAATGTCTGTATGTCCTTATACGTGTGTGTGTCTAAATATAGGCTTAGAAGAGCGACCTCAATACGTGTCTCCAAGCCTTCTGGGTATGAGAGCCAGGAATCTTACTTCCCAATTCTCATACTGTAACATACCTTGACGTTACGCATGCATGCACAGTGCCGTCACGGTCGGCAATAGAGAATCATTGCATGTGCCTAAGGCGCACAGTACTCCTCTCTGATGTGCATTGGATTGACCCATCATCCGGGTGGCGCTAAAGCAGGAGGGGGCACCAAGTCTGGAAGGGTGAGTAATTATTTGAATTTTTTTTTACTCTTTAGAGGGGGAGACCTATTTATTAAGGTGCATCAGGACTGTAGTGTAAGAAATACAGATATGTATACCTAATTGGTGATGTATTTAGGTTTTGTGCTGCTCTAGGCAGGATGGTGCTCAGGCACCCCCCCTAATTAAAATTTTCCCCACCCCTTCATGTCAAGGCCGCACTTTGACTGACAGACGCACACTCACTGACAGACTCACACACTCACTGACAGACACACACTCTCATATACACTGACAAAAAAATGACATACACACACTCACTGATTTGACACACTAATAGACAGACATACATTTATTTGGACACACTCACACTAACAGATGCACGCACTGACTGACAGACACACACACTCACTCATTGAAACACACACATTCACTGACACACACATTCACTGAAACACACACTCACATTCACTGACTCACATTCACTAACACACATTTTCTCACACTCACAATTATTATTATTTTTTTTAATTTTTTTATTTAAATCCACCCAGCCTCCCTACGTTTGGGATAGCTGGGTGGACTTCTCACCTGGGGTCCAGTGGGGCTGCTGGGCAGGGAGGCGGCCAGACGTGCAGTTTTCAGCGAGGGAGCACTTTCCCCTCAGCTCCCTTGTGCGCCGCAGAGTGATGCCGGGAGCTGGAATATTATGTCATATTCCGGCTCCCAGCATCATTGCAGGTTGCATTGAAAGTGCTCCCTCGCCGCCCGCCCAGGAATCCACTGGCCGCCTGCCTCGGGGGAGCCTAGTGGGGAGATATGGGCTGTGGTACGGGATCAGGGGCTGAATTGGGGAATGGCTGCAATTGGAGAAAAAAAGGCTGTAATGTGGGAGATATGAGCTGCAATTGGATAAGAGTGACTGTAGTGGGGGATAGGGACTGTGGTAAGAGAATAGGGGTTGTAGCTGGAAGGATAGAGGCTGTAGTATGGAAGTTAGGGGCTGCAGTGGGGGATAAGGACTGTAGTGAGGGGTTCTGGGCTACATTTGGGGGTAGGTACTGTAGTTTGGGATAGGTGCTGCAGTAGGGTTGGGGGTATGGGACTGTAGTAGGGTGCTTAGGGGATATGAGCTACTTTGAGGCATGGGGGTTCAGTGGGAATAAGGGGCTGTAGTGGAGGGGTTCAGTGCTGTAGTTGGGTTAGGGGCTGTTGTTGGATTAAAGGGGCTTTAAGAGGGGGTTTGGGGATGTAGTAGGGTATGGAGGCTGCAATTTTACAGTAAGGGGCTTGTAACAGATCACCTGGTACCCCGACTGGGCACCTCCGTTGACGGACACTTCCTAGCTGACGCCGAGGACCATAAGCACCGCACTGGAAAACACGACCACCGCAGACTCCACAACCTCCGTAGCTTAACTGGAGTCACACCGTCTTCCTTCCACCCTGGATCAACCTCTGTCCTCCAGGACCGTGTGGGAAAGACCTCTCCTCCAGGAGAGCATATCAGGAACAGCTCTTAAAAGAGCTAAGTGATTAGAGCTCAGGGGAGTATAAAAGTATAGCAGTTCCCTACAATAATGAGACAAGACTACGTATTGAGGGTTAAGCAGGAACAGAAGGAACTGAGGCTTTATTTATTTTTTTTTTTATAATTTGTATTTTATTGTAGTTTGCACATACAAATTACAACTGTTCGCAGTATGAGATAAGTAAGAGAATAAAACAGTAGTTACACATGGTAAGGCAATACATACAGGGGCGGGCTGGGCCGGGGGGCAGGGAGGCAATTGCCCCCCAGGCCGCCCTAAAATCTGTTGGGACCGGCCACTGAAGGGCCGGCCCTTTAAATGCTGCAGCCGCCTGAGCACTCTGTTAAGAGCCTCAGGCGGCTGCGGCTGCTCCTCTCCTCCCCTCCCCTGTAGCGTGGCCGAGCTGCTTGCTGGTCCGCGGTGCCCGGCCGGACTGATAGGAAGGCGCACGCTGAGTGTGCACTTCCTGTCAATCCGGCCGGTTACAGGAAACAGAAACTCCAGTTCCGCGCGGAGTTTCTGTTTCCTGTAACTGGCCGGACTGACAGGAAGTGCACACTCAGTGTGCACCTTCCTATCAGTCCGGCCGGCACCGCGGACCAGCAAGCAGCTCGGCCACGCTACAGGGGAGGGCAAGGGAGAGGTGGGAGAAGTAAGTGGAGGGGGGGGAAAAGTAAGTGGAGGGGGGAGAAATAAGTGG
>OW240916.1:197360922-197716410 GCA_933207985.1 Pelobates cultripes
AGTAAATACATTATTACAAATACATTTAGTGGTTTATTTACTAGACTGAATATTGTGGTGTTCTGGCAGTTTGGCCAAACTTAGGGCACTATTCCTCAGATAGTGAATTGTGGTGAGATTAAAGAACTCTGAATTGCATAATGTAAAAATAAAATCTTCCCCACTTAGCTAGTTTATTCTAGTGGTTTATTCACTAATCAGTGAATTTGCAAGGATAGACAAGAGGTTTCCCATTTTATGCGAATGCAGCCAAACTAACTCAGCTGTTCTTACAGCTCATCTACTCTGGACTAGAGATGAGAGGACACCTGGATGTTCGGGTTCGCCGGGTTCAGCCGAACATCGGCAAAAAGTTCGAGTTCGGCCTCGAACTTGACCCGAACCCCATTGAAGTCAATGGGGATCCGAACATTTGGGCACTAAAATGGCTCTAAAAAAGTCCTGGAAAGGGCTAGAGGGCTGCAAAAGGAAGTAAAATGGGGATAAGAGTAGGACAAATGCTCTGCAAACAAATGTGGATAGGGAAATAACTTAAAATAATATAAAATACATACAAATTTAAAATAATAATCTTGAACTAGGAGGAGGAGGTGGATGTGGAGTAGGAGGTTGAGGAGGCGGTGACCGTGTAGGCTGGTATAAATGTTTATTCTGCACAAGGTACAGACAAGTCTGGTGGGATCCATGCCTGGTTCATTTTAATAAACGTGAGCTTGTCCACATTGGCTGTGGACAGGCGGCTGCGCTTGTCTGTGATAACGCCCCCTGCAGTGCTAAACACACATTCAGACAATACACTGGCTGCAGGGCAGGCCAGCACCTCCAAAGCATAAAGGGCAAGCTCAGGCCATGTGCCCAATTTGGAGACCCAGAAGTTGAATGGGGCAGACCCATCAGTCAGTACTGTTCCACCATGTTGCTGAAATGCTGCCTCCTGCTAAGATGTTCCATATCAGCTGGTGGTGCTGGTTGTTGTGGCGTGCTGACAAAGCTTTTCCACATTTCTGCCATGCTAACGCTGCCTTCTGAGGTGCTGGCAGTGCCCCAGCTGTTTTGGCGACCTCTTCCTCCTCCTCTGCCTTCGCCTTGTGCTTCCACTGAGCCCCCGGTGTCAGTTGGGAATGCCCTCAGCAGCGCGTCTACCAGCGTGCACTTGTAGTCGCGCATTTTCCGATCACGCTCCAGTGAGGGAATTAAGGACGGCATGTTGTCCTTGTAACAGGGATCCAGCAGGGTGGCCACCCGGTAATCAGCACAAGTTAGAATGTGGGCAACTTGGCAGTCGTTGCGCAGGCACTGCCAAATGTAGTCGCTCATGTGTGCCAGGCTGCCCAGAGGCAAGGACAAGCTGTCCTCTGTGGGAAGTGTATCGTCTGTGTCCTCCGTATCAGCCCAGCCATGCTCCAGTGATGCCCACGAGCTGCGTTGGGTGCCACCCTGCTGTGAACACGGTTCCTCATCTTCCAGAACTGTGCCCTGGCTGGACAATTGTATACCTGGCCTAAGCTGGTGCAGGAACCCACCCTCCGAGCCACTTGTGAATGACTGGCCTGATAACCGTGGAAATGACCCCTCCTCCTCTTCCTCCTGTGCCACATCCTCTTCCATCATCGCCCAGAGCTTTTTTTCAAGGAGACATAGAAACGGGATGCCTTGTGGGCACGTAGCATATGAGGCGGTGAGCGGGAAGGTCGAAGTTACGCTGCAGCGCAGACAGGCGAGCAGCAGCAGGGTGAGAATGCCAAAAGCGCGCACAGACGGCCCCCCACTTTCTGCAGCAGCTCTGATATATCTGGGTAGTTTTTCAGGAATTTCTGCACCACCAAATTCAGCACATGCGCCAGGCAAGGGATGTGCGTCAAACCGGCTAGGCCCAGAGCTGCTATGAGATTTAGCCTATTATCGCACACCGCCAGGCTTGAGGCTCAGTGGCAACAACCACTCATCGGTCTGTTGTTCCATGCCCGTCCACAGCTCCTGCGCGGTGTGGGGTTTTCCCCCCAAACATATGAGTTTTAAAACAGCCTGCTGTCATTTCCCCCTGGCTGTGCTGAAGTTGGTGGTGAAGGTGTTACGCTGACCGGATGAATAGGTGGTAGAGGAGGAGGAAGCGGAGTAGGAGGAGGAGGCAACAGGAGGCAAAGAGAAATGCCTTGCAATCCTCGGTGGCGGAAGGACATGCGCCAAACTGCTATCCGCCTCAGGCCCAGCCGCCCAGTGTGCAGTTAGGGAGATATAGCGTCCCTGCCCGTGCTTACTGGTTCACATATAAGTGGTTATGTGGACTTTGCCACAGATGGCGTTGCGCAGTGCACACCTGATTTTGTCTGACAATTGGTTGTGCAGGGAAGGGATGGCTCGCCTGGAAAAGTAGTGGCGGCTGGGAACCACGTACTGTGGGACAGCCACCGCCATCAGGTTTTTAAAACTGTCCATCTCCACCAGACGGAATGACAGCATTTCAAAGGCCAGGAATTTTGAAATGCTGGCATTCAGGGCCAGGGATCGCGGGTGGGTAGAGGGGTACTTCATCTTTCTCTCCAGTGATTATTTTTATTGGACTGCAAGAAACGCACCGCAGGCCGCAAATGTTCTATTTAGCACAAAAAAGTGTGATTTAAAAAAAAATAATTTTTAATTCTTTATTTTGTATTGACATGAAATACTGCAAACAATTGTTAGCGTTAAAAGTGTGATTTTTTTACACCAACAATGTAACAGTAGTATTTAAGGGTTTTATTGGACTGCAAGAAATGCCGCAAATGTACTATTTAGCACCAATAAAATGATAATTTTTCAAACTGCGATATAACCACAGTATTTGACGGTTCTATTTGACTCTCAGATATGAAGTGCATGCCACAAATTTACTTTTTAGCACCAAAAAAAATAGAATTTGTCAAACTGCAATGTCACAGCAGTATTTGACGGTTCTATTTGACTCTCAGATATGAAGTGCACGTCCCAAATTTACTTTTTAGCACCAAAGAAATGTGAATTTTTCAAAGTGCGATGTAATCACAGTATTTGACGGTTCTATTTGACTCTCAGATATGAAGTGCACGCCACAAATGTACTTTCACATGGCTGTGATGGCTTCCAAGGGTACACGAGTCAAACGCTTGTTGACTGGCTGCCCTGCAGCTTTTCAAAATGCGCCATTAAATCGCCGAACACCGAACTCGAACCCGAACTGTCACTGAAATGTCCGTGCTCGGGTTAGGGGTCCAAAAATCGTAATGTTCGGTACGAGGTTCGCTCATCTCTACTCTGGACTTATTTGCAAATTAACAATTTTTTCACATTTATTGGTTTAGTAAACAAACCCTCTACAAGTAATACATTTCGAGGAAGAAGTTCCTGTGCATCAATATCACCAGTGTCTTAAAGTGGCTTTGTCACCACCTGGGGACTTTGCCAAGAGTCATTAAAGGACCACTATAGTGCCAGGAAAACATACTCGTTTTCCGCCATAGACAGAGTAATTCCCTGCAGCCTTCACCGGTTACTACAGTCAGGATTGACACTTAGACTCTGCCCTGACTCTAGGAAAGTGAGGCAGAGGAGAAATACAGAGACAAAGTCTCTACTTTGCCTTAGTATATCTATTGACTGGGTTGGAATTCTGGGAAAGATTCTATCTTTACAAAATACACATTTTTCAGGAGGGGGTGACAATACCGCTTTAAATGTACACCTTGTGCTGAGCTCTGTTTTGCCATAAAACAAATTAAAGTTGAAAATAATCAATGATATTTATTGAACACTAAATTGTTGGAAATTCACCAATGAATGTGACATTTTAAGACAAAAGTGCTGATACGTAAAGAAAGCTGATTCTGAGAATGTTTCCTTAAATTTTAAATTTCCCAGGGAATTCTTGACAATTCTTGGTTTACAGATTAACCATATAAGCCTTCTGCTGATGTGAACGTGTCAAGGGGCAGCTAACTGCAGCCCACAGTGAATCATTTTTCCTTGTTTATTTGCTGGGTAATGATTTGTGTGAGATAACTACTGTCCAGTGACAATCCCTCCATCAAAAAATGACAGTAATCAGCCGCTCATCTCATAGGCTAACACCTCTGTTTGCTGAGGCTCATATTCCCCCACACATTGCTCACACTCTGGCCTGCAGCCATCATTTCATGCAAACTTTTTACATTAAGCTGTAGTGGTTCTGGTGACTATAGTATCCATTTAATGTGAGGTAAATTAGAGATTAGTGCCACTAATAATATACTGTATTGCCTGCTTACCGCCAGATGAGAACAAGAGGATGATGATGGGCTCAGGCTGCAGTATGGCTCCACTGGTCTGGTGTTAAAACAGACTCTCTGGAGGCAATGCTCACAAAAATAAATGAACAGGAAGCAGCTCCATTTTTTGGGGCCCCTTACAGCTCAAGGTCTGGGCCCCCAGGGCCTGACCATGAGTATGCCTACATGGCTCGCCCATAAGCCTTATGCCTACAAGACCCACCCATGAGTTTGCTCACAGGGAGTGGAGTATATGTGTGTAGGGGACGTGTTATGTGTTATTGTAGAGGATGTAATGTGTGTGTGTTCTTATGGAATGTAGTTTATAGGGATACCAGTTTTGTAAGGGATGTAGTGTGATGTGTAATGGATGCATTGTGTGAATCTGTGTATGTATGTGTAAGGGATGCAAGGTGTGTTTCTGTGTATGTAATGTAATGCAGTGTGTGTCTGTAATGGGTGCATTTAGTGTGTGTAAGAGATGCATTTAGAGATGCAGTGTGTGATTTTGTGTATGTGTGCAAGGGCTGCATTGTGTGTGTGTTTCTGTGTGAGTGTAGGATGCATTGTATGTTTCTGTGTGTTTGTGTGTTTCTGTGTATGTGTAAGGATGCATTGTGTATGTGTGTAGTGTCTTAGTGTTGTCCCCTTCCCTCCTGTCCCTTAGTGCTCTCCCCTCCTCTCTTGCCCCTTAGTGCTCCCCCATCCCGTCTTGCCCCTTAGGGCTCTCCCATGCCTTAGTGCTCTCCCATCCCTTAGTGATCTCCCCTGGCCCCTCTGTCTCTTAGTACTCTCCACTGCCCTCCTCTCCCTTAGTGAACTCCTCTCCTGTCCTCTTTTCTTTTTAGTGCTTCCTCTCCTGCACCTCTCTCTTTTTTAACGCTTTCTCTGCCTCTTAGTGTTTCCCTCGCTCTCTCTATATTCTATATATAGTGCTCTCTCGTCCCTAGATTTCTCCTCTCTCTTGGCTCTTCTTTTGGCTCCTTCTACCCCCACTCTTATTTTCCTTTTTGTATGTCTTCCTCCCTCTATCTTTTTCCTCTCTTTGTAGTGATCTTCCCCATCCTCTATCTTTTCCTCTTAGTGGTCTTCCCTTAGTCCTCAGTGGTTCCCCTTACCTCAATTTCTAGTGATTCTCCTCCTGTCTCCTTATAGTGCTCTCTGCTCTCCAATACGCTTTCCTATTCCTATAGTGCTCTCCTGTCTCTTTAGAGTTTCCTTCTTCTTGCTTCTTGCAGGTTTTTCAGCCTCACCCATTCTTTCCTTAGTGGTTCTTCCTCTCTCATTCTTTAGTTGTTCTTTTTCCTTAGTGGCTCTCTCGCGACTTCTTAGTGGTCTCTCCCATCTGTCCCTTTGTGCTGTCTCCTCTCCATTCCCTGTTGTGCCTCCTACCTCAGTATAGTGAGGCTGGCCGGCGCGGACCGCGGTACAGGAGCTGACAGGAAGTGCTCACTGAGAGAGCACTTCCTTTCATTCCGGTCGGGTACAGGAAACACAAGCTCCTGTATCGTGGTCTGGGCCACCCGGCCACACTACACAGAGTGACGGGCAGGAGGGAGCGCTGTGCGCTTCCTTCCTGCCAGGTCACTCGAAACTTGCGCCCCCACTGGCCGGTGCGCTTTAGGAGACTAGGCAGAGTACTTTCCAATTGTTTCCTACTTCAACATCTACTAAAACCACTCCCATAAAATTACTATATCCAGCTCTCTGCTAAATAACATGAAAAAATTATTATATATTTATGGTTTTATAATTGTCCTCTTTCTAGGTTCCTTTTTTCCTGTGTAGCTGCTATATAACAATGTTTATTATACAATCTAGTGTAATCTGTACAACCACAATTACTGTATAGGCGGTAGGCAACCTGTTATGGATTACATCTCCCATAATGCTCTTACATCAATAATGCTGGCAAAGCATCAGGGAAGATATAGTCCACAACATCTGGAATGCCAAAGATTGCCTACCTCTGTGCAGCTATAATAAATCAATTGTTTATTTAAAAGAACACGCCAAGCACCATAACTACTACAGTGTGATATATGTAATCAAAAAGTGAACAAGTGCTCTGTGTGAAAGAAAGGCGCTTAATTATACAATTTACAGTTTTAAATGCTACCTCTCACCCCCACCTCTCAGTAGTTATATAACAAGAAAAAGGTTAAAGGGGAAAAAAACACCTCCAACCTCCAGAGTGGAGCAAAAAAGAAAATCAATTGTAAATAAATGGTGTATATATTAAGAACACCTACCCCTAATTTGGTAAATAGCTACATTTCAGATGCTCTGAAAGAGAAAGAATGTTCTGTAAAATATTTTATCAAAAGAATATGTGTATGACACGGTACTGGTTCAACTAGGATAAAGTGTAGGTGACTACCTAAAAATGTAACATGCACATGGGTAACCCACTGCTGCCATACTGCCCCTGCACTGTTCACTTAAAGCAGTAAACAATACAGTATCAAGCTAAAAAAGTGAACTCAGACACAAAGACACGAGTGCTACCCACGTGTTTAATGTAAGAGAAGTACAAATGTTTCAGGTTCACTGTCCTTTGCCAATGTACAATTGACAAAGGAGCTTCTGTTAGCTCTCTTGAGCAAAACCCATCAGTGCAGTACATCAGGTGATTGCTCTCAGCCAATTAACTAAGCCCTGTGATGCCAGACTTCTAGCTTTCTGTCTGAAGTAGTGTTGGTGCCTGGTTGAGGAACAATGTTTGTGAAAAAGATAACCCAGGTGCACAGAAAGTTCTTATAAGTAGTTTACCCACGGAAGAAAGAAAATACACAAACTCTATCTATGTTTGCTCCTGTCCCCAATTTATCCTGTTTACTCTCAGTCTGCTGACTGTACTAACCCACTGGTTAGTTGTATTGTTTATTCTGTTTTCTGTCCCTTTCGTTTGTTCCTGTTTAGGAAATGTAGTTACCTGACTAGGTATTTTGTTACCATTTTTTTAGGATGTGTCTGGTTATTGTCAAGTCAGGACACCCTAATTTTTGGCAATACATTTCTCTTTCCTATTTTTGTATTTGGATATGATCCATTCTGCGCTGAGAGACTTGAATTTCGTTTACAATTCTAACTGTAGAAAATTTCTGGTTGCTTGTGTTGTAGCACACACATGTAACTTAAAGAGGTAAAAGGTAGAGTAGAATGGACTGATTATGTAATGTCTCAGGAAAGGTGTAATCTTGGAAAAGTTGACTTTTTTTAAAAAAAAAAAACAGCCTTACTAAATGTTGTGTTTGTTATCACTTTAGAGAACTTACAATATATTATATGTTGTGGAAAGTCATCTGTGTGTTATGTTAAAAATCTCAGATTTCCTTCCGGCCCTTGTTACAATGCAAAGAATATATATGGGTTTAACGGAGAGATGCTGCCGGAGTCATTAGCGGTTACATCAAAATGTATTGCATCTTTATGTCTAGAGATTATTGGGCCACCTGCCAAAAACAAACCCACACAGGACTGATTTAGCAAACACACTTTACAATCTCTACCTGCTACCTCACTACCCGTCTTGGCAATTAGTCAACATCCCAAAGCTGCTCTTAATCAGCAGAAGAATGATGGTATGAGACTGCGGCCCATGCATGTGTCGTAGGCGGCAGCCACCCTCTTACCTCCATGGCCAGCCCCTCCCTGTGTGTACAGATACTATGCTACACTTTTATGAATGTTGCTCCACCAGTAGTTTGAAGGCACCATTTTGACTGCAATGTTTTTAAGGTATACCTTGAAGAATGTCCTCTTGAATTATTTAGTAATTAGTTTCCCTGCATTAACACAGCTAAACCTCCTCCTAGGAGACAATTTCCACAATATGCAGAATCAGTATAGAGACTCATATACAGGGCTGCCATCATAATTCTTGGGGCCCCTCACAGGTCCACTGGATCGGTCCCACAATATACACTTACAAACACAAACAGGCTACCAGACAGAGATACTCCAACACATGCTTCCAGAGACATGCAATTCACAGACATACACAAATGTGCACAGATATACACATATATTATCAGTATATACAGGAAGCATTGGCTTTCTGTTCTAAACAGTGCAGTCAGCTCCTTGTGAGTGCTCCAGGCTTGGCAAGTGATAGGTATAAATGTTTGAATGGAATCTCTGTATCTTATGTAAAGTTCATATTCAGGCTATGGTCTAAGGTTATAGTGCAGCTCTAGATTCCTTAAGGTCTTATCTTAAATTTCTCAGTTTCTCAGGTACTGCATAATAACAGTTAATAAGTAACTTCAGCAAATGAAGACATGCAGATAACTTATATTTGGCCGTAAACATGGAGGCTTCACTCGTCATCTTCTTATTGCACTATGTGATAAAAGCAGAAAATGAGAAGATAGCAAATGTAGTCACACACTCCCACACAAACTCTTGGAAGTTTGAAAATAAAGAAACCTTACACATACTCATCTTTGTGTGGTTAGAGATAAGAGCCACACATGACGGAAATGTTCTGTTTGAGGTCCCTATGTGGACTTGTTTATTGACGTCATTAGGCAACACTGAACATATAATTCAGTTTGCCTCATTTGACTTATCTGTTGTTATTATTTTGCGGACTGGGATGGATACAGTTCCTAGTACATTGCATTAAATGCATACCTTATATAACAGATTATACACAGGATCAGTGGCATACACACGACCCATTGCAAAAACTGAGCCATGGTCCCTCTCCTACCATTCACCTCCAGCCAGGAAATCCCACTTACATGCCTCCCAACAGGCGGCTTTTGTTAAAGCGCAGCACTGACCGGGCCCCTGGAAATTAATTTCCATAGGGTGGCCCTAACAGCATGGGCCACCCGGTGGGCCCCTTCAATGCAGGTGTCTGCAGGGTGGCTGGGCCTCCTGGAGTGACAGGCCCGGTCGCAGCTGCGACCCCTGTATGTAAGCCACTGTACACACACACATACATACAAATACACATACATACATACAGACACATACCTGCAAACACACACACACAAAGAGACATGTATATACAGACGCACACATACATACAAACACACACACACACACACATACATACAAACAGACATACATACAAACACACAAACAGAGACACATACATACAAACATACACACACAGAGAAACATTCATTTAGACACACACACATACATACAAACACACATGTATACAAATATTTTAGTTATCCTCCTGTTTCCTACCTTTTAGATGCAGGAGGGTGACTTCCCTGGGGACCAGTGGGGCTCAGCCTGTCGAGAGGGTCCGAAGGGTGGGCCCCCTGGAGTGATGGGCCCGGTCGCAGCTGTGAACTCTGTGACTGTGGGATGTACACCACTGCACAGGATTATTCAGTAAAGTGAGAATTGTCTGGAATGTAGAGTGATTTTAACGTGAATTTCATACTTAAGGCAAAAATTGTTGAATTGTGAAAATTCTCCAAGTCAGCTATGCTTACAGTTCTGTTACTTTGAGCTTAAAGTTGAAATTCTCTTTGAATTTACATTGAGTTCCCAACGGTTCTCCATTTAGTGAATCACCCTGATAAAGTAGGGTATCTATGTAAATTGTATGAGTCAGCAACAGAGAATACAAGGGACTCCTGGCAAGAGAGTGGGCTGTCCATCCCCATGGAGTCACATTGAAATGACTGATTCTGCTAAAGTGGATCTAAAAGGGGCAAAACTGTAAATTCATCCAGGCACTATCCTAGATGGACAAAAATTATGTTAATGATGCAGGAGATGCAGCATTGTTGATTAGGCAATCACGATTACGTGAGGGTAAAGGCATTGAGTAGGAGGTTGACCCATGACTGTGAAATTATTCCCATTGCCAGAACTGGGAATATATGATCTTTGGCAAATTTGCTTTCTTCCTATTTAGAACTTCATCTTCCTGCAATGTCCTGTGGACACTCTTATGTGTTTGCCATTTTTTCAAGATTTGAGTTGCTGAAACCTTTCTGTTCCTTGAGGAGACATTACCATGACCCTATTTTTTATTTGAAATTTCATCTTTCCTCTATCCCAAATGCTTGCAGATTAATGAGAGAGTTCTGTGGATGGCAGACTGCAATATCTGATCATAAAGAACAAACATACCATGTCAGCAGTTCAACAGACATACAGTAACAACATTAATAAATCCAGGTCTCTCATACATTTTTCACCCAACTTAGACAAGCATTCACTTCCTTTGTCTGGGCGGTCGAACACCCGCAATTGTTATACCTTACCATGACCAAGGATAGGGGTAAGACTCATATACATATTATTATTCAGCTGGGAGTCTCATAAGAATCAGGGAATGGAAATTGCAAATTGTGGTATAATATTGAACAAAACTATGTTAAGGCACCCTTACACACTCTTCCTACAGCACTGTCTTATTGACGACCTCATTGACTCAGGCCACCCATTGGTGGGCCCTGCCTTAAGAGTTTGGAGGAGGGTGAGAAATGCCAACGGACTCTCCCTGGAGATTTCCCCACTATATCTACCAGTGAGCATGAGAAGCACGGCCCTGACGACACTTCTAGGACATAAATTCCAGACCGTATCATCAATAATGGGGGTGTCTAAGGCTATAACTCATTTAGTGACAGGTAGACCCATGACTTTTTTGGAGATCTTTAGCTGGTCTCAACTGACATACTTCTAGGGATCTGTGGTCTTACCAACCTGGAGACATTTGAGAGGCTCAGTGCACCTCAAGCAGTGTTAAAGAGATTTACTCGGTCTTGTAAAACACAGCCATTGTCTGGGTTCCCACCTTTATGAAAGCTTGGGAAGTGCACTTCACATTCAACTCACTCCCAACAATGGAAATTTTTTTGCAATAAGGTTATCCGCTCTTCTGTTAGTGCTCATAGATAGGAGGGCCTATATACCATAAGGTAGTTTCCTGAAAGTGGCACTGTAGAACATATATGATGGTACTGTCCCACCATTAGACCCTGCTGGCAGGCTGTCATTCAATTTAAAAAAAAAAAAATCTTTCACTCCATTGTAAGTATATCTTCATCACAGGACATGTTGGGGTGGCCAGAATCCTTTAAGGAGGCACCCCGGCAACAGCTTCTATGGCATCCCATAGGTGAAGCCACCACCTTTAAACCACTGATGTGAAGACAGACTATAAGGACATCCATAGAACAATGGATTCAGTGAGTGGAAGCCATGAGGTCTTTGGAGGAGATTCATTGGGTGGTTTGGGAAATAGAGGTAAATACACTCAGACTTGGGCCCAATGGGTAGACTTCAAGGAACTCAGGGAAAATTAGATTGATCAACTAGAGTCATTATCTACTCAACTATTATAGGATGATTAAAAGGAAAACGGGATGGGGGATAGGCTAGGATCACATCTTTCTTTTTCATTTCTTTTTTCTTTTTTGTTCTTTTACATGTTTCTGGTACAATGTTATCCCAGTTTAAAACTCAGAACGTATGGGTACTAGATTTGGTAAGATTGAATAGAAAGATTGTCGCACATACAGGCGGGCATAATATATGGAGACTAGCCATCTGCAACCAAGATGACATACATTAGTAAAAAAAAAAAAAAAAGCCTCTGTCCAATATTAATTTTTCTTTTCAAATATATCTTACTTGACATGCTGATAACCCAATGTATATTAGCCTGTTTTTTTGTGTGTGTGTTTTTTTTTTAATCTTATGCATAAACTACTCAGAAATATTATCAGTGCATTATATGTATCCATGCTTTTTGATTGATGTATATTGTGTTTTACATTGCACTACAAAATATAAATACTAAATTATAAAACAACATTAATTAATGCACCGTAAGGGATAATCAATCCACAAACTAAGGGAGCCAAATGAGATCTGAAACCTCAGAAAAAAATCAGAAAAGGACAACCCAAATGAGAGGAGGCTGAGCGCCACACTGTCAGGTGCAGCCAAACTCTAAGTTCCAAATGATTGAAGAACCAATGTCATCACAACTCACTCAAAGTTCAGTGATTCATTTTAATACACCAAGTCACATAAACAATGCTTCCATGTTTAGCCAGGAAAGGCACTTTCTTGTTTGGGATTAAATAGCAGCAACAGTTAAAAAGTCATCAGGTAGTGTTCTTTTAATTTATATTTGGTGTTTCCAGAATGTTATTTATGCTCATCGTGGCACCTAACGCATATATGAGGGTCACTGAGGGAGCAATGTGTATCTCACAATGAGAGAGTTTAACAATCCACTTTTAGCTTGGGTCAACGGGTGAGTGCATTCATTTTTTTTCTTGGTTCCCTGTTTAAGTTTTTGCAAATAATTAACAAATCCAATGAAAGTATGGGCATCATATCTAAATTAAAACAAAGACAACAATGGAACTCAAATAGGCTTTGCCAGCACGCAAAAGCTGTTATCAGTGGCGTACACACAATCCATGGGATCCCGATGCAAAAATGACCAATGGGGCCCCCCCATCCTCCCCTCAACGCCACTCCCACCTCACCCCCCACCGCCATCCCATACAGACACACATACATACAGACATACACACAGACACATACATACACACAGACACAGATACACATACATACAGCCAGCCACACAGACACAGATACACATACACACAGACACACAGAGACACATACGTAGACACACATACAGACACACATACACAGAGACACACACACACATACATACACACAGATATATACAGACACACACATAGACACACACACATACATACAGACACACATACATAGATACATACAGGTGGCGGTACGGAGACCGGGACCCCTGAGTGCCTGATGAAGAGAGGAGTCTCAGCGTGGTAATGAACCATCAGGGCCTGGTGCAGGGTAACCAAATGCCCCCTGGTGTTGAGCACCAGCATTTGTGCGGCCACATACCAAGGCCCTGGATGCAGCTCCTGCGGATCCCAAGAGCTAGGAGCTTGACGACATGCAGAGCTCCCAGGAACTGTACAGGGGGGCCCTGCAGCAGACATGTATCCAGCACCAGAAACAAGGCAAGACTAGAACAGGCACCTAATAAGAAAACAAGAAAAGACTAGAAGAACCCAGAACCAGAGCAGGACAGAAATGAAAACCCAGAACATGTACACAAGACATGAGGGAAACATGAACAGGACAGGACTGTACATGAACTGTGAATACAAGACAAAATAAAACAAAACCAGAGATGCAAGGCAAAACAAGAGAAAACATAACTAAGTACTAAGTATATTTGTAAAACATTGGAGATTCAGACATACACAAATGGCCAAGATGTATGCAGCCCACCACTGCGCCAAAGCAATCCTACCACGGTGGGTCACAACTGCCCAGGTATGCATGGCCAAATAAACAACAATAAAACACACACAGTACCTACCTGCAAAGAAAGGGGCAGATGACATGAAACAACTTCCTGCAGGAAACAACTGAAACAAAAGGATTCATGGAAAAGGAAAGGGTGTGGCAACATAAAACAAACATATACATTTATACAAATATATAACATTATACAAATATATTCGGGGCCAATACAAACCATTGTGTGGAAATCTATTCACATACCGGACTGTACATAGGACACGAGGCCATGCGTTTAGACTGGAAGAAAGAAGATTTCGTCTAAGGCAAAGGAAAGGTTTTTTTTCTGTAAGAACAATCAGGATGTGGAATTCTCTGCCTGAAGAAGTGATTTTATCAGAGTCCATACAGGTGTTCAAATGGCTACTAGATGCTTACTTGCAAGAACAGAATATTCAAGGATATAATCTTTCAATGTAGGGTAATAACTGCTTGATCCAAGGATAAATCTGACTGCCATTCTGGGGTCAAGAAGGAATTTTTTTCCTAGCTTGTTGCAAAATTGTGCTTCAAACTGGATTTTTTTGCCTTCTTTTGGATCAACAGCAAAAAACAAATGTGAGGTAGGCTGAACTTGATGGACGCAAGTCTCTTTTCAGCTATGTAACTATGTAACTATGTAACTTTGTAACATTTACATACAGACACACATACATACAGACACACAGACCCACACAGACACATACACACACATACAGACACATACATAGATACACACACGCAGACACATACAGAGACATCCATACAGACACACATACACAGAGACACACACACACATGCATACACACAGATACATACAGACACATACATACAGATACACATACATAGACACATACATACAGAGACACGCTTACATACACACACACACAGATAAATACAGAAACATACATAGACATACACACACATAGACACAAACATACAGACACATGCACACACAAACAGATACATAAAGACACATACATAGACACAGACAGACACACATACATACATACATACATAGGGATCAATATGATATATATTATCAGGTGACATGATACATGTCTTGTAACGGCATGAAGGAAGAGAGATAAAAGAAATGAAATGGAAAAAAACAAATAATAGAGCTACAAGAGACAGAAGGACATGGAGTTGGGCTGATGAATGAAATGATCGGTAGGATATGGTAGAGATTGAATTTCAGACAGGGAGGACTGGCAAGGGGACATTTACCCCCTGGTCCCCTATTATAGAGAGGTTAGTGGGCTGCTGCCTCATAGTATAGTACTGAATATATTATGTTACTATATTCTATTATTATTATTGCATTTTGTTTATTGCAGAATTGGTATAAAACATTTAGTGTAAAATTAAGAAAGGGGATGTAGTGTGATGGGATAATGTGCTATTTTGGCCTCAGATTGGACAGTTTGTTTGTAGGCCACATGAAGCCAGCCCTAACCCTAGATCTTGGGTAAGATCTTTGTCAGTGTGCAACCTATTTTGTGTGTGATTTTTGTAAACGATTTGGGGGTATTTTAAGGAGTTGAGCTGTATATTATCTTTATTCATAATTTATATACTTTGATCCAACCAAGTCCACATTAAGAGATACATGGAATAAAAGGTTTAATATAAATTTCAGTCCACAGACAAAAAAACTGCTATAGTATTAGTGGGTGTTAAGAGTGCTTTCCGAAAAGCTTACACTCTAAAGAGTAGGTTTGGACAGCCTGGAGGGTTTCCATTTTAAATGTACAGGACATTGTGTATCATTCTTTCTGGTGCTTAACCTTAGCTAGACAAGATTAATGGGTTTGATATATTTCTCTTGCGCTGCGGTTTCTGGAAGTGACATGTTTAACCCAAACTAATGCATGTTTACTGGAAAGAATACTATTTCAGACCCGCAATAATGTTTTTGTAACCAGCTTCATTTGGGGCGAGAGGTGGGTGAACGCACAAATGTGAAAAAAAGGTCCAGCACTTTTTCTAAGTGATAATCAATTTCACTGCATCCTTGCACAGGGCAACGTTTTGACCATCTCTCACTCTCCATTCTTTATCAATCCATGGTTCAAGGATGTTGTGGCAGGACCAGGGGCAGTGTATCCTTCCTGCCTTTAAAGCACTGGGTGAGAACAAATGGTTCTTTCTACATAATTAACCCCTTAAGGACCAAACTTCTGGAATAAAAGGGAATCATGACATGTCACACATGTCATGTGTCCTTAAGGGGTTAAGCACTGAATCTAGACCAGAACTAATTCAAGGAATAAAGAATGTAGATTTAGATATACATCTGTCTCAGAGTGATGGAGGTTATGTGGAGTGATGTGTATCCCATATACCTTCAGTGGATAATACTCTCTTACCCTAATGTGGGCTCTGGAAGTGCGCTACAGTGAGAGCTGTAACCTGCTGATGGCCCATCCCTCCACTCAAATTCCTCAAGTTTTACGATGAAGTGCAACACTGGAATATTTATTAACCCTTTGAGTAACAAAGCTATGGTTAACTCAATGTAAACCAACTCTCAAGGGGTTAAGGACAAACGCAAATGGATTGTCAGACTCAACACCTGTCTAGAGGCAGCACCGCGTTATGCAGGAAATGAACACATTGGGCTGCAGTACAGGTGAGCCAAAATCAGGAGACTCCCCCCAAATACTTGTAGGATGCTTAACGTTACAGTAATAACATAATGTAAGAGAATAATGGATGCACATGGCGTTTGTTACCCTCCCCAAAGGGTCTAACAATTAGTGAACTATCTCTATGTTTTGAAACATTTTGTACTGCGCTGCCGAATATGTTAGCGATCTATAAAATATCTAATAATCGAAACAGCAGTGTAAATCACACATTTTTGTTTGTATCATGTATCAGGTGCTTTGACATACGTGCAGTGAGCCCTGGGTGTCTGTGGCATGATATCCTGATTCTGGGGAATAGTTAGTGGCAATAAATAACTACAAAAATAATGACTAATAAAGCTATCAACACTCCATATAGTCAGCACAATTCTGAGATATTAGCCATTCTAGGTAGCCCTTGGCATTCAGTTTTTAGTCCCACTCTCAGACCTCCCGTCCAGCCCAGCACAGGTGAGAATCTGCCATCAGTTTATCATGCCAAAGTGCACTTACTGGTCTGTGATTGGCAGAGTCAATAAATGGGCAGGTTACACATTGATGCGAAAGTCATGAATGGGCGGTGAACCTGTCTGGGATGAGTTTATAATTAACCCCACATCTGAGACACACACCTGACAGGGGACAGGGGCACCAGGATACACCTTGCTTGGAGTAGAAACCAGGGGGCCAGGAGACAACTTGGGGGCAGTGTCTCAGTGAATTGGGCAGGATGGAGAGCAACACACAGAGCTACACGACCAGTACCCAGAACAAAAACACCATCCCTATCAATAACCCCGCGGATATCTCTGTGATTGTAGTGTATTTCGTGGTGGTATTGGCTGTGGGATTATGGGTGAGTTAGTTACTTGGAGACATAATTACAATATATTTAAAACCATAGGGATTCGGGTATAGAACTTACACAGGGTTCAATATAGATGCTCCATACTTTGCAGTTGTTATGGGGGAGTTCCAACTCATGGTGATCTTAGTCCTTCTGAATACTTGGCATGCTTACTATATAATGTAATGAGAAATAAGGGACATTTGTAAATGGATTTTTACCACCATTGGTTTAAAAGACAGTGTAGAAACAGATGTATGAATTAACTCTTAAATACACAATATCAGGTTGTCACAAAAATAGCCTTGCTCACAGCTTTGTGCTATTAGAATAGTTGTGTACACGATTTGCACACAATGAACTATCTGTTCTCCCTCTGTCTAGATTAGAAGTTTTACATTACAGCGTTAAAGCAGGTGCAGGAGGAACAGTTATTTCAAGTTTAGAAAGTGCATTTCAGTGATGTGGTATTCTGTATATGCTGCGCAGAAACTCTGTTTATTAATGAGGAAGCCAGACTAATAAAATGCAGGGATGTCTCTGTAGCACTGTTGTGGTTTTGGTGGCATGTGGTACCCACACAGCATGCTTTACGGCTAGGATGAAGACTGAGTCTAACTGCTTGCCCTTGTTTCCAGGCTATGGTGAGGACGAGCCGTGGCACGGTGGGGGGCTTCTTCTTGGCCGGGCGAAGCATGGTGTGGTGGCCGGTGAGTGATATCTCCATTCTATCCGAACGTTGTGGTCCAGGTGATTCTCTCAGGAGAATGTATCAATATAGGGAATAGAACGTTCTGCTCCAAGAATCACATTGTCTGCTACTCCTGCGGTCACCTCACTGGCTGTCTTGGTGTCTGGGACATGGAACTTGGATTTTGTATGTTGTGTACTCCCATTTAACGAGGTGCCTGCCTGGTACACCTTACAGCACTGCTAAGGCTAATGTTAGATGAAGTAAAAGAGGTAGCCAGTGGCACATGCCCCTTACTGCAGGGTGTCCATAAACTACCCAGTAACAGAAAGGTTGGTGCATTAGTACTTTAACCTGTGGATCAAAAAAGTGCACTTGACACAACAGTCTAATGCACAGTGTGAGAGAATTGGTATTGGTAGGCACAGTGCCAGTCTGCCTTGGGTGCGTGACATAGGCTGTTTTGAAAGTACTGCTGATTCATACCCAAGAAAGCTGCAGTGCCCACTGTATCATCTCTTACATGTGGAAATATAAAAGTATCTGTATGCCCCTGGCTAGTCCATGCGACTGGCATTACAAAAACCCAAGCCAGAAAATAAGTCACCATTACTCTCACATCCAGAAAATCCAGTTATATTAAATCTTGCCTATCAAAAAGAGGGAGGGTGAAGGGGATTTGTGTAGAATGTCTGAGACACGAAGGGCATAGTAAGGACAATACACAATGGAAGGCGGACCTGTGAGCTGTTACCCAATTCCTGATGAGAAATTGCATTAAAGTTTTGTTATGATGTTATTGCAACTTAAAAGCTTTCACCATCTTTGTTTTCATTTCTGAATCTTGTCTGTAACCTGTTGTAGCTATACAAATACTACTGAAATCCTCTAAGGGCAAGATAAAAATATTTTAAAAGGGTCAAATCACCACAGGGATAAGATGGCCAAATGCTCAGAATACCAACCTCTAGAGGGCTATTATAGCCATATTTCTAACTCCAGGCATACCAAAGATAAAATACTTTTAAAGGAGATTTTATTGAGATTGGAACTGGGTTATGAGTAGAGAAATCATCAAATTACAGGGTATTATTATTATTATTAATCATTGCATTAATCTTGAATGTATCTAACCAGTAGTTCATGATAACTCTATGTGGATTGTTTACTTTAACCCCTTAAGGACACATGACATGTGTGACATGTCATGATTCCCTTTTATTCCAGAAGTTTGGTCCTTAAGGGGTTAAGATAAGTATCATCATATTTTCAATTCAAGCTCATTACATTTGATGAAATGTAATGATTTTCTTCAATGATGTATTTTTTTTGGGGGGGGGAGGAGGGTATTTTTTATTTTAGAAAGTTACATTTTTAACCAACTGCTGTTCACCCTAAATTGCCTACTGCTACATTGCTCTCTGTGTGAAACTGGAACAGCAAGCAAGTTCGGTTGAGCAGCAGTTGGTCAGACATATGTGTTCCAATATGGCAGCAGATAAAAAAAAAAAAGTGATATTTCCTCAAATATCAAAATACCTCATTTAAAAAAAAAAAAGGTATTTAAAAAAAAAAAAAGGTATTTAAAAAAAAAATAAGGTATTTAAAGTGGACATTTTATAACAGTTGTCCTTTAAGTAATGCATCTCAAACATTGCACCTCCATCCCCCCAATTTTTGCTGTGCTACAACTCCGATTACTCTCTGGGCAACTATTGCATTTAAATAACTGCAATAGATTGAAATCCCTGCTTTAAGTAAATTACCTTTGTTCATGGACCAATGAAGCCCGAATTAGTTTGTACAGCAATGATATTGGAGACCTCGCTTTACTATGCTTGCCTCCATGCAGCTGGAAGGGAACATATTGGAGGTAAATTCATCACCCTATCATCTTATCTTCCCAGGAAATTTGTTTCTTTCCTGGGATTACCTATATCCTATTAGATTAAAAGGTATGGAGTTGGTTCACTGTTACCCTTGTAGGCGGTTATACTGCATTTGAGCCACAAGAGGGACCTGGCATTTCCATTTTAGGGAGTCTGATTTTATCTCCCCTTTCTATTACACATATGATACTTTGATAATGCAGGTAATGTCAGATTTATAGATGGAACACTCTGGGGAATATTTAAAGAAAGCCGTTCTGGGCAAAGCTCAAAATTCAACATGGAAACCAACTGAATGTTTATGCTGATTGCTCCACCTTTAGAACTTTGCTCCTAAATCCATCTTGATATACAACTCTCATCGTCCATTGAAACCCATGATTATTTTTATTGTACATCAATTAAACTAAAGAAATAATATTATAGCTAAATGATGCTTCCACAGCAAATTCTCGTCAGTTCCTTCCACAACAAATAATATTAGGCCGCACATAACTTGTGGGTACTGGTCTCCAAAGTGGATTGCAATTGTGCAAATGCTTATTCTCACACAATTTGTTTATTATTATTTCCTTCCCACCCCCAGTGATTTATTTCCCCCTAATACACCATGATTCTCCCCACACACCCAGTGGTCTACTTTCCCCCATCCTCCATGATCTCTTTCCACCCACTCCTGTGATTGTCTTTACCCCACACCTCGTGATCTCCACACCCAGTGAACGCCTCCTCTCCTTCACCCTCACCCAACTCTTCCCACATTCTTGTTTGAACAAATAGTGATTGCAGTTCCCTTATTACAATCACTTGGTTATCTGTATGCCCCCATCCATTTCACAATCATTTCATTGTTCTGCTTCCCACCACCATCTTGTTTTAAAGCCTTGTCTACCAGCACTCTTGCATTTAAATGCATTCATTCCCATGATACACAAAACCTATTTCCTTCCTTGTGATTCCACTTGTCTCCCTCTCATAGCTTCATATCTGTCTTGCTTATTTCAAAAACTCTGCAGAGTTTATTCACTAAACTTCAAATTCTCAGGAATTGACTTTTGCATGGCAAGAATAACTAAAAATAGCAGATTTGGACTTTCTTCAACTCAGGCTCAGCCGTAGTCACAGCTCGGCTATTTCAGTGTACACTTTGCAGTAACATTTCAGCTAACTAAAATTTGGTGTTTACCGAATAAAAGCTCAAGTGCATTTGTTTTACTGCTGACACTTCAACCGCACGTTGAAAGTCCACACTACAGTGGAATTATTCATGTTCAGGACTGCCGAGGTGCTGATCTATATGGTTAATCATTTCTGATGATTGTATTCTTAATACCTGTTATTAAGATTAATAATTTATCAGGTTTAAGATCAGATTAGCTCATATCTCACAGGTTTCTTTTACTACCTGCAGTCCCACAAGTACTTTTTGTAAGGTTATGTCTGGTTACACGGTTGACCACCCTGTGAAGTTAACAGTAGCAATCCATTTGTTGAAAGTGTTTTGCGGCTTGTGTATTACCTGACTGGCCCCTCCTTGGTTCCATTCTCCAGCTTGCAGTTATTCGGAATAAAGCACTGCACAGACGTTTGATAGTCACAGGAGAGTCCAGCTAATGATCTCCTTTCTTCTGCAGTTACCGTGCATGTTTTTAGGTCATTTACAATTTTTAATGAAATGTAGTTATCCACTAGTCCACTTCCCCTTTGACCCAAAAACTAAAGACCGTGTACATTAAAATACAGTCAATGTTCATGCCCTTGCACTAGTTTATACACTGTATTCATCACAACTCCAAATACGGGTATCCTGCTTCTAGGGCAAGTTCACTGCCTGTAGCTTTTTCTGAAAATAGGATTCACGTCTATTTTCTGACTTTGTGTACACTGATTCATTTACAAATCTCATCACACAATATGGAACCTTCCTGTTGGCACCAATCCTGTAACAATGTTTCTATAGCAGTATAGTCTATTGTTGGTCCCCTCCCATTCATTCTCTTTGTTCTTTCCACCCCTCCTGAGTACTCTTCTTTATATTCAATTGTTTGGCTTTTCATTCCAGTCATTTTTCATTTATCTTTAGCTCATTCCTCTATTGTGCAACCGCTTCCACTACTTTTCTCCACACCGCCCTCCCCTAGTCTCCCTTTACTCATAATCTTGATATGGTTCTAGGCCAACATTGTTTTTCTTTACATTCACTCTTCCATGTCTGCCTGCCTTCCAACTTCTCTTTGGCTTCAACCATCCTGCTCTCTAAATCTACCTTTCTAATATCTTCTATCCTAACTACCTTCCCTGCGTTTCCTTATCACACCCAGCTTTTCTCTATCCCGACCCTGTCTTTTCCTTCCACATCGCTCCCTTATTTTCCCATCTGAGTTTCACCAATCTCTCCTTTTTAAATTGCTTGTTTCATTGTCTGGCATCTTGATTCGTCTCTTTGCTTACTCTAATATGATGTAACCTCTATTTCCCATTTTTTGCCCCAATCGTGCTCCATCCATTCATCATTCTGCTCACTTTCCCATTCTTTTCTTTGCTTTCTTTGTTATCCTACTTACTATGGCTATCGTTCTGCCATTATCGCTATGTGCCTTTTATATATATATATATACACACAAGCACATAGCGCCTAGCTGTGCTGTGGTAGCTTGGAAATCTTTGATATATAGATATGTGCTAATACCAAGAGGATGAAGGCAATGAACGTCTGAGGCACAGAAGATGGAAGATATATATATACACTACATATAAATATCACATAACACCATGTACATAAATGATGTTATATTATATATGTATATAAAGATCAATATACTTATCTTTTTGGAAGCCGCTTTTTGGTTGCGTGCAGCTTACTCGACAATCAGTAATGACTCCTTTGTATTTACTGTATTAGCGTATCAATCTGGTAGTTTATAAGTCACAATCCACTCACCATTATTCATAACTAGATTTCACTTAATGACAATAAATGTACAAATTTTCACCTAATCTAATCCCTTAAAGAAAAGCTGAGGTCAAAATTTGTTTAAACACGTAGTGATACTAGATGATCTGTTTCAAAACACTAGCAAGTTTTACAAACCACAGTAATTAAACATAGAGAAATGCTTTATCTACCCGTCTGCTAAATAAATAAATTAATTTACAATCTAAAATGAATATTTCCACATAGTTTTTGGCAGCATTACACTCTGGTTGCTATATATCAAGCAATATTTAATTGTCAGATGTTTTGTTCATGTACTTTACACTTTACACTTGGCGCGGGCATACACCTACAGGCAGTGTATGAAAGAAATCCTGACACTGTTTACTAATAGGCATAATGCTATTTCCAAAGTAATTTATTATTATTTATTTATGTGCTTACTAAACTATTAACATTACACAATGTCTAAACATGTGTTTGAATACCTTAGTCTTTCTGGTAGTTCCATTTTATTAAAATATTTGTAACCAATAATTTTGAAAAAAAAATTGATCCCTGATTTGGTAAATAAGGTTTTCCAAAACAGCAGATGCGAAATACAAGATTTACAAAGTTTCTCCAACTCAGCGTGGAGATTTTAATTTACATTTAGCACTTCGGTCTTCAATTCCCTACCATTTGTGGTTTAGTCATTAAAGAGACACACGCAAAGCTCTGGCATCATCCCACTGTAAAACACAAAACTATTTTAGCACAGTTTGACAACTTACTTCTGTCCCACCCAGTGACTGAGCAACATTCGATGCATCCAGTCTGCTCCAGCTTTTACTAATGGAATAGACTAGACATGGCTGTGTAGCATGGGTGCCTGATGGGAACTGGGTAAGTTGTAAAACCAGGTTTGACAATATTAACGTAGGACAGTGCCAAGTTACTTGTGGACCCAACAGCACTATATCAGACTGTAGTGGTTATGGTGCTTAGAGTATTAATTTAACCCACTTAGACATTCCAATATGCATTTAGGAGATCCCTCTCTACATATCTCAAAACAGAATGCACCTGTCATGGTTGATTATATATTTCTTACCTGTTCTATGGGTTAGATTTTGTATGTGTTGTGTATTTATATTGTTTTTGTATTTAATTGTACCCTCTTGTAACGATGCAATGTTTTGTAGACCCAAAACATACTTGAAAACATGTATACTTCCTGGTATAATATTTTATAAATAAATAAAATAATTTACTTTGTAATTGCAATCTTCCCGTATAAATAAATACTAACTGTACAGTGTTAAGCAACTTTTTAAAGTGGAGGGTTGCATACCACACAGATGTATAGGGCAAGAACAGAGAATATTTACGTAATAATGGAATACAATAGAACTATTGTTTTGTTTTGCCCTTACCATATTCATTTTGGATAACAAATATAAAACAATGAAAATGTCCTGAATATAAAAGTTTACACACAATCAAAATGGCACTAGTAAAAATACCGGGAAATTGATTTCATAACATTTTAGCATTTTACAGTCAAAAATGTGTGTGTACATTATAAATGTAACCCATTGAACAGCTGCAAAACTGAAGAATATGATTTAACTCAATAGTAATTAAACGCACAAGACTTTAGCACGTACATAACATCCCTTGCATAAACAGAATCATATTGCTAAGGATGTAAGGTTCATATGCAGGGCAGGTTATTTTATTACCAGTTAGATTATATGACTGTTTCAAATGTGACCTTACATGTAATGTATAGATAATGCAAGGATGTACATATTGAAGCAATAGGACCCTATTCTATCCCCAATGATCTGAGCCAATCTACGCTCCCCATTCTGAATGCACGTCTCTTGATTAAAGGAACATTAAAGCGTTAGGAATACAAACCTGTGTTCCCAACGTTTTAATGTTCCTGTCCCTAAATTAATAGGTACACTCTCCCCCCCCCCCCTCATTCAGCATAATAATGGATAAAAAAAATCTTATTTTTTTACCTTTTTTCCTGAGCTGAGACTCCCTCAACAGTGCTCACTTTTCTTGCTTCTGCATTACCACGGAGGAGGTATGCCCTCCTCCACCAATGTCCTTTCCAATGTTCCTCATAGAGGCCAGCAAACTCGTCTGACCTGAACCACATATAGAATCTATGGGGCATTGCCAAGAGAAAGATGAGAGACATGAGACCGAACAATGCAGAATAGCTGAAGGCCGCTATTCAAGCATCTTGGTCTTCCATAACACCTCAGCAGTGCCACAAGCTTCCATGCCATGCCGCATTGATGCAGTAATTGCTGCAAAAGGGGCCCAAACCAAGTACTCAGTCCATATGCATGCTTATACTTTTCAGAGGTCCGATATTGTTCTATGTACACTTCTTGTTTTATTGATTGCATGTAATATTCTAATTTACTGAGATTGTGAATTTGGGGTTTACATGAGCTGTAAGCCATAATCATCGCACTTATGATAAATCACGGCTTGAACTATCTTGCTTTGCATGTAATGCGTCTATCTCATATATTAGTTTCCCCTTTTATGTTGCATTACTGAAATAAATGAACTTTTGCAAGATTTTCAAATTTTTTGAGTATCACCTGTAAGGTAAGTTTAAACACCTTATTTCTATACTCTAAAGGGATGCCGGGACCCTAATAGTTAGTTAAAAAAATAGTGTTTGGAATACATATTTGTATTCCTAACATTATAGTGCTCCTTTAAAGTCTAAAGGAGGTAGGATGTAGGATTACATAAAATATGTACAATGGATCCAGAAGAATTGACACCTTGCAAGGTTTGATCATAGAATCCAGAAACGAGAGCAAGGTTACTAAGTGTAACAGCAATATACAATTTTATTAGATTATATGATTATATGGTAAAATAGGATTATGACCGATAGAGCAATCTTACTTCCTAGCTCTAATATTTTAAAATACTGTGACATAATGCGTGCTTGCACAGTGTTGTCATGGTCGGCCACAGAAAATAATTGAGGACAATGATTCTCTATGGAGTAATTGTAGGTGCATCACTGTGAGTGGAGCGCATGTGCCTATATTCCCGAATGTTCCTCTATGAGGAGTATTGGATTGTCCCGTTATCCTGGAGGCACACCTCCATGATGATGTAACCCAAGCAGGCGGTCGCGGCAATGCTGAGGGAGACTCGTGTTGGAGAGAAGGTGAGTAATTTGTTTATATATATATATATTGTGTTTTTACTTTTTTTGTGAACAATTGGAGGCATGCATATTGATAAGGGCCAACAGGACTGTAGGGTTAGCAATACTTTAATGTGTTCCTATCACTACAGGAATCCTTTAATAGATTAAATCATAGGTTGTTAAAACAAACAAATAAACAAGCAAATAAATAAAAAAAAGCACATTATATATATGGGTTCCTTACTGAAAAACCACAGTAAATGATGTTGAAATAGAACCAGGAGCTCAGAAAACATGCTCATCACAGGGGAATAACAAAGACTGCAGCAAAGGGCAATTATATTTACTGCTGCCATTTGTGTAAGGCTCATTAGTTATCATTTACCTTCCCCAACAATCTGTTGTGTAAACAGGATCAGGTTAACTGAAAGATCCCAATAGCCAAGAGTTCCTGTGAATCATTTGTAACCGTAATTGTGATAAATTTATCCTAATTCACTATATTTTCATAAAGTTCACAAGATCTTCATATAAAGTGAATAAGTTATGGATTGTAAATCTCTCCCATTGCATTTTTTTAGAAATACACTTATCTATTTTCTTATACTTTACCCCATCATAACATTTTATAGCTGTAGCTTATGTAACTAGCGCTCACGCCAAACTTACATAAGTCTTAAATTGACGTGTTCTTATCATATGGTGCTGTTTACAAATATACACTGGTTTCTGCTTCTTGTTTTTTTTTTTACTATCTTTATTTTTCGTTGTAAAAACTATAAATATAACAAGCAAAAGCGTAATGTTGCATCTTCCGTTGTGGACATTTTTGTTTAAGGACAGAGTGAGCTTCGACATGCATATAGACACCTTCAGCATTAATCTCGTTATACATTGGGTCAGAAAAAGAACTCGGTATGCTTATTTTGAGGTTCACGTTCAAGTATATAACAACAGTATGAATGGTCCCTATCATCGGCCCATCTAACATTTACCACATTAAGTTACGTTTACCGTTCTTGAACCACTGGTCTGCAGCACCTCACCAGTTTGTTAGTGTAGGTCTAGTCTTGAGAGTTCCGTTTCCTTAATTAATAGTTAGCATATATTATTATTTATTATTATTATTTATAAAATATTTTACCAGGAAAGATACATTGAGATTTCTCTCGTTTTCAAGTATATCCTGGGTCCACAAATCATTGCATTGTTACATTAGGGTACAACAAAATCCAAAAACAATATTAATACACAATAAATACAAAATTTAACATAGAACAGGCAGGAAATATATAATCAACCATGACGCATGCATTCTGTTTTGAGGTATGTAGAGAGGGATCTCTTAAAGGACTTTAGGCTTAGGGAAGATTTTAAATGGTGCGGGAGGTTGTTCCACAATTGTGGTGCTCTGTAGGAGAAGGAGGATCGGGCCGCTTTCTTTTTGTATTGAGGTAGACTAAGTAAAGTGCTTGTACTGGATCGGAGCTTATAGGAAGTGGGAACAGCTGGGGAAAGCATTTTGTTCAGGTAGGGTGGGAGTTTCCCAGAAAAGCTCTTAAACATGAGGCTGGAAAGATGAAGGGTGCGTCTGGATTCCAGCGACAGCCAGTTTAGTTCTTTTAGCATGTCACAATGATGGGTCCTGTAATTACATTGTAGCACAAATCGGCAGAACGAGTTATATGATGTAATGAGTTTATTAATGTGGGATTGCTATGCAGGTGCATATACTACATCCCCATAATCAATGATTGGCATCAGCATTTGCTGTACAATCTTTTCCTTCACTGTAGGGCTTAAGCAGGATTTGTTTCTGTACAGGGCACCTAGTTTTGGATAAAGTTTAGATGCAAGCTTTTCTATGTGCAGGCCAAAAGATAGATTGGGGTCTAACATCATACCCAAGTATTTGAAAGAGTGGAATGCGGTCAGTGTGCTATTTGAATTTGTTTTGATGGATAGGTGGGAATTGTGTAATTTGTGTAATTTAGGTACTGTTCCAAAGATCATTGTGACAGTTTTGTCATTGTTCAGGAAGAGTTTGTTTTTTGTGATCCACTTTTCTACCTCTGTAAACTGGTCTTGGAGCACAGTCTCAAGTTGCGGTAGATTGGATTTACTCGCATAGATTACCGTGTCATCTGCGTACATGTGTATCTGTGCTGTAGCCTTGTGACACCCTCTCAAGGTTATTTCTGTACATAAACCTTCCGCTGCGTTATACCTCACGCAGCACTATGGTTATAGTTGTTAGTGAGTATGGGATATGTGTGTCTTAACTGTAGTCAGTAGGAAGATTTAGTATGTTACTCTCAGGTAATGTTCAGGTAAGCTTGTCATCATCCTTGCGTGCCTGCTTTATACCCTTCCCAGGCCTGAGGGAATGTATGTACTTATAGCCAAAGCCTGGTCACCTTCTGTGTGCTCAACACTTGAGCCCCACTTTATTTTGGGTGGTCAGGGACGTGTTGTTCAGTATTTTTCCTGTTATGATCCGGATCTGTGTACAGCAGTGTCAAGTTTGGTGTTATATATCTTTGGTCTATATGTCTATTTCCAGGGCTAGTCAACTGCTTCCTGTTTTGCTACGTTTCCCCCGCTGTTGGAATGTCCAACTGGGTAATGGTTCTGGGAATGAACTCATACATTTGGGGGGGAGAGGATAAGGGGGAGGTGTACTCGGATGGAAGGAGTGAGGGTTAAGGAGGTGTGGATCGGTGGGAGGAGGGATGGGGGTACAATAGTTTCTAAACCTATCTCAGGCCTATTACTCTAAACTAACTGTCACTTGTGATAAATTGTAGCTCTACATGGAAGCTGATTGGAATATCCATTGAATCTTCGCAGTTTTTTTATAACCCAGTATACTGAGAGCTAACCTTAGCACCTTGAAGTTTCTGAATTTCATTTCCCTAAGAAGCAGATTCATTATTTCCTTTTGTGAATGCTTTATTTCATGTGCCAGATATCTACTAATGTGGTTAGAATTCTGTAAAATGCTGTCTGTTGTAGCCTTACCACTTATATAATGTTATAGTATAAAAAGTTACAGCTATATTACTTGCTTTTCTCAAAGTTAACATAGAAAAGAGACTCATTCTGAGAATTATACTTAATTTAAAGCAACCTTTAATCTACAATACCCAATTTGGAAAACTTCTTTAACTTCAGGCTATTTTTGCTTAAAATTTATTTTAAAGTAACACTCCTGGCACCATAACAACTTAATCAGAATTCAGATGTTATGGTACCCCAGGTGGTCCATGGTGCTGGCATACCTTTAGGGTGATTGGAGTGTTCCTTTAAATTTTCCCTATATTCCTGAAAAGACGCACTTTAGTGAATAACCCACTCAGATTATTGCACAAACATCATATCTTCTGTTCTATGACAATAAATATCTTTGTCCAAAAAACCCTCAATAACAATGTTTTGTGCTTCTTTTTTCTAGATTGGAGCATCTCTTTTTGCCAGTAACATCGGTAGCGGACACTTTGTTGGTCTAGCGGGGACAGCAGCTGCTGGAGGCATTGTGATTGGAGGCTTTGAATGGAATGTACGATTTAATTCATATATAGCACCAAACTGTTTCTCTGTGTATCCGTAATTGGTGAATTTTATTTATACTTTAAGATTCCCCCAGTGTAAATATGCTTATCAGAAGTCTCTTTTCTGCATCCCAATCCACCCATTGTGAGACCATCTCTGGTCCATTCCAACATCTCTCACAGAGAAAAATTGGGGACCTATACCGCATGCACGAGTTTTGCCATACTTTGCCAATTCAGTGATTCTCATAGAGAAAGACTGAATCCAGTAGTGGCAGATGGTGTCATCATGCATGTGTGACGTCAAACATGAAGATCTTTAAACATACAAAGCAGAAAGGATGTGCCTCTATTGGCTGTCTGTCTGACAGGCACTAGAGGCATGTTTTAGGCAAAATGTAAATATTGATTTTTTTTTCATTTTCTTAAGGGGTATCACATATGCACCAAAAACTCTTCATTAAGATTAAGTGGTTATGGTGTTTAGAGTATAAGTGCTTGCTAAGTTAAAGTAAAATATTGACTATATCATGACCAACCCAAGCTCAGTAAAGTTCAAATTGATATTGTTTTAGTTTGTGGCCCAAATCAGTCATTATCATAAATAAATAGATAATGCTATTAGCAGTATAGAGTCACAATGATACCTTAAACATGCTACCCAACATAAAAATACATATCAAAACAGAAGTAAAAAAAGGTCAAAAGTAGTGAGAAAAGGGAGAAAGTCAAAATAGCCCCCAACTTTTCAGCAGGATTGCCTTTATCAAGGGAGCACAAAAAGCAATCCTGCCGAAATGTTGGGGGCTATTTTGACTTTCTCCCTTTTCTCACTACTTCTGACAATTTTTTCCCCTTCTTTTTTGGTATGTATTTTTATGTTGGGTAGCCTGTTTAAGGTATCATTGTGAATCTATACTGCTAATAACATTATTGCACTTTTTGGTTGTTTTCAAAGAATACATGTTATCATTTGTATACCTTGTATGCTTTTTTGTATTGAGCTTTGTTTTAACATTATTGCTAATGTTGTTTGGTATAAACTTGGGGTACCTAGTGTACTGGACCCAACAAATAAAATATGTTTAACCCCTTAACACCGTTACGGTGTTCTATGCCGTCCCCATTATAATGGGCTTTAAAACCATTGCAGCGGCATAGAACCACGTAACGGCTTAAGCCCCCAGGAGCTCCGGTGGACTTACCTCCACCGCGATCCTCAACGGAAGGACTGCCTGACAGCCCAGGCAGCCCTCCCCTGGCAAATCAGGCCCCCTGGGGCCATGTGATCGCTCTCAAAGAGCAATCACATGACCGCAATAGCTGGCTGTGGATCTGCCTGCAGGGGGACTGTCTGGGCTGTCAGACAGTCCCCCCCTGCTGGTGGGAAGTGTAACAAAAAAATAATAATTAAATATGTTTAAAATAAATTAAATGTACATATATATATGTAATATATACATCTTATATATATGTAACGTCTTACGTAGTGTATTTTAATATTAATATAAGTACATATATTAGTATTAAAATACACTTAGAATGAAGTTACATATATATAAAATTTATATATATTATATAAATAATACATATATATTTTATATTTATATATATATACGTATAATTACAATAATAAATAAATAAAATAAAATAAATAACATACTTTTTTTAAATGAAAATAAATTATATATACATATGTAATTTCATTCTAACTGTATTTTGTAATATATATATATATATATACATATATATATATGTAACAAAATACATTTAGAATGACATTCCATATATATCTATATATAAAATACAAATAACCGTCAATATATATATATATAGTTAATATATATAATTACATTAATGATCACATAAGTATACACGTAGAATTTAAATACGTATATATGTATATATATTAAAATTCTACGTGTATATTTAAGTAATCTTTTAGCATAATTATGTGATTTTATTAATTAAAATTTGATTGACATGCCTGACAACCCAGGCAGAAAATGCAGAGAATGTAATTCGCAAACACTATATTAAACCCTGTAACTTTCCAAGACACCTTAAACTCTGTACACGGGGGGTACTGTTTTACTCAGGAGACTTCGTTAAACACAAATATTAGTGTTTCAAAATGGTAAATTGTATTACAATGATGTTATTTTTAGTGAAAGTGACGGATTTTTCACACATGAACGGCACTTTTACTGACCATATTATTGTTGTAATACATTTTACTGTTTTGAAACACTAATGTTTGTGTTTAGTGAAGTCTCCCGAGAATAACAATACCCCCCATGTACAGGTTTTATGGTGTTTTGGAAAGTTAGAGAGTCAAATATAAGGCTTGCATTACATTTTTTTCACATTGAAATTTGCCAGATTGGTTATGTTGCCTTTGAGACCGTATGGTAGCCCAGGAATGAGAATTATCCCCATGATGGCATACCATTTGCAAAAGTAGGGAACCCAAGATATTGCAAGTGGGGTATGTCCAGTCTTTTTAGTAGCCACTTAGTCACAAACACTGGCCAAATATAGTTTTTTTGCTTTTTTCACACAAAAACAAATATGAACGCTAACTTTGGCCAGTGTTTGTGACAAAGTGGCTACTAAAAAAGACTGGGCATACCCCACTTGCAATACCTTGAGTTTTCTACTTTTGCAAATGGTATGCCATCATGGGGGTAATTCTCCTTCCTGGGCTACCACACGGCCTCAAAGGTAACATTACTAATGTGGCAAATTTAAAGGGACACTCCAGACACCCTGACCACTTCTGCCCATTGGAGTGGTCTGGGTGCCAACTCCCACTACCCTGTCTACGAGACAGCCACGAGAGGGACTTCCGTGTTCTTAGAACACAAAAAGTGTTTTAAGCGATGCTGGACGTCCTCACGCTGTGTGAGGATCTCCAGCGTCACTGAAATCCCCATTGGAAAGCATTGAATAATGCTTTCCTATGGGAGTCTAATGCGCGTTCGTGGCCATTGTCGCGCATGCGCATTAGGTCTCCCCCCGCCGGCTGACGGCGGGGGAGGAGAGTAGGCAGAGCCTGACCCAGCGCCGAGCGACATTGGCGCTGAACTCCGGTAAGTCACTGAAGGGGTTTTAACCCCTTCAGCAACTTGGGATGGGGGGTGGAGGCAGAGGGGCACTGTAGGGTTCTGCAGTGCCAGGAAAACTAATATGTTTTCCTGGTACTGGAAAGTCCCTTTAAATGTGAAAAAATGGAAAGTGCTATATTTGAACCTGTAACTTTCCAAAACTCCATAAAACCTATTAAAGGGGGGTTACTGTTGTACTCGTGAGGCTCTGCTGAATACAAATATGTGCCTTTTATTGCAGTAAAAGCTAACAGTATTATGACATTTACAGCTAAAAAGTCAGGCGGAACTACACATTTTTTTTTTTAAATCTTAATTTCTCACAGTTTTTTTTATTTTATTCATAATAAAATTATGTTTCATATATGAAAAGTTTATGAGAAATTAAAGCCCTGTTTCTCCTGAACAAAATGATATATAATAAGTGTGGGTGCACTTAATATGAAAGAGGTGAATTACAGTAGAACAGACATATAGCGCAAATTCCAGTTTTTGTTTACATTTTGTTTTGATCAGAACGTGCACTATTGACTCCGTCCTGAAGGGGTTAATGCTGTTGAATGGTTATTGTAATATTTGCAGATAGTTGTCATCAGCATTCTACCTATCACACCTGATGGAATTTATTGTGCTACATGCAAGTAAGTTGTGGGTCAGAATCTTTATACCAGTAAAACCTGAAGAATATTCAGCAGAATGTGCGAATGAAACATTCCCTGTCATGTGAGCATTTAATAATTTGTATGCCAGCAGACTGTCATCACTAAAAGGACACAATGTGTAGTGTCATGATTTGTTAGACTTAGAGCATCTAATTCTTTTTGTTTTGCTTAATGTTTTTTCCTGTAGGCACTGGTTATTGTGGTGATTCTTGGCTGGATTTTTGTTCCAATCTATGTGAAGGCTGGGGTAAGTTTTGATGAACAAATTCCTTTTCAATTTCACTATATAGAATTACATAAAACAGTGAAAATGCTACAATTCTGTATTTCACAATCAAAAGCCTACTCTGGGGTTTATTCTTTTATCAGCAGCTTATGTAATAAATTTGCTTTAAGATTAGCTTGCAATTGAAAAACTGAGATACCCATAGTTTTAGGAATTAAAAACACACCATAATTTATATTATTAGTGCAATTAAAAAAAGTGTGAATTGTGATGAACAAACACAATGGGGGAAGTGAAAGTGACATACCCCTTTAAATGTGGAGCTGCACATAAGCAACGTTAAAACATAATTATGTGTGTTCTTTTTATGCAAGTGTAAATAAATTAAGCAAACGCTTTATATGGGAGTGTAGTAGGCATGTCATTTTTAAAACTTTATTTATGCAGATAGCAGGCTGCAGGTCATACATAAAAATCCAAGATTTAAAAATCCGATACATGTACCGTCTAATAAAATTTTGTATATGCAAATTAACAAGGTGCTAAGGTGCTGATTGAGTCCAGTAATAAGCCATTTTACTTAGGTGTCCTGAAGACACAGTGCCTCAAAGCAAGTGGCGTGTGACTGGTTAATCTGAGCTACCTCCCGCAGCAAAGCTGTGTAATTGAAGTTACGGGAAAGTCTCAGTGGTAATAGGGCCTCTTTGTCAGATGGAATTAAAAGAAACAACAGCTCAATTTTCAAACAAATCACAGTATCTCTGAACCCCCATCCTCTCCAGGCCCCAAAATGACAAGGGCTCCTAGCCTTGGGAAAAATAGGTATGATGTAGGATGAGAGACAGGGGACATAGGAGTATGAGGCATCGGTAAAACTGTCCCACAGATATATAATGTACGGCTGTAGGGCACCACATACATAGGGAAGCCCTGTGTAACATAGGGAGACAGATTGAGAATTGTTGGAAGTCTGGACCAGCCACCCGACGTCTCACTCCTGTTGGGGACTGCCAGGCTCCTCCAAAAGAAGGATTCTATAGCAGGGAGGGATTTTAAATCAGCTTATGATACAGGCACTAGGAGCACCAGGAATAAGTAAAGCAGCCTGCGGAGGAGGACTAGACATGCTATTAACACAGACTGTTTGATATATCAGCTGAAGCAAACAATATCACTTGTATGACTTTACATAACTGACCTTCAAGTAATTTAAGAACTTTGGTCTCTTTGGTTTATGTAATATACTGCATGTACATTAGGATTGTCTTATAAAGATTATTCACTGATCTGTAAAAATGAATACTAATCATATTATCTGTATATATTGTGATTATGAGCAAATTACATTTTAGGAAAGTAATACATTTTATAATCAACATAAAATTGCTGAAAGTCAATACATGGCATCATTAAGCAGTTACCGATAAGAGAACAATAGTGCTACCCTTGGTCATATCGTATCACGTTAAAGACTTTTCCATTCTTTTGGACCCTGACCCCTGAGTACTGGGATGGAATTACATGGGGAAGAAGGTTTGACAGATAAAGTATAATGATACCATAAAGTACAACGGATAAATCGTATAGTATCAACTTAGACTAATACTCAGGAGGAGGGAGTTATAAGGAGATCGATGAATAAAACCTGAAATAGAAAGAAAGAGAGAAAAAATTAAAAAGGGGGGAAAAGGACTACAAGAGGATGTGATAGAAACTAAAAACACACCAATGGGCTGAAGCCCTTGTCTTGTGGAGCCAAACCACAGTTTACTGTTTGTCAGTGTTGTCATATGATGGAGCCCACCTCCTGATATGGCGTGTCCCTCTTAATACATATTATAACCACTTATAGCTGCTCCTGGTTTCTTTTGGGAGAGCATGGATGAGTAATTACCAAATACAGCATGCCATTAAGCCGAAGTGCAGTAGGTGTTTGGATAGTAAAGGGGAATTGTCACTTCTCTGGAATTCACATTATTAATAAAAACATTGAAATCACCTATAACATGTGTAAAGAAACGTTTTCTTTTAAAATGAAATATTTAGCAAATTACGCCATAAGGTACTTGAGTCAAGACAAAGCCACGGCAATCATTACTAATAAAGAGGAGAAATAATACCCCCAAAAAATGTATTCTTTCTCTATGCTGACTGTCCAAAGGACATAGCTTATAATAATGACTGACAGGGAGCTAAGATGGAGTCTCCCTGTTGCAGAATACAGAAGTGTGGATTTCTACATTTAATTTTTTACACTTCAGCAGGGCCAGCTCGTCCATAGGACCCTTTGGGGCCATGGCTCCAGGCATTTTGCCGCCCTGTCAAATCTTGTTTCTATCTATAACACTCCCCGCTATGGGCGCCACTAATGGGCAGCAGATGCCCCCTGAATTATTCCCTACCTCTCCTCCCCGTGTATTCCCCAACCCAATTTGTAATTTGCCCATGGCTTGCACTTCTGTTATAAACACATGCTGGTGGAGATGGATTAATAGGCGCAGGATGTAGACAGCCGGCATGACTGCTGAAAAACACGGTACCGCAAGGGTGCAGCTTCCATGAGCTTCATGTAGTGTGGCCAAGCAGACCGCACCGTGGTAGAGGATCTTTATCCTCTACCCAGTCTGACAAGAAGTGCTCAGTGAGAGAACTGAACAGCTTCCTATAAGTCCAAGTAGAGGAAACCGAAGCTCATCTACGGCAGTCCGCTTGGCCACACTACATAAGGGGACGATGACGCACACAGATGGGCTGGGGATGGGGACAATAATACACAGCAGTTAAAGAACGGGACAATGACACAGAGAGGGGCTGAGGAAGGGGAAATGATGCAGAGAGGGGCTGGAAGGGGACAATGACACAGAGAGGGGCTGGGAAGGTGAAAATGACACACACACAGGAGCTGGGGAAGTGGACAATGACAGAAAAAGGGGCTCAGGAGAAAGAGACACATACAGTGCTATAGAAATAAGGGGCTGGAGGGAAATAAGAGACACAACAAGGGGAAAGTAAGAGCCAAGACACAAGATGTAAAAATGGGGTATTATATACACTAAAGGGGATTAAATACACAAAAAAGGGGGGGGGGGTAAGATACACAAAAAGGGTCAGACATTCAAATGATGGGATAAAAAACACAAAACGGGTGATAAAAATAAAAGGGGGGGGGAGAGACACACAGGTAAAGATGCATTTTTTTTGTGGGGAGAGGGAGAGTGTCAAACTGCATCTTTGCCTGAGTTGTCAAAAATACTTGCAATGGCCCTTCATCCACTACTACTCTGCATACACTATACACACACTGCATCCACACACTGCATACAGTATACAAACACAGACTCTGCATAATTATGCACAAACAATGCATCCACTACACACACTGCACTCACTACACAATCGCACACTCTACATTCACTATACATAATACATAACATAATGGATGCCGGTGTATTTTGGTGGGCATTTCATCCTTGGTCCCAGGCAGCACAATGTCTTGGGCCGGCTCTGCACTACAACAATACATATTTATTAAATAAATGGATAAGTAAAACATAAATTATTCCTTGTTTTTGATATATAAGCAATTTTCCTTTTCAGTGGGTTAAAGGGATACTATAGTCACCAGAACAACTACAGCTTATTGAATTTGTTCTGGTGAGTGGAATCATTACCTTCAGGCTTTTTGCTGTAAACAATGTATTTTTTTAAAAAAAATGTATTCTTTCTCTATGCTGACTGTCCAAAGGAGAAAAGACAGTGTTTACATTACAGCCTAGTGATAACTTCACTGGCCACTCCTCAGATAGCTGTTAGAGATCCTTCCTAGGTCATGGCTGCCTAAAATGCATCAAAACATTCAGTATCTCCTCCCTCTGCATGCAGACACTGAACTTTCCTCATAGAGAATCATTGATTCAATTCATCTCTATGAGGAGATGCTGATTGGCCAGGGCTGTGTTTGATTCATGCTGGCTCTGCCCCTGATCTGCCTCCTTGTCAGTCTCAGCCAATCCTATGGGGAAGCATTGTGATTAGATCAGGCCACTACTTCTGATGATGTCAGCAGACTGCTTGTTTTTCTGAGACAAACAGCATTCAGAGTTGTAGCTTCAGGCTTGAATACAGTAAGATTTTGCTATATTTATGGAGGCATCAGGGGCTCAGTGGGGCTAGATGGTGGTTTTAACACTTTAGGGTCAGGAATACATGTTTGTGTTCCCGACCCTATAGTGATCCTTTAAATACCATAGACAAAACTTCAGTGCCAATCAACATTTTCATTAGAAATTAACTTTGGTATTGAGATTTTACAAAAATAGAGATGAATATACAAAAGAAGATACAGAGTATGAGAACTGTTTTCTTCAGTTTTAATTTATCTAACTATGCGTGGCTGCAGGGGACCAGTGGCATTTGAACAGTAAGATTGATGATCAGATTACACCTGTTATGTAAACACTGCTTGCTAGTAGAGGGCTGATAGTACAATGGATCTTTGTGTGTACAGACAGACTTGCATGGTGTGTGCTTGAGCTTTGGGAGAGTCTAGTTGCCAAGCTTCATAGAAAAAATACATTTATTTTTTCTGCATTGTTCGGGGCACTGTCACAGTCTAGGGACTTTGCATAATTTGCTAGATGGGGACATTGCCTCTGTGGTCCCGTGGCCAGGGAGGGAAGGGAAAAGTAAGATGTACTTACCTGAACCTGTCCCTCGCAGGTGCTACTATCTTCTTCCGACTAGTCCTTCTCTGGAACCACCATCACTGGTGTACAGCTAATATCTCTGCAGCCGGAACTGGTGATGGCTGGGAGAGTGACACTTCTAGACGATGGTAGCTCCAACCAGTTTCTAGAAGTGTCAGACTTAGGAAGTATACTGAGACAAAGAATTCCCTACTGTTGTGGAATTTGTAAAATGTTTAACATGACTATTTCATAAAGATTTTATCTTATTTATCAAATAGTGATTTTGCAAGGGTGGATGGGGTGGGGATTGACAGTGCTGCTTTTAGGAGTTATTGTGAAAAGGTTTGAGTCACCAAACTGCAAGCTGTGTGGAGCTAACTTAGAAAAGGTAGACACAAGGAGCCTCATTGGGAAAAAAAACTCCATCCTGACCAAGTAGGAGATTTTTCCAGTTGGGCTGTTCATACATTTTGCAAGAAGATTCTCAACTCACTGCAAGATAAATCTCAATGAAAGGGTTCTAGGTGGAAAATAGAGCAGAGGCTTCAGCCCAAGTGCCAATTTTATGGTCTCTCCCATATATTGACTTAAGATCTCTCAGAACTCCTTCCTATGCAATATCCGGTGTCCAGCCTTGGAACTTTTTCCAATTTTCTGTAAATCACTCATCCATAGATATTTGCAGTTTAATGCTGGGAGCTAGTTGGTTCCCCTGGCAGATGTGAATTAGGCAGTCCAGTATGCTGCTCCAGAGCTGCTTAATGTCAATCCTATGCAAAAAATATATCTGATGTCAGTGCGCACTGTACACTGGTGACTGACGTCAGTGTCTCCCCTCGTAAACAATGCTGGAAGTGTGCCTGCAAGGGGAAGCTTGCTGTCCTCCCATCCCTGGCTCAGAGCGAATGGTCCAACCAAATGCTTCTCTATGACGCAGTGTGATGGCAGGCCAGGGGGTTGCAAACTGGCATGGGGAGCTTTGCCTGGTGCTGGATTCCAGGCAAGTTTTAACCTATTTTATGAATAGGCATTATTAAGTTAAAATAGTAACCTTTTAACTTCAGACTTACAGCAGTAACCCTGCACCCACAGAAATATCTAAACACTATGCTGTATAATTTAAAAGTTGTCCACTGATAAAGTGGCATTGTCACAAAATATTATGTATTTGGAAGTGTTATTTCTATCTCAATGTTACATGGGAATCAGAAATAACAATGAAAGCGTGTTAAAATCAGACCATGGTCACCCATGTTTGTAGTGAAAAGCGATGTTATTATGCAATATAGGCAAGTTTTAGCAATGTTATCTATTATACAATGCCTCATACAGCATAACGTATCTAAGCATTACTTAGTATTATTGTGTAACCAACTACTGCTATCCCACACAACGAGTTAACACACCATACCTACACTAGCATAGATGACCTAGCAGTATTAAGCAACCAGCATCACTATTTCATTTCATTTAATCTTACTCTTACGAAATAACTGTTTAGTTAAGCTTGCAAAATATAAAATTTGTGCGAATTATAATGCCACTGTCTGACTACTGTGAAAGCTTGTAATACGCTATTGTGGCGTCTGTCGATACCATGTAACCACCTGCACCATGGGCATCTCTGAACCCTAACCCACTCAGGTCAACCCTGTCAAGCAACAGCCCTGTCTCAAAGTATACTTCTTGGCTATTAATTTTTTGGACTAAATTTCACAAATTGATTGCCAGCTCAGGACTTGTTTCCAGTGTCGGTAAATATCAACTAAGCTGCAGTTATTAGTCAGTACCTATTTCTATCCATGCAATACCTACGAGTTTCCAAATTTCACCTCATCTTTAAAGTCTTCTCAAGACTAACGTCTACCTCAACTGATACCAACCACCATGTAGAGTTAACTATTATGCTAATTGGGAAAAAGGTAACAATTAATTGTCATAGCAGTTACATCAGGACTATCTGCCATCAACCACCCCGTCTGAGCCAAGAGACTGACCATCTCCTAGCCCTCACACTTATTATCCTTCACTCTTGCAGCCCATGGTGTTAGGAGAGGAGTAGTCTGAACCCAAAATTATTGGGGTCCAGGATCCCCATTTTAAATTAAATAATTTCATTTATTTGTTTATACAGCTAGAGGGAATTAGAAACATGGAATTTGACGGCAGATAAGAACCATTCGGCCCATCTAGTCTGCCCATTTTTCTAAATACTTTCATGAGTCCCTGGCCTTATCTTATAGTTAGGATAGCCTTATGCCTATCCCACACATGCTTAAACTCCTTTACTGTGTTAACCTCTACCACTTCAGCTGGAAGGCTATTCCATGCATCCACTACCCTCTCAGTAAAGTAATACTTCCTGATATTATTATTGTTTTTTTTTTTTATATATGTAATTCTTTATTTTGTTTGTGCAAAGATTTAACAAGCAGGTTTGCATTGCCACAACAGCTGGTGCAAACAAATGATTTGTCATAAGATTACAGGAATGAAGGCTAGGAATGACCCTAACACTTTATCAACAGTATTATTAAGTATTAAAAAATATTTTTATTTCATAATGTATAAGCACATATAAAACAAATAAAACATATAAAATATAAATGTATAAGTATACCATGTACATATGGTTGGAAAAAACACCAAATATTGAGCTATAAGAATAAGTGGAAAACTAGCTTTTAAGGCCTACCGCTGGCATTCCAGCTCTGGTACTGTGAAGTAAATGCAGTTTGAGTAGCAATTACACCCCTCTATTAGTGAGGCAGCATGGTGGGATCACATTGAATACTTTGCTGTGCAGCATGTGGTTGTTTCCAGCTATGCTTTCATTGAGATCCTGGAGGATCTGTAGCATGCTGTTCATGGATAGAGAGATGGGGACTTAATAAGAAAGGCAGGACATAAAAGATAAGGGGGCATAATAGGAAACGGGGACATAATAAGAACCTTACTGTGGGTGTAGGGATCATCGTACTTTCCTTTAGTCTGACGCCCTAGGTGTTTGTGTAACCTAGCAACACCCATGTCGGTCTTTATGAGGTATGGGGGTTTGTGATTATTCAAGGACAACTTTCACCTCAAAAATATTTTTCATAAAATAATCCTTTCATCACATTGTATTTTATATATCAAAGTATACAATATATACCATATATATATAAAATAAAAATAATATTCAAATCCTTGCACTCACGCTCAAAATTATTGTGCATTAAAGCATTTAGTATACTTGCCGGGTGCCAGTCCTTATTGGGATGTAGATAAACACCTATGGTATATAGAAGCACGGGCTGCACTCACGGTCTTTGCATTGAAACATTCTTTATTCCATTAAGTGAAAGAGATCTCTTTCACTTAATGGAACAAAGAATCTTTCAATGCAAAGACCATGAGTGCAGCCCGTGCTTCTATATACCATAGGTATATATATATATATATATATATATGTAGAATTATAAGTATGAAAATGAGAAACCTTCATCTCTACCTTTAGCATGTAACAGATCCTTCAGCCATATACACGCATCTTAAGCTGTACAGTTTCTTTAAACCGACAGTTAGTCTTCCCAGCTTCTGTGCAGGGAGCGAAATAGAGAAGACCATCGAAACTAACTGTCGGTTTTCAGACACTGTCTGACCCAATGTGCATGTACATGGATGAAGGATTCTAAAGGTAGTGATGAGTTTCTCATTTTCATACATATTCTTAATTATTTTTTTTAAATATGCATATTCCTTTCAAAACTTGATATAAGAATTATTAAAATATTATAGTTTTGAGGTGACAATTGTCCTTTAACTGGAATCCATTCCTTACACTAACTTGAGGCAGGTTGTAAACGTGGAGAGATAGTGTCAGCGAGTAAAACTTATTGACTAACATTGAAATGATTTGTTAATTTACGCTCAGTGTCAGCTATTATTCTCTATTGGAGCTGGTCAAAGTCTTGCCAGCAAGGAACTGCTAATCGCTTATGGTAGGATTTAGCAATATGGGCACATCCGCTACTTGCTAACGTCTTTTAATGAGTGTTCCATTCTCTGTGTCTGTCCACAGGTGGTGACAATGCCAGAATATTTAAGGAAGCGGTTTGGAGGTGACCGGATACGGGTTTATTTATCTGTCCTGTCTCTGCTTCTCTATGTCTTCACCAAGATATCTGTAAGTCTATCTTATGTTCTACCATTCAGAAATGTTTCACTGACATTTATTGCATCTTACCGTTCTTTTTTACGAGGGACAATTTTAACACAGATAACACTAACAGATCTTTTAAATTAGACAAAATCATATGCTGATTGCTAACTTCACATCATATTCTTTGCAAAAATCATTAATGCAAATGTGCTATGATAATGCTTTCTTGCCCCAAGCATCCCTGATCTCAGAATTGTCCTTTGATTGCAGGCTGACATGTTCTCAGGAGGCATTTTTATCCAGCAGGCCATGGGGATCAACATCTACATTGCCATCGTTATGCTGCTTCTTATCACAGCTTTATACACTGTTACAGGTAGGCTGAGCTCTGCAGACTCATCATACAGACTATTACTGTATAATTAACTTGTTCCTTCCACTATGCACCTTTATATATAGTTGTTACAATGTACCCATACTGACCACCACTGTAAAGCTCTGTTGTACATTGTCCTACAGCATGCCTTCACTTTATATTTCACTTGTGAGATTCTGGACAAAAAAAAATAATTTAAAGTAAAAAAAAAAGGACAACACCGTGGTGTGAGGAACTTAAATAAAAAGCAAAGTTTTGTAAATTCTCAGCCAGGTCTGTAACTAGATTTTAGGCACTTCGTCAATTCGGGACTTCGGCAATTCGGCACTTCGGAACTTAGACACTTCGGAACTCTGGCATTTTGGGACTTCTCTTGCAGCTGCTTGGTAGATAACTCCCTTAATTAATTCCCACAGTATTAGGGAGTTATCTACTGAAAGGCTGAAAGACCTTAATGGGTTTTTCAGCCAAATTTACTAATACTAAGTAAAAATTACTTAGTATTAGTACATTTTGCCCCCAAAAAGGCCAAATAAAAATCCATAATAAGCGACGCAATTAAAAAAAAAACAAAAAAAAAAACAGAGCGCTAAAAAAAATAATCTTCACCCGGCGAGGGCTCCGCGCAGACTGAGCTCTGCAGGGCAGGGGAAGGCTTATAAAGCCTTGCCCCGCCCTGCAATTAGGCTCAGAGCACTCTGATTGATGGGTTTAAGCCATCCAATCAGAATGCTCTGACAGGTAAATGAAGAGACTGACAGGTCTCTACATTTACCTGTCACAGCACTCTGATTGGTTGGTTTGAAATCCACCAATCATAGTGCTCTGTGTCATTTTACACAGCGTGGGAAAGTTCTTTGGAATTTTCCCACGCTGTGTAATTTGACTCATAACACTCTGATTGGTTACTTAATCCACCAATCAGGAGGGGGGACTTTTTTTTTTTTTTTTTTTACAGTGAGCAGCCACAGGCTGCTCACTTTTTAATAGACATGCCCCTACTCGCAAAATAGCGAGTAGGAGCTTAATTTACTAATACTAAGTAATCTTTACTTAGTATTAGTAAATTTGGCTGAAAGACCAATTCAGGTCTTTTAGCCTTTTAGTAGATAGCTCCCTAATACCATGGAAATTAGGGAGTTATCTACTTATTCATTCCTGTCATTACATGACTGGCTAAGTAACTTACATTTTATATGAATGTGTGTTACTTGATTGTTGTAAGTGTTGCAAACGCTTACAGCTGAATCCTGGCAATGTTTGTATACTTTTTATTTGAAATTGTATACAATGTAACATGCTTCTTCTTTCACTGGGTATGTATATTAGTACTTAGGCAATACTGTGCTTCGGAACTTCGACACTTTGACACCTCGGAACTTCGGCACTTCAGCAATTCGGCGCTACTACACTTCGGAAATTTCATCACTTTGGCAATTCAGCTATTCGGACATTTGGAAGCACCACAATGTCCGAATTACCCGAAATTCGGCCGAATTTTTATTTGGACTGAAACAAATTGCACATGGCTACTAGATTTCCTTGTTTACTTCAAGCAAAAGATCAATGTGATGAGTTCCAGGTAGGATTTAGTCATACCTGAGTGAGTGATTACAAAACAAAAATATGTTACCAGGAAAATGCTGTATCCAGGGAATTAGAGTACATAGAGTGTTCAAATTGGCGTCATTTAATAGCAAATGTTGATAAGGAGGAATTGCACTTGACCTGAGCAAGTATCAAAGACACATTATCATAGTAACTTATCTTAAATTACCCTAGCTCACCCACGCAGAGTGCCTTGCTTTTGGTATCTTGGGTCTCCCCTCTGATATAATTTTATTCTGATGGTAAAGTTCTAAAATCTTTAATGACAGGACACAGTCTTATAATTCTATTGTTCATATCACACAAATCTAGTTGGAAATACGTACCTTGGTTACCTTGAAATAGAACTACAAAAAGGTCAAAACACTAGTTTATTTTGAAACATCTTTATCATGACCTTTTTCTTTCGCACAGGGGACATATTAATTCACATATAGTGCATAACCGTCACTATTGGCAGGTAATGGTGAAAACGTGTTTTGCTGCATGCTGATTGACAGCAGGCAGGGCGGCATGATTGGCCAGTTACATGCATGCATGACTTTTTAAATGAGAAGCCTCTACTTGTAAAATGTCCAGCACGATCAGGATAGTCTGTGCGCGGTGACAAAAGGGAAGGGAGGTTGGGATGGCTGCAGAAACTAATCCTATGAATATAGACATACATAGACATCTTAATAAAGATATATACAGTCAGGTCCATAAATATTGGGACATCAATACAATTCTAATCTTTTTGGCTCTATACACCACCACAATGGATTTGAAATGAAATGAACAAGATGTGCTTTAACTGCAGACTTTCAGCTTTAATTTGAGGATATTTACATCCAAATCAGGTGAACGGTGTAGGAATTACAACAGTTTGTATATGTGCATCCCACTTTTCAAGGGACCAAAAGTATGGGACAATTGGCTGCTCAGCTGTTCCATGGCCAGGTGTGTGTTATTCCCTCATTATCCCATTTACAAGGAGCAGATAAAAGGTCCAGAGTTCATTTCAAGTGTGCTATTTGCATTTGGAATCTGTTTCTGTCAACTCTCAATATGAGATCCAAAGAGCTGTCACTATCAGTGAAGCAAGCCATCATTAGGCTGAAAAAAACAAAACAAACCCATTAGAGAGAAAACAAAAACATTAGGTGTGGCCAAATCAACTGTTTGGAACATCCTTAAAAAGAAAGAACGCACCGGTGAGCTCAGCAACACCAAAAAACCCGGAAGACCACAGAAAACAACTGTGGTGGATGACTGAAGAATTTTTTCCCTGGTGAAGAAAACACCCTTCACAACAGTTGGCCAGATCAAGAACACTCTCCAGGAAGTAGGTGTATGTGTGTCAAAGTCAACAATCAATAGAAGACTTCACCAGAGTGAATACAAAGGGTTCATCACAAGATGTAAACCATTGGTGAGCCTCAAAACCAGGAAGGCCAGATTAGAGTTTGCCAAACAACATCTAAAAAAGCCTTCACAGTTCTGGAACAACATCCTATGGACAGATGAGACCAAAATCAACTTGTAACAGAGTGATGGGAAGAGAAGAGTATGGAGAAGGAAAGGAACTGCTCATGATCCAAAGCATACCACCTCATCAGTGAAGCATGGTGGTGGTAGTATCATGGCGTGGGCATGTATGGCTGCCAATGGAACTGGTTCTCTTGTATTTATTGATGATGTGACTGCTGACAAAAGCAGCAGGATGAATTCTGAAGTCATTGGACGGCGCTTCACAATGCAGATGGACAATGACCCGAAGCATACTGCAAAAGCAACCAAAGAGATTTTTAAGGGAAAGAAGTGGAATGTTATGCAATGGCCAAGTCAATCACCTGACCTGAATCCGATTGAGCATGCATTTCACTTGATGAAGACAAAACTGAAGGGAAAATGCCCCAAGAACAAGCAGGAACTGAAGACAGTTGCAGTAGAGGCCTGGCAGAGCTTCGCCAGGGATGAAAACCAACGTCTGGTGATGTCTATGCGTTCCAAACTTCAGGCTGTAATTGACTGCAAAGGATTTGCAACCATGTTTTTTAAAAGTGAAAGTTTGATTTATGACTGTTAATCTGTCCCATTACTTTTGGTCCCTCTAAAAGTGGGAGGCACATATACAAACTGTTGTAATTCCTACACCGTTAACCTGATTTGGATGTAAATACCCTCAAATTAAAGCTGAAAGTCTGCAGTTAAAGCACATCTTGTTCATTTCATTGTGGTGGTGTATAGAGCCCAAAAGATTAGAATTGTGTCGATGTCCCAATATTTATGGAGCTAACTGTATATATATATATCTATATATACATCTACCAATTGTGTCTTCCATTACTATGATTAGGTGGTAAACTCAGCGGGAAAAGAAGTATGCAAGAAAATGTGTGCTAAAATATGACAATGGTAATCCTAACAGAAAATCATAGAAACTGTGACACATACAAGTATCTGCTTTTTTTTAAAAACTAGTTTATTATTGGTATTTGTTGGTTGTTGTTTGGTGTGTCATTAAGAGGTGGGAAATATGAGAGGCATTAAAATCTGCACACTACCCCATCCTTGGAAGCAGGAGCTATAAACTGATGTGTTCCTCTGTGATGTTGAAACTTTTTGCAATGTACTATCTGCTCAGACCAATCTACAGTTCGCGATTTATCAAAGTGCCATATTCTGAACAACATTCTAGACAATCACCATGGAAATCAGTTTAAGTCTGTGACTCTTTTCTGAGTTTCCCCAACCTTAATAACATAGTGTTGTCAGAATGGAGATTACGTGAGCCGGGAGATGTAGTAAATGATGATCGGCACAATGTGTTAGAATGTCAGTGCAGACTGGGAAACGTGGAGAAAGGGCAGTTGGATGTCATTAATACATTCTGCCTCTCTTATACTACCTCCTTTAACAGCTTGTGTACTCTCTCTGTTTAGGGGGGTTGGCAGCAGTGATTTATACAGATACCCTGCAAACAGTCATCATGCTTGTTGGATCATTTATACTAATGGGATTTGGTGAGTTCAACAGAAATTGCTTGTTTGTTTAGCGCCCAAATATGTTAATGTATGTCTGATTTGTTTGTTTTATTATAATTTGTTTTGTTGAAGTGAAAGAAAACAATACAATTGAATAGAAAATGAAAAGTATTTGAAGATGTGTGTGTTATTTTACTTACTTTGTACATAGTGATATTCATAGCTTATGCTAAAGCTTACCCCTTATCCCTTAAAGGACAACACACAGAGAGAAAAAAAAAAGTAAATCACTATTTAGTAGATATACCCCAATGAATACATGCATACATTGTTTTGCTACATGTAATCATTGGGGGTTTATCAAAAATAATTTGCACATTCTGCAGTTCGTCTGACTTCAGCCTTTGCAAGCTCTCCTCTATTTTGGCTTAAGAACCTTAAGCTAGTCATGCTAGCTTGTTCTTGGCTTGTGCCATATGTGTAGGCCCGGGGCTCGCTATTGGTTCAGTGGAGCTTGTGAGTGGTTTTAAGATACATTTACATTATCTTCAGTAGTCAAATGGTCTTCCTATCCATAAGACACAGGAATACATCCAATTATCTGGCCAAATAGCTATCCATCCAGATGTTTATCCAACAAATAAAGTAAATAAGCAGTGGTCAAAATGATTAGATTTTTACAAACAAATGTGTACAAGTTGGTGGTAGCAATACATTTCTGTAACTCACCTTAGTGCTTCCTTCCTCATCCTGACCTCACACTGATCTTTCACTTTTAATAATTACACAAAGTGCTGTCTTTGGAGTTTTAAACCCATTATTTAGTAGATATCATACACATCTTTGTCTTTTATTAGAATTATTGTAACCAGCATCTTGTCTTTCTCGCAGCATTCAACAAGGTTGGAGGATATGAGTCCTTTGTGGAGAAATATATGAACGCAATTCCTACTAATGTCTCCCATGATGGTGTTGTGATTCCCAAGGAATGCTACACTCCCAGATCTGACTCATTTCACCTCTTTAGGGATCCGATAACTGGGGATGTACCATGGCCTGGGTTTATTTTTGGCATGACTATCCTGGCTTTGTGGTATTGGTGCACTGATCAGGTAAGTCAATTTTGGCTGAATATTCTGAGAACATACTGGATGCATACAGGTCACATGAGTCTTATATGGTTGTGGTTTTCCATGATAGGTGATTGTTCAACGGTGCCTTTCTGCCAAAAATATGTCCCATGTTAAGGCTGGATGTATCCTATGTGGATATCTTAAACTTCTGCCTATGTTTCTGATGGTGTTCCCAGGAATGATTAGCCGTATCTTGTACACAGGTAAGACAAATCCAGTAAGGGTATCTTCTAAAAACACAAATTGTGAATGGTATATAAGATGATCTTCTGTATTCTCTTGTCAGATGAGGTACTTTGTGTCATGCCAGCTGAATGTAAAAGAATATGTGACGCAGAAGTTGGATGTACTAATATTGCATATCCCAAAATTGTGATAGACCTGATGCCAGATGGTAAGACATGTTCTGTTACCAAATATATGCCCAATATATTCCCTTTATTACTAATTGGATTCTTAAAGGTAAACTGCCACTTCGCAGGATTTTTTAATCTTACATTTATTTACCACCTATATTCATCAAATATGTGTTTGTGAGGATTGAAACATAAAATAAACTTTACAAACCAAAATTGCAGTATTTACCTATATCCTGGAACTGAGTGCCTTATCTTGGATCCCTGTCAATCATTGTTATAAACTCTTGCCCTTTGCTACTTCCAGTCAGCATAGAAAGAACAGAAGAAAAAAATACTTGTTTCTGTTTCTACTTTTCCAATATTATGTGTGCTCTGACTGTGCCTGGACTGAACTCGATTTTAACCTTCAAATGCAAAAGATTTAAAGGAACACTATAGGGTCAGGAATAAGAACATGTATTCCTGACCCTATAGTGTTAAAAGAAACTTATAGGGTCCCTGGATCCCTCTTACCCCCCTTAAATATAATTAAAAAACTCACCTTTTTTACAGCGCCGCGCAGGTGTGCCAGCGCTGGCTCCACCCCCAATCCCCTTTGGCTTAAATGATCAGAATTGCACTCTCCGGCACTGAGAGTGTATGACTGACAGGTTTGTGGGCTGGCGTAGAGCTGTCGTGTATTTTTTACAAATCACTGCAGTTCTAAGCCATTTAAGGTGCCCCCATTAACCTTATATCATTAACTTTGCAATACGGCAAAACTAGGATGTTGCTTCAACTGACCCTTTATTTATTTATTTTTTTAAATTTTAATTAGGTTTCTCAGTTTAATTTCCAATGGTACTTGGATGATGGTTAAGCGATTAAGTTGAGATATGTGGTTTATGCAGATGTTCTGATCTGTTACTTTCAAAACTGGATTAATTTTATATATTTTTTTATTTATTTTAATTTCAGATTGTTCCTGTAAAAAAGATTTGTAACTTTTTATACTGTGTTACTCTTCAGGTCTACGAGGTCTGATGCTCTCTGTGATGTTGGCTTCTCTCATGAGTTCCTTGACTTCCATATTTAATAGTGCTAGCACCTTGTTTACCATGGATATTTACACCAAGATCAGGAAGAAGGCAACTGAAAAAGAGTTGATGATAGCGGGCAGGTGAGAAATGCTGAATTACTTACCCATCACCTGTACACGTACAATCATCATGTTTTGAAGAATCTGAACAGAGCATAGCAGACTATGTGAAATGCTTTATGACTGACAGATGTTCATGATGTGCAATTACTGCACTTTATTTTAGTTGCTTGGAAGCAATTCTCTTCTACATACGGGAGGTTCTCATAACAGCGTAATTCCTTAGTGGGTGTTTGCTTTATTGCTTGCTGGCCTCAAAGTGCTCATGTTGTTCATATTTTCATTGCAGAATTTTTATCCTTTTCTTGATTGGTGTGAGTATTGCATGGATCCCCATTCTGCAGTCTTCAGAGAGTGGACAGTTATTTGATTATATACAATCTGTTACCAGCTACTTGGGGCCACCCATTGCCTCAGTCTTCTTCCTTGCAGTATTTATTAAGAGAGTGAACGAGCAGGTGAGTTTCCAAATCAAGATTGTAAAAACATGATCAAAAGCCATTTAGCTCAACTGACTGATGTTCCTAACAAAGTAACATTTTGTTTGTGATGACTGTAAATGCAATACACATACACACCACAAGTTGTGGTGGGGAAAAAAGTGTGCATGAAACCCCTTCCACCTGAAGTAAGTGGATAGTTAATACATAGCTAAACACAAATACACACACCAGTCAAGCCATAAGACTTGCTTTTCCCACAGAAATCTCACTTTAACAGTGCTCTCATTACTGCAAGGGATTTTGGGTAGGCGTATGCAAATGAGCTCAACAAAGAACCACATTTTTGCCTCATGATTCCACTTTATACATGGATTCCTTGGAGTATGTGTTTGCGGTATATAACAGCTTTGAAACACAACTTAGGAAGATGAGCAAAAGCAGTGAACTTTAAGGTGCAATACCACCAATTTATATGTTTTAGTGCACCTTAACATATATTGTTTCTGTTCAGGGAAATGAACGCATTATAGCTGGATCTAGCATAGAAACATAGAATGTGACGGCAGATAAGAACCATTTGGCCCGTCTAGTCTGCCCAATTTTCTAAATACTTTCATTAGTCCCTGGCCTTATCTTATAGTTAGGATAGCCTTATGCCTATCCCACGCATGCTTAAACTCCTTTACTGTGTTAACCTCTACCACTTCAGCTGGAAGGCTATTCCGTGCATCCACTACCCTCTCAGTAAAGTAATACTTCCTGATATTATTTTTAAACCTTTGCCCCTCTAATTTAAGACTATGTCCTCTTGTTGTGGTAGTTTTTCTTTTAAATATAGTCTCTTTTAAATATAGTCTCCTCCTTTACTGTGTTGATTCCCTTAATGCAATACAAAGAATGATGTAAAACTGCACCTTTTGTTATGAATTCAATGTTAAATGGTAGAATGTAGGCTAAAACAGTTGATTTGAAAACATTCTCCAACACCATCATAATGGAAGTTGTTTTGGCCTAAAATGTGCACTTTTTTTTCAGTTAACTTAACTTGGTCTATTTATGATGTGTTACTACATTGTAAATTACCGTATTTATCGGCGTATAACACGCACTTTTTCTCCCTGAAAATAGGGGAAAAATTGTGGGTGCGTGTTATACGCCGGCCCTTTAAATACTGCAGCCGCTCAGGCGGCTGCAGTTGGTACTCACCTCCCCTGTAGCGGAACAGGAGTTTCTGTTTCCTGTACCCGGTCGGACTGACAGGAAGGTGCACACTGAGCGTGCACCTTCCTATCACTCCGGCCGGCCACCGCGGACAGCAGAGCGGCTCGGCCACGCTACAGGGGAGGGGGGTAAGAAGGGGGTGAATAGAGGGGGAGGGGGGAGTAAGAAGGGGGAGTGGGGAGTAAGAGAGGGGGAGGGGGGAGTAAGAAAGGGGGAGGGGGGTAAGAAGAGGGAGTGTGGGGTAAGAAGAGTGGGGGAGTAAGAACGGGGTAAGAAGAGGGGGGAGTAGAAAGGCACCTTTTCCTGGCACTATAGTGGTCCTTTAAGTTTTTTTTCCCTGAAATTTCCTTCTTAAAATGAGGTGCGTGTTATACGCCGATGCGTGTTATACGCCGATAAATACTGGTATATAATGATTAGAAGTTAACGTTATTATTTATACTTTGTGCCAAGAACATACACACACACTGCTTTGCTCCACCACCCACAATGCAATTCACTCTATGTGCATGTCTAATATAGGTATTGACAGGTTCCGTAATTCAATGAGATGAAGCAGTTACAGTGCCTACAATGTCCCATAAAATATTGTCATCTCCCTAGACCAAAACAAGAAAAATGATTTATTAATTGTGGTAATCTGGCAAAGGAATTGCAATGCAAATCTTAAAATAATCTATTTGGAATAACAATTCAGTTGCAGAATTTTGCAGCTAAACGTTTGGCCTAGAATTTGCTGTTCCCTATGCCATTTCTCTAAAATTCCTTGTTTAGCGAATAGACATCACAGTCTTTTTCCTGACCATTAGTATGCCACTAGTATGCAGTAGTTAGACTATAATTTAGTAATTTCTGATCCTAACTCTTTTATTTCTGCCATAGGGAGCTTTCTGGGGATTAATCATTGGACTACTTATTGGACTAGCAAGAATGATTGCAATATTTTCCTATGGATCTGGAAGCTGTGCCAAACCTAGCAACTGCCCAAAAATCATATGTGGAGTGCACTATCTCTATTTTGCTATCATACTGTTTGTTTGCACCAGTATCATCGTCGTGGGCGTATCATTAATTACCAAACCCATCCCAGATAAAAATGTATGTATTAACTGGACTTTATTATCAAAATGCTTAATATACATTTACTAACATACCTTAGCAGAAGTCCTTGTGCTCTTATTATCATCAGCAATCCTGGGAAATGACTCCGCACAACTTATAAACCAAAATGGATCCATAATGAAATGAAATGAGATTTAAAAAAATCCTTCGATCCTATATTGGACTTGTAGACTTATTTGTATATATTCTTTTTGATCACTGTGAAACTTGAATCTTAAGCCAGCCTATAAAATGCATTGGAAATCACAAGTGTAGTCACCCATAATCTAATTGTAACTTTCTATCTACTCTACTTTGCTCGCTGACGACATATGTACTCTTTGCATAGGAATATATATTAGGCAATCTGCAACAGAGTCCCGATTGCCTAGGTCACTTGTGCCAGGGGTTTAACTAGTCTCGGACACAAAAGTGCATATTTCTCACTATGTACAGTTTTAAGCACCTACAGAATGCTCCCACCATGACCACTTCTAAAAGCAGAAATGGGTTATGGTGGTTGAAATAATCTTTTAATCTTGAAACCATGGTTTAGGCCATGTTTTAGCATGATGATATTTTCTGACTTACCTATCCCTATAATTAGCAAATACATGTTTGTGAGCTGTGAAAAATAAATGTAAATTTTACCCACACAACTGGGCACCCCCATCTTAGCTCCCTGTCTATTATTGTTATAACCGATGTCCCTTGCATAGAGAAAACATACAGAGAAGAGTGAAACAACGTTTCTATTTCATCTCCTAATTGGCAATCTTTGCCCTGCCTTGTCTGAAGTAAAGGAATAGTTTTAAGGTAAGGAACGCAAACATGTATTCCTGACACTATGGTGTTAAAACCACCATCTAGCTCACCTGATCCCCCCCCCCCTTGCCTCCCGAAATATAGTAAAATTGTACTTGTGTTCCAGTCTGCATCTGCCCCTGATCTGCCTGCTAGGCTGACATCATTAGAAGTGATTCTCAGAGCCAATCACAATGATTTCCCATAGGACTGGCTGAGACTGTCAGGGAGGCAGATCAGGGGCAGAGCCAGCACAAGTCAAACACAGCTCTGGCCAATCAGCATCTCCTCTTAGAGATTAATTGAATCAATGCATCTCTCTGAGGAAAGTTCAGTGTCTGCATGCACAGGGTGGAGACACTGAATGGTAGTACTGGAGTTATCACTAGGCTGTAATGTTAATACTGCATTTTGAAAAGACAGTGTGGGTGTTCACTAGAAAAAGCCTGAAGGCAACGATTATACTCACCAGAACAAATACAATAAAGAATAAGAAAGAATAATAAAAGAAGAAAACAGAGCATATCATGAAAAAAAGGTTAACACAAGTAATTTGTTTATTAAGTTGTATAAATTCCAGACAAGTGACAGCACCCCATTATATTGATATAGCAAGGAAACTGCACCCTCTTTCCTGGCCTATATTGTGTAGGTTTGGAGAAGGATCCCACAGAATAGCACACAAAGATATGTATTAGTAGACATGTGCTATTCGGTTTGTTCCGAATGTATATTCGGACGAATTTCGTGCAATTTGGACATTCGGATGCTTACGAATGCCCAAAGTACCGAATTGCCGAAGTTCTGAATATCTGGCACTGGGAGGCGGGAGCCCTATAGATGTGTAAGTGGTTTTGGTGGCAGTGCTGGCACTGGGAGGCGGGAGCCCTATAGATGTGTAAGTAGTTGTGGTGGCAGTCCGGGCACTGGGAGCCCTATAGATGTGTAAGTGATTGTGGTGGCAGTCCGGGCACTGGGAGCCCTACAGATGTGCAAGTGGTTGTGGTGGCAGTCCTGGCACTGGGAGCCCCCTGCTAGGACTGCCACCCCAACCACTTACACATCTATAGGGCTCCCATTTAACACTGGCAGGACTGCCACCACAGCCACTTACAAATCTATAGGGCTTCCAGTGCCCGGACTGCCACCACAATAACTTACACATCTATAAGGCTCCGGCCTCCTAGTGCCCGGACTGCCACCACAACCACTTACACACCTAAAGGGCTTTTTCGCCTCCCAGTGCCAGGACTACCACCACAAGTTCCGAAGTGCCGAATTTCTGAACCGAATTCTTTGCCCATGCACATCCCTATGCATTAGGTAAAGATAAGTTGCCAAGGATAAATTATAACATAAATACAGTAAGTCAGATAACGCTAGAGGGCATTGGCAGGTTCTATTCCTGCAAAACTTTAAAGCCAAACTTTCATGGAGAGAAAAACATCCAAAACCGTAACTGAAATTACACAAATTATATCTATATTCCACCATTAGAATTCCAGGCCGGGACCCAACAAAAGGGGAAAGACAACTTGCAGATGACGCTTGTGCATTTCGTACTTTATTGGCACTTCATCAGAGTGCAGCTTTGAAGTTTTGCTTTATGAACAAAGATATAAATACCCATGTATGTGTACAGAAACCAACAGATATGCACACACCTAGATATACATTACATGTTATTAACCTCATGTGCCAATTTCTAGGTCTACTTTGCGACACAAGTTGGCCTTTTGCTGCCATGTCTTTTTTTTCACTGCATATTACAATTACGTTTTACCAAACATGAAACATATTGGCTTTGGATCGAACAAAAAATACAACTAACATAATTGAGCAGAACTCAAGTTATTGTGAACATGGTATGATTCATTTAAGGATTACATTCTTAGCTGCAGTAATAGAAGTTATAGACATATCAGATGTGTATGTAGGTCTTCAACATGTAACACTGTGACATGACATTTCTCATGACTTTATTTTCCAGCTTTACCGACTGTGCTGGTCCCTGAGAAACAGCAAGGAGGAAAGAGAAGATCTTGATGCCAATGACTGGGTTGAGGAAATAGAAGATGAGATTGAAAAAGGAGGTGAGTACTCGTCAAAAAATAGAAGTGTGTTTTGAACAAAGGACCACTCTTATCATCTATGAAAGTTTTTGGATTTATCATAAAAATTATTAGAAGTTGATATGAAAGATTTTAGAATGAATGTTTTGTATGTATTAGTTTTCATAAGGATAGCACATTAGGGACTTTTCTATTACGTAATTGAAACAGCAACATTAAGAAATGGGCTTTTTAGTAGATAGCTCCCTAATTTGTTATCCTATCCTTATCTTTGCCATAATTAAGGATACCAAATTAAGGACTTATCTAGGAAGCAATGGAAAGAGCAAATTTAAGAAAAAGGGCTTTTCTTATTTTTGCTGTTTAGTATATAGCTAAGTAATTTGGTAACCTTAAGCTGGATTGCCTTGTTTAAAGATACCAAATTAGGGTACTGTTTAGTAGGTAGCTCTCTTATTGTGTACCCTTATGTGGGATTGCCCTATTTAAGGATAACAAATTAGAGCATTGTTTAGTATACAGATCCCTAACTTGGTACCCTTATATGGGATTGCTGTATTTAAGGATACCAAACTAAGGCACAGTTTAGCAGATCCTCCCTAAGTTGGTAGCCTTATGTAGTATTGCCTTATTTAATTATACTAAATGAGGGAACTGTTTAGTAGATAGCTCTCTAAATTTGTACCCTTAGGTGGGACTGCCCTATTAAGGATACAGAAATAGAGCACTGTTTAGTAGTGCACACTGTCACACACACTGTCATTTACCCAATACACACACAGTCATATACACAATAATTTACCCATACATATACTGTCACACTGTCCTTTAACTATTTACCCATAGATACACACCGTCATAAAAACGTTCATTTACCCATGCATACTGTCACCTAACACTGCTATTAAACCATGCATGCAGTTATTTGTCCATGCGTGCACACTCTTATTTGCTTATTCACACAGTTATATACACATCTATTTACTCATACATACACTGTCACACTGTTTCTTAATGACAGATACACACAGTGATATACACTGTAATTTACACATGCATGTCCGCTGTCACATATGCCGTCATTAAGCCCTGGGTGCACACTGTCACATACATTGTCATTTAACCAAGTGTTCATACCTTTACTCGCCCATACATGCACACAGTTGTGTGCACTGTAGGTCCCAAATAAGAGTGCCAAATTAGGGAACTACCTATTAAACAGTGCACTACAGGGAATAACAAACATCCAAACATCAAATGTTTTCAAATATTTTCGACCAAACTACCGATCGTTCTTAATTGATAATTACCTAATTATGTTATTACCAAAACCAGGCCGTTTTTCCCTCCGGGCACATGACTAATAATTATGGCAATAATAATATTAAAGCATTTCACCAGATTAATTGAGATTTAGCATCAATGCGAAGTATGCTTTTACTTAATTGACTGTTATTGTTCATCAATATTCTGAGAACAATGTTGGGACCGTGGAAGAACAGACTCTTGCTTTGGTGTGGAACTGCTATTTTCTATGCCAATGCTGCACTTGTTTCTTCATTCAGAATGGATTGGTAAATGCTGCAGAATTACCGACAGGCAGCCCACTGGGTATAAGTGGTGCAGACCTGACTTCTTTTCCTAGCAAGTAGTATGTGTAAGGGAGAACCACCGAGAGATCAAACTAAGTGAAGACAACTGCAGTTTAATGTATTAATGGTGACTGCTTTGTGCCTTCTTGTTCTCAATAATGAAAAAAAAGCTTGTAAAATAAATAAGGAACAATAAAAATAAAATAAATACTGTTGCCAGCATGCTATGCCAATAACGCACAGAATTAACATTCACCACCGCAGAATAAGTCACAGAGAAGTCTGGACATTATGTATCAACATTTTAGAGTGTAATATTTACTGACATCATCTAGATTCATGCATGATTCCAGAGCTCAGTGTGAAGCATTTAGTTGTGTCTCAGTCTAGAATTCCAAGTCTATGCAAATGGCTGGGTGGGGTGAGGGGACAGCAAGATGAAAGGAAAACCAAGAGAAAAGATAAAGATGGGGAAGGGAATGGAAAGAGAGAAAACTCGTATGTGTCCAGCCCACCACTTGCTGAACCCTAACTTTGTATACCAAGCAGCCGAGCACTGGGATAGTAAAGAGATGATAATAGCTATCAGCACACCTTGTCAGATAGTCCAGCCATGTTCTTCAAAGTATGTATTTTATATCAGTAGAAGTGGTCAGGTGTTTATCTAGATGTGTTTCACTATGACCAAATCCTTTCTTATTCTAACACAGAGACAAAGAAGCTCAGTTGCTGGAAGAAATCTTACAACTGGTTCTGTGGTTTTGAAGATAAAAAGCCTCAAAAATTAACTGAGGAGGAGAAGGCAGCCTTGGAGGCGAAGATGACAGACACCAGTGAGAAACCATTGTGGAAGAACATAGCCAATGCCAACGCTATAATTTTGCTGGCTGTGGCTGTATTCTGTCATGGTTACTTTGCTTAACTGTGACGTAAGCCCCATTGAAAATTCAAGTACACAGTGCTATGGTTCCAACATTCATATCAGATCAGGGATTAATCAGAGATTGGCAGATATACAACATGTCTCTCACGTGCCATTTGGGAGCAACTAGGTTATTAGGCAAACACACATTTGCTGATTTCAGACTTGAAAGTGATTTATCAAAAAAAATCATTGTTTTGCAAATGCTATAAATCAGTTCTGTGGGAAATATTATTTGCCTTTCCTGTCCTTTTGGCAATTAATTTCCCTCTTGACTGCACTGTGTCATCAATAGACGGATGAGGTCACTAGTACACACAGACACAAATCCACGGTACTATGGACTGAGGAGTGATTCATTGCATGGCAACACTGCTAACGAGGATTGGGTTTCCTGGCATTAGTTCTGTACATTCATCATGTGAATAGGAAATAAATACTGCATTAACTTTGTATAATGGACAGTTTTTCTCTAGTTGTTATGGTGGATAATAAAATACTGCTATTTTAAAATAAATATATTTTCTTACTGTGCTATGCTATAGTAGAGATTGTCATTTGACTTCATAACGGGTACATTTAAATAATATAAAAAGACAAATCACGGATGTCAAGGAATCACATTATTCAAAACTCAAAATTAATGCATTACATTTTTTAACTCGCCTTATGCAGAGTGCCTCACACACTGCCCAGTTTCAGGTTGATTGGCATAAAAGCATTTCAGGCTCTGGTTGGCTGGCAGTTTAATACGTGGCTTAAAGATTTAGCCTTAGGGCTGGCAATGCATCATCGGAATGGTAGTTCTAGCAACTGAGAAATTTACAGTTTTGGCCTACCCCTTCCTTAATGTGTTTCTGTATGGATCTCCTCGCTTAAATCAATAACAGAATATTATTCATTATGTGTTTGATATGTTGGGAGTTCAAAGTGAATTTTACATTTTATGAAAAATTCTCCAAGCTCGCTACTTTGGCCAAAAATGTTATGTGAGTTCCTGACAGTAAATGCCTTTGTTATCCACCCTAAAAAAAATAGTGACTGTATTGCCTAACTTCTGATGAGATCCTTTTTAAAATGAGTGTTTTAAAAATCTCTGTAGAATCTCATCATATAGTGCAATATTAATAAATTATGCTACCCTCTGTGCTCCTTCAGTCTCCTTTTTTAGGTAGATGTATTCATTGATAAAAATGATGATCCTCAATGTGACATTCCCTTCATTAAATTTTGTTCTATGATTTAGGTGTATTTATTTTTACAAAACAAAGAGAGATCCCCAGTGTAATTGCAGAGTGTTAAACTAGGGCTGTATAACTGCAGTCTTCATGGAAAGCTGATATATATTCCACTAGCTGTACATCAAGCTATACAAAATCAGGAATCCATCTTTGCAATCCACACATTATTTTCTGACTTGCTAAGCTTCATGGGAATTGTAGTTAGCAAACTGGTATCTGAATACCTACTATATATATATATATAACAAATAAAATAAATCTAAATTTCGCTGACAGCCCTCCATTCTTTAAACATTATTAGAGATTTAATCCAGCAGTAGCCAGCTAGCAGAAACCTAGGCCTTTTAGAAAACTCCTGAACTAACGCCAAGTTTCACAGTTCTGTTAGAAGTAGTGTATGTTACTACACTCCATTTAAAATAAAAATGTTTTAATAAATTTTAAATAAGAAAAATAAACATAGATCTCTGTGTCTTATTTATATAAATGTACTTAAATATACTTATATTAAAAAATAATTTTTTTAGATGCAAGTCTAAGAAGTGGTGATTCTTCCAATAACTGCTGTAATGTATGTTTATTCCGCTGACTGCAGACATAACAGCAATTTTCCTGCAGTCAGTCATTAAATTGTGCATTGCACAGTCTTCAATTTTGCTGGGCCTTTTTTATGTACAGCTTAAAATATATATATAATATGTGCAATATACAAAACAAGTCATTGCCTTGGGAGGATGGTGAGCGTCCATAGGAAAGCATTCTGAATGCTTTCCTATGGACTGGCTAAATGTGCATGCGCGGCTGAAGAGGAGGAGAGGAGGCGGAGAAGAGATCCCTGCCTGGCACTGGAGAAAGAGGTAAGTTTAACCCCTTCCTCTCCATCCAGCCCGGCGGGAGGGGGACCCTGAGGGTGGGGGCACCCTCAGGGCACTATAGTGCCAGGAAAACAAGTATGTTTTCCTGGCACTATAGTGGTCCTTTAATGAAGCAGTTTGGCACTATAGTGGTCTTTTAATGAAGCAGTTTTGGTGTATAGATCATTCCCCAATGCAGTCTTACTGCTCAAATCACTTTTGCTTCTCTTTATGAAGCCCTAGCCACACCTTCCCTGGCTGATGTTAACTTGTTTTAGAAGTTTATATATTCTGCTATCTAAATGAACAAATAAAACAAAAGCAATTGGAAAAGCTCAACACAACGAATGCTTTAAGTGCTTTCCCCAAATTCCACTGAAAATGCAACTTATAATGACTTTTCCAGTCTCAGAATTATTCAACTTCTTTATGGTAAGTATCTTTAGTACTTAGTAGAGCATGCTTTTTCTGTTCTGACCTGCTGCAAACACGATGCATAGCCACACACCAACTTCTGGAAGTGTTCCTGAGGAATTTCCAGGTCAGTAATATTCTTGGGTTTGCCAGCTGTAACCGCATTCTTCAAATCTCACCAGAGTTCAAGTAGGTGACTGTGATGGCCACATTTACATTTCCTCAAGTCATCTTCTAAGTAGAGGCAGCAATAAACAATGGCACATCAGTTAACTTTAAACAAGTTAGAAAATAACTAATATGCACGAATGACAACACATTCATAATCCGTAAATAGACTGTACTATCTAAATACTTTAGCTGAAGATGAAGACAGCTGTCATGGATGATAGGATGATATGGTATTCAAACTTGGCATGCAATTCTAGGTCACTGTAATTATGATGACATTGTAAAGTTACACAATGTTGAAGAAGGAATGAGGATTAAGGGTAAAATTGTTAAGTCCGACCTAAACTGTGAAATTTGGACTCAAGAAAAAACTTTGTTCTGATTTGAAGCACAAAGCCACCGCAGCTCTAGGACTGGTACTTACTGACTTCTCAGGTCCCACAGAACCACAAGTTAAAAAAGGTCTAAAAGCATTCCCTGATGACTATTCAGGAGCAGTGTTTAAATACTTTATGAAAAAATAGAGAGATGCAGTGTTAACAACTGAAAGGTTAATTGCTGACACAGCTCTACATGGAAGCAAGTGTATAAGATCTGAGAATGGTGAGTTCATTACTCACCCCATAAAAATAGCACTGCTGAGAGAAACTGGAAAACATTATCGAAATGGCAAGATGTTTGTTGTCTAAAAGTAAATTGTCATTGGAATTATGGGCATAGTGTCAGGGTTGGCCAGATGACCTTTAAAAAGGTGAGAACAAAGGGAAAGACAGAAGGATAGAAGAGATCGGACATTAGAGTGGCCTATCTTAACGTAACATAGGAACTAGGAAATAACAGAACTAAATTGAACAAATTTCAGACAAGAGAGGAACACAAATTTTGTTAAAAAAAATTTTAAACCTGAAAATAAACAAAACTGTGAACTGAACAAAATATATATATTTTGAAAGGAACAAATGTAGTCAAACAGGCCAAAGTCAGGATTTACGGACTGGCATAGGTCGATGGACAATCAGAGTCTGGTACACGAACAAAGCAGTTGTACGATCCAGGTTTTATACACAAATATAGGAGATCAAGAATTGTCAAAGGATATGAGTCAAAAACAATGAAACAAGATCAGGAAAAATATCATTAGAATTCTGGAACCAGAAAAGGGCCCAGAGCAGGCAGAAAAAATAAGGAAGCCCTATACCTGATTGGCTATTGCTTGCTGGCAGCTGTCAAGTCAGAAAGGTAGAACATGTGATATCCACAGACCCCACAGAAAAACAAGCAATCAGAAAATCAAGTGAGTAAGAAATAAAACAGATAATTTTATAGAATCAAAATTGGTGCTTTGATAACCATCTAAAATAAACTCAATATATCTGTTATTGAGCAAAAGACCTAACCTTTCTAAATTGTTTTGGGTCAGAGTGTCTTGCATATAAAAATGATAGAAAAAATTTAATTTCGAAATGTGATAGGGATCTTTGTTAGATATGACAAGAACATTCCTTCTTAAGTATCTATTGTATTTTCCTGAGACCAGAAATGTTCGCAAACACAGGCTTGTGAAATTTATTACAAAGAAAGCTGCTGAAAGACAAATTAAAACTGATCTATTGCACGATGAAGAGAATTGCCAAAGAGAGAGTAACAAGCTATCTTTACCGAAAACTAATAATGCTGGCATAGAGTGTACTGAAACTTAAAGGAATGAGAATGGTCAAACAAGGAATGATCATGTACGCATTATACAAAAAGAGATAGAATAATTCCCCAGTACTTGGATGACTACGTCTCAGATTTCAAAATTAATGACCATATATTAACAAACATTGATTCTTTTTACAGTGTGTTTGATGTTCCACAAACCTTTGACGATGCCATAAACTGACCTCAGTCACAGTCCTGGCTTAATGCTATTTAACAGGAAATACATTTACCAAGAGAAAATTACCCATTCACTTGTAATCAAATAAAGCTAGTTGAATATGAAGAAATATTCTTCCTAACTTCAAACATAACACCTTAATGCAACCTGCAGAACACTATGACTTACTTCGCCAAATGGATGTGAAAACCGCTTACTTACACACGTCAATTGATTGTGAAATATGTGTAGAGCAACCAGAAGGTTTTGAGGTCGAGAGCAAACATAATGAAAAACTAGTTTTCATGTTTAATAAGTCATTATATGGTTTAAAGCAGTCAGCTAGAAATTGGAATAAAGTGCTACATGGCCGTTATAAGTGATTATGAGTCTGAGCAAAATCATGTAGTCCACTGTGTATACCCACACAGTATAAAGATGAATAAGGGATTCTGATACTGTAGCTAGATGATCTTATCATAGGTGCCAGAAGTGAACCTATACTCAAGGATGTATATGGATTCTACTTTAGTCTCAGAGAAAGATCCACTGATTGCATGGAAGTCCAAGAAACATTCAGCATTAGCTTTTTCTTCATGTGAAGCTGAATACATGGCTTAAGCTTCGACTACACAAAAAAAACATGTATCTGATACAGTTACTCAGTGGATTGGACTATCAATCTCAAGATGAACCAATTCAACTCTTGGAAGACAGTCACAGAGCAATAGTTCTTTCAAGGAATCGAGTTTGCTGTCAAAGATGTAAACATATTGCTCCAATCAGTGATTAGTGAAGGTGGCATGGTCCTTGATTATTTCCCAACCGACAGGATGATAGCAAATATCATGACTAACTATGCAACAATGTTCAGAAAAATTCTGGTTATTTCTTTGGAATGTAAGGTTCTTAAAAGATATCTGTTGTGAATAACACGTCAGAGCAAATGGGGGTGTTGACATTTAATCCTGAGGTGCTTTGAACATGTCCATGGTAAATAAGGTTGTTGTCCCACCTCTTCCACCGGAATGTGTAGCTGTGAAACACGTGTGTGGTGTTGTTCCTCCATTGCTGTTGGCACTTGCCCAGTTTTCTTACCCTAAGTATGAAGATTGCAACACTCTTGTCAGCCCAACAGGGGCCGGGGCCAGCCGCGCTACATAGTTACCTTGCGGCCGGCGGCCCCATCTCATATAGTGTATGGTGGTGGTGCTGACGGGCCGGGTGGCCGCTTAGCCGGTCCGGCGGCACACAGCTGTCAGCACAGGAGGACCGAGGAAGGGGGCAGAGCGGATTATCATGCTCCTTCATGGTTCCTACAATTCCCAGCACAGTCACATCATAGAGTTGTGATGTGGCTGTGCTGGGAATTATGGGAACCACAAGGGAGCATGAAAGTCAGCTCTGCCCCCTCAGTCCTCCTGTGCTGTCTGACAGACTGTCAGAAGACAAGGTCAGCATCAGGGGGAGGTGAAGTGTAGACATAGGGAGAAGGGGGACTAAGAGACTGAGGGGGTAAGAGGTGAAGTGTAGACATAGGGAGAAGGGGGACTAAGAGACACAGGGGGAAAAGAGACAGAGGGGGAAGAGAGAGAAACGGGGAGAGGGCAAAGAGACAGAGGGGTAAGACAGAGATACAGGAAAAGAGGGAGATAGAGACTGAGGGGGAAGAGAGAGACACAGGGGAAGGGGAGAAAGAAAAACGGGGGGATTGAGATACACAGGGGGAAGAGAGAGACAGAGGGTGGAGAGAGTGACACAGGGAAAGGGGGAAAAGGAGACAGAGGGGGAGAGACACGGGGAAAATAGGGGGAGAAAAAGAGAGGGAGAGAGAGACACAGGGAGGAGAGGGGGTAGAGAGACACAGGAAATGGGGGAGAAAGAGACAGAGGAGGAACAGAGAGATACTGGGAAAAGAGGGGGAGAAAGAGACAGAGGGGGAAAGAGACAGGGAGGAGAGGGGAAAGAGAGACACGGGGAGGAGAGGGGAGAAAGAGACACAGAGGAGCAGTGAGGGGGAGAAAGAGACACACAGAGGAACTGGGGGGAGACAAGGAGACACACAAGGTTTGTGGGGGGCAAAGCTGATGGAAAGAGAGACAATGAGAGGATGGGAGAGGAGAAAGAGGCACACAGAGAGTCTGGAGTTAGAAAAAGACACACAGAGGGGATTTGAAAGGGGAGAAAGAGACAAAGGGGTTGGGGCTAAGACATACACAAAAGGGGCTGGGGGGAAAGAGACATACAGAGGCTGGAGACGGGTAAAAAGACACAGAGGGGCTGGGATGAAGTAAAAGATACACAAGGGGAGCTAAAAGAGAATTACAAGGGTGGCTGTAAGAGACACAAAGGAGAAAATTGGAGACAAGATACAATAAACGAGGTAAAACAAAAATCAAAGGAGGGAATAAGAAACACAAAAAAAAGGCAAGAAATTCATAAGGGAGTGAAGAGAAACACAAGAGAAGATGCATTTTTTTGTGTGTTTGGGGGGGAAAGGGTAATTCATTTTCGCCTGTGTCTCCTGCTCTCCCTGTAACTCAGTTCTTCAGCATGGGAGTTTATGCTGAAGCGCTAATTGACAGGTGAGAGAAAGACCTCTTATTAAATAGATTTTCATTTCAGTATATATCTTGCTACACAATGTACAGATAGACGTAATTGATGTGATCCTGACAGTTATATATATATATATATATAAATATATATGCATGTATATTAATGTGTGTATTAGTAATATATATAACTATGCCTATAATAGTTACAGATATATTAATATATATTTATATATGCATAATACACACATAAATGTAATTAATATATAACATACATGTAATGAGCACGTATTGGCCCAGTCTTGTTGCTAGGTGCATACTCCAGCACAATTACATATTCAAAGTGAAGAGCGCACCCACAGGACTTAAAAACGAACAAGATAACATCATTTTTTTACAGCTGTGCAACCGCATACATTCACCATTTCAGTCCCATTACCAAAATGTCCTTAATATGTCAAGGTAGTTGGACTGAAATATTGATTACATGCATTGTTTATTTTGAAGCCCTATATGCTTTCTTTCGTTGCAGTAATAGTTTTCAATTTTAAGGTATACTTTCCACCTCTATATCAGCACACTATGCTGGCGAGACGCATTATTGGGTTGGTATATAATTTTTTCCAGTGCTGCTTTTAGTTCCCAGTCCGGCACTGCCTACAAGCAGGCCCGGACTGGCCATCGGGCAAACCCCTGGTGGGCCACAAGTGCCATGGGCCAAGGCTGGAAGGGGAGATCACAGGATCTCCCCTGCTTGCAAATAATGGTGCAGTATATCCCAACAGGTACTAAGTAATATTTTGTAATAGGTCTATATGGTCCTATAAATAAAGCTTGAGTGGTATAATCCCAACCAAGGATTCTTTGGAGTAAAAATCTCTCTGGAAACATAAAAACTCTGGTACCAGGTAAAAATAAAGATAAAAATAAATAAAAGAGTAAACTGGCTGACTCACAAGTTGAAAGTGTCCAAAATACCTTTAATGAAATAAGTACCACAATGCGTTTCTCCTCTTAGGGCTTTCTAAAATGGATAAAAACATGTCTGTTGTGGTGTGCATGTGTCTGTCGTGGTGTGCGTGTGTCTGTCATGGTGTGTGTTTTTACTCACCTTTTTTTTTTTCCCACGCCATGCTGGTCTCCCCTCGACTGGCCCTGCCTCTATGGCTAAGATCCTCAAGCTTGCCATAGGATTGGCTGCAAAACGCTACACCAATCAGCATCTCCTCATAGAGATGCATTGAATCAATGTATCTCTATGGGGAACCTTCAGCGTCTCCAGAGCGTGGAGGCCCTGAATGTAGGTGCTGCATACTGTGCTGCACTGACACAGGAAGCACCTCTAGTGACCGTCTGAGTGACAGTCACTAGAGGTGTCAATCTGAAGCAATGTAAACACTGCCTTTTCTCTGAAAAGTCAGTGTTTACATTGAAAAGCCTGCAGGGACAGGCTACAGACACCAGAACCACTACATTAAGCTGTGTGTGTGTGTGTGTGTGCGCGCCTGCTAGTGAGCTTGCTTGCTTGCATGTATGTGTGTGTCTGCTAGTTAGTGAGCTTATGTTTTTATGTCAATGAGCTTATGTATATCAGTGAGATTGTTTGTCTATGAGGCTGTGTATCAACGAACTTGTGTGCGTCAGTGAGGTTGTCTGTGTTTGCATGTGAGTATGCTTACTGTATAATTAAACGTTTTACTATGAAAGGACCAATATTTTATATTAGAAAAAGCAATACACACACATATATATATATATATATATATATATATATATATATATATATTACTCAATCATCTGGGGTGGCAAGACAAAAGACTTACATATTACATGCGCCAATATATGGCGCATTGACTTATGGGGCTGGCATTTTTTTTCCAGGGCTGCTTTGTATCCCCAGTCCGGCCCTGCACACAGTGCACCCTTCACACACACCACACCCTCAGTTCACCCTTCACACACACACACACACACACACACACACACTACACCACACACACAGTGCACCCTTCACACACACTGCACCACACACAAATACAGTGCATCCTTCACACACACACTGCACCACACACAAACACAGTGCATCTTTCACACATACACTGCACTCCTCACACAGTGCGCACCACAAACACTGCACCCCCCACACACACAGGAAATCCTTCACACACACACACACACACACACAAACACAGTAGTGCATCCTTCATACACACACTGCACCCCTCACAGAGTGCTCACCACACACACACACTGCACCCCTCACACACACACATTATGCCTTATACACACTACACCACTCACACACACTACATTCCTTGTAAACACTCTGGATCCTCTACACACACACAATAGATCCCGTATACACACTCAGGATTCTCTACACATACAAAAGATCCCCTATATCCAAACTGCAAAACTGATGCTAAACTAATTGATCAGGAAAAAGTGTCCAATCTGGTACAATTCGGTGTTTAGTGATCAAGGAATTGTAAATGTAGGAAAAGTAGATTAGAAAATAATAGAAAAATAAACAAAAAATTCAGTTGTGACGGACTGCCTAGCACCCAGACTGGTACCTCCAGCAATCCCTCCTTCCTAGTAATCCTTGAGTACCATGAGCAACGCACCGGACACCATAAGCACCGTAACCACACAAACTGCCGCAGCTTGGTTGGGGGGTCTCAATGTCTTCCTCCCACCCTGGACCCAACACCAGGATCCAGCTTCCAGTGGGTAGACCTCTCCTAGTCCAGAGAGAAAAGCAGGCTGCTCTTACAAGAGCAATTGTTGTAAGCAAAGGGAGTATAGTGATTATAGCAATCCCCAGAGTGAATATAGCGCTCCAATTACCCAAACATGAGCCTAGACTTCATGAAGGGTAAAACAAATCTGTTTAATGGCAGCCACAGCTGGCCTTATATACAGGTCCCCATGCAAAGGGCACTCCCCCTGGACCTGAGAGCAGACTACAGTAAAAACATTCACACGATTACACTGGCTCTCAGGTCCAGGACACTCTCATACAAAATAGGTCAATTCCTCCCCTGTGCCTGGGAGATAATTGAGTCAGCACTGTATTAAACCCAATTATCTACAGGCACAGAAAACACGAATTTTTACAAAACCCCCAAAATACCTTTAAACACACAAAATCCCCACAAAAGTTACAGGACCTTTGAAGGGAGGATGATCCTGAGCGCGCAGCACCCCAGTGAACTGGATCTGGAGCAAATCCGCATACAACGCACAACGTACACAGAGCGATTACGGACGTCCAAACAGATAGAGGAATCCAGCAGATCTCCTATGAGCTTGTTGAAGTGAATGGTCTTTATGACACACACTGCCTTGCTACTGCAACAATCAAATACCCTGCTTCAACTGTATTTGGTGAGATCCTACCAATGTTTTTTTAAATTTTTTCCTTATTTTCTTTTTGAGTAACACATATAGAAACTCTTTTTTTTTTTGCTGATTTTTTTCACGTTTTTGTTTCCTGCAGTATTTAATTATTTGTTGCTACCATTTTAGGCAGGACTTACTATATTCCTTATAATTAGTACAGAGTAGGGTAGGATGTATCACAAGCATATTTCGCTTAACTTCGATCCATAATATGCACAGGATCCAGGTTTGATGAACTCTCCTCATCCAAAAAATGTTTTGATAAATTTGTTCTGATTTTTGTACATCATTTTTCATGATCAAGTTTTTCGGATGATCTATTGTTGTTTTTTGATCTATATATATGATGTACAGAATATGAACTCTGCTTGTACAGTCAATAGTGTATATACATCCTGTTCCAAATTATTATGCAAATGATATTTTTCTCATTTACCTAAATCATTGATGCAAATAACAGTCAGCATAATTCTCATGTTATCAACTATTAAGAGTACAATTCAAATTTTATTGAACAAACCTCCTAATGATAACAGTATTTTTTTTTTAAACATAAAGAAACTTACAATGCACTGTTCCAAATTATTACGCACAGTAAGTTTTAAAACACTTTATAGGTTGTAAAGAACTGAAAATTGTAATTTGTTGTGTTTGCAGCATATTTACTGAAATCAAAAGCTATTTCAATCAAACTTATAACAACATTTTAACTTTTTAAACATTTTAACAGGTCACGTTACATTTTAACATAGGACCCCTTATTTGATAGCAGCTTCACAAGTCTTGCATCCATTGAACTTGTGAGTTTTTGGACAGTTTCTGCTTGAATTTGTTTGCAAGATGTCAGAATAGCCTCCCAGAGCTGCTGTTTGGATGTAAACTGCCTCCCACCCTCATAGATCTTTTACTTGAGGATGCTCCAAAGGTTCTCAATAGGATTGAGGTCAGGGGAGGATGGAGGCCACACCGTGACTTTCTCTCCTTTTATCCCCATAGCAGCCATTGATGCAGAGGTATTCTTTGCAGCATGAGATGGTGCATTGTCATGCATGAAGATGATTTTATTACGGAAAGCATAGTTCTTCCTTCTGTACCAGGGAAGAAAGTGGTCAGTCAGAAACTCCACATACTTTGCAGAGGTCATCTTTACACCTTCGGGGACCCTAAAGGGGCTGACCAGCTCTCTTCCCATGATTCCGGCCCAAAACATGACTCCACCACCGCCTTGCTGACGTCGCAGCCTTGTTGGAACAGGGTGGCCGTCCACCAACCATCCACTACTGTATCCATCCATCTGGACCATCCAGGGTTGCACGGCACTCATCAGTGAACAGGACTGTTTGAAAATTAGTCTTCATGTATTTTTCTGCCCAATGCAGCCGTTTCTGCTTGTGAGCAAGGTTTATGCACAGTTGCAAGACTCTGGAGGACTCTACACCTTGATGTCCGTGGGACTCCAGAGGCACCAGCAGCTTCAAATATCTGTTTGGCATGGTATTTTAGCAGCTGCTCTCTTGATCCGATGCATGGATCTGGCAGAAATCTTCCTCAATGTGCCTTTATCTGCACAAACCCATCTGTGCTCTGAATCAGCCACAAATCTCGTAATAGTGCGATGATCACGCTTAAGTTTTCGTGAAATATCTAATGTTTTCATACCTCGTCCAAGGCATTGAACTATTTCACTCTTTTTGGCAGCAGAGAGATCCTTTTTCTTCCCCATATTGCATGAAAATGGTGCTCTGCTTAATAATGTGGAACACCCTCCTTTAGTAGTTTTTCCTTAAATTGGGCTCACCTGGCAATCTAATTATCACAGGTGTCCGAGATTGTTTTCAGTGATCAAAAGAGCCCTGAGACACAATGCCATCCATGAGTTAAACTGAAAAACAAAATATTTAATCTTTGTGACACTTAAATAGAATTTGCATAATAATTTGGAACAGGGTGTAATATGATTTCAGTTTTTTTCGACAAATTAAATATTTGTGTATATAGATGAATTTTCACGTGAAGTGACGCACTAATTGATTGCTGTGACAGTCACAATTGCCTTTAATATTTTTTGTTTACACTATCCATTAAATTATTTTAGATTTTCTGAGCAACATTTTGAAGTGCGGTATCATTCCTTTTTTTTGTATTGTTGGGGTTAATATAGGTGAGTAACCCTGATACAAGCACCCTTCTGCAGGTTCGAGTGTCAACATACATTTTCACAAATGTTAAATCCCTTGATAGCCTCAATCTGGGTGACCAACATATCCAAAAATCACCTAGATTGGTTCAGGGGTTCAGGAATTTCCTGGAAGTCATAATTTGACCGACCGCACGCACGCACGCACGCACGCACGCACGCACGCACGGTCCCATACCCAAAACAGTTCCAGAGAATCAGGGCTTGCGGTTGGTCTAGTTCGGTAGTTTAAAAACGAACAAACCAACGAACATATTCCATAGTCTTACCCTGGAGCTTGTTCCCCTTGTTCGTGGGAAAGTTTCCACCGAACAGTGTCTTCCTAAGTGTTATAAAACCGAACACAGGCGATCATGGAAGTCCAACAGTGTTCGGGAGTTTCAGTGTCCGAAAATAGTTCCATGACTTGATGACCAAACACTGCTGCCGGTTTTCATGTGAACAGGATGGCCGCCACTTCATGGTTGTACATGGTAATTGCAGCCACCCAGACGAACACTTAGAACACTGCAGTGTTGCCACAAACTAGCAATTAGGCTTAACAAGCTCCAGGGTGGTCTCCAGTTTGTGCGGCTGTTCAGTTTCCGAACCAAAAATAAAATCCCACGAACTAAGTCTGTTCACATAGTTTTTTAAAGGGCCCATCATCTTTTGGTAAGAGGCTGGCCAATAGGCCCCTCCAAGCACCTGTGACGAGGTTCAATTTGTCACAAATCCATCATAATCACAGCATGGCTATTTCAGCCTACATTTTTTGCAATATGGTTTTAAATTCAACACAAGTCTGTGTTTAATAAATAAACAAACCCTTAATGTCCATAAATAACTATTCCAGATCAAATCAAATGCAAATGTTTAACAGACAAAACAAGGAGGAAAATGAAAGCATACCATAAAGAGTCTTGAGAATTATATCTCCATTAAGTTATAAAACTGTCTTAACATAAGGCTTATTATATAATTGAACTTTTAACTTTGGACAGGATCAGATACAAGTAATAAATAAGTAAAATTTATTAATTAGTGTCTAAGAAACATAAACAGGGCATGAAACAGGGAAAAGAGGGATGGGACAATACACTGTATTTTAATTAACTCATCAGTGACCTCTGCTAAGATCTGAGAAAATGGGATAAAAAATATGCAATTTTAACTTCATATAACAGAGAAAGATATCGTAAGCAAACAGGTCTGCCTATAGCATTAAAAAACCTGCACGTAGGGGGCGTGTCCTGACCGCGCATGTGAGCGGACGTGTGAGACCGCGGCTATTACAGCGTGTATTCAGCAACAAACTGCCGGTTAAAGCCAGCAACGACAAGGGGAATTACCCTCCTAATAGATGGCGACGAAACCGCAGCGGAAAATGAAGCAGAAAACTATGCATGCTCATCTAGAGAGGCATCAAAGCGCAGAGCATGGTGAGCAAGATGGCGCCGATAGGCCCAACTCCCCAACATGTGACCCTGAAGCAGGGGATAACAGACATAGCCAAGACAGCCCAGCAACAAATTCTTCCATAAGATCAATCATGCTGGAACTTAAAACTTCATTTAAAGCAGACCTGCAGAAAATAGCATCAGACATCAGGTCAGACATCAACAGCATTGGAGAACGCACAGCGCGCCTGGAAGAGCGCACGGAGGAATTGATTGATGCACACAATTCCATGGCAGAGGCGCACACATCCCTAATACAAAAACTCAAAATACTGGAAGGGAAAGTAGCAGACCAGGAGGATAGAAGCAGGAAGAATAATATCCGCATAAGAGGTATCCCAGAATCTGTCACACAGACAAGATTAACCCAATATGTGCAAGATCTATTCAAAATGCTTATCCCCTCCCTGGCTGATGCAGAGCTGATCCTGGATAGGACACACCGACTCCCCAAACCCAAGCATCTACCATCTGACACGCCAAGGGACACCATTACGAGGGTCCACTACTACCTGGTTAAAGACCGCATCATGCAAACAGCCAGAACGGCGGGCCGCTGGCCAGAACGGCGGCCTCCCTATACGAGGCAAGAAGTACAGCCTGGCCCTGTTTGCTGACGATATTTTCGTGGCATTAACAGACCCTGCCCGCTCTTTACCGCATATGCTGGAACTCATACAACAATTTGGAAAAGTCTCCTATTACAAATTGAATCAAGACAAAACCCAAGCCCTACCCATCAACCTGCCGAAAACCCTGATAGACTCCCTTCGCACCACATACAAATTTGATTGGAGAACCGCCTCCATTACATACCTGGGGATAAAAGTGGCACCCTCCACCTCGGCCACGCTAACATTAAACTACACACCATTGCAAACACTCTGCAACACTGAAATGCACAAATGGAAACATACGATGATTTCATGGCTGGGGAGGATTAATGCCTACAAAATGATGATCCTACCCCGTATTCTCTATGTCTTTAGGATGCTCCCCCTCAAAATCCCCGCCCAATGCTGCAAAACACTACAAAACTATGCAGTACCTTCATCTGGGGGGGGTAAGAAACCTAGGGTATCCATGGCACTCCTCCAAATAGACACCCGCTCTGGCGGAGTTGGTCTCCCCAATATCAGACAATACTATAGGGCGGCTATCCTATCCACAGGCGTCCTCTTCCATACGCCACCTAATACGATTCAATGGGTGGACATGGAAAGAGCACAATTCCGCAACCAAGGCCTACTTGACTATCTCTGGACACCCAAACACCTCAGACCGCGACGACAAGATCTCTTCCCAACCACCCAGCTCACGCTGGCAGTATGGGATGAATTCATGGGAGCAAATGGATATAACAACTCCTTCCACCCCAAATCGCCCATCTCGATACTCAGAGCAATGGTACCAGACATACCGCTCCAAGACTGGCATAGGGCAGGGATCAAACACATATCCCAACTGATGACCGACGGGAAAGTAACACCCTTCCCCACACTACAGACGCAGTGGAAACTCCCCAGCCGAGCCATCTTCTCCTACTTACAGATTAAAAGCGTATTACAAACACACACGACTACCGCACACAACCCAAAAAGCTCACCACAAACCACATCACAGCTGCTCATTGACAGATGCTGGTCCTCACCCAACAAACCTAAAACACTCACACTGTGCTACAAAACATGGCAAGATGGGATGTACGGGCCGTGGTGGTGTAAGAGGGGTGGGTTCTCTCTGCGTTTGTATTCCTAGCCTCTGCTGGGTTTCGACTGCGTGGTTGGGAGTTGGGAGCAGGGGCCAGTATTCCCCGGGGAAGGGAGCTGTCCCTGTTCGTGGCGTCTCGCCCCAGGTTGTGGTTTAGGGCCTCAGGGGTAAGGATTTTGGTCGCGTCAGTCCTGCTATTTGTGCGGTGGGGCTGCACCTCGGCCGGGTCCTGCTGTCCCCATGTTCTGAATCTAGACCAGCGTTTGTCTCGGTCGGTGTGCGTCCTGGCGGTCCGACTCAACCCCCGAGGCGGTGTTAGTCTGTGAGGTAGGATCAGGGGTCTAGCGTAATGGTGAGTCCTGTCTCCTCCCCTCCTTGTCCGGGTTTTCGTACATGGTTAACGTCATGGGAGGGTGAGGTTGGGGGGGATGTGGGTTATTGGATCCCCTATCGTCCGCCCGCGCCCGCCGGGGACCTGTGGGGGGTGGGGGGCGTGTGGTTGGGTTGATGGCTTTTGGAGGGCTGGGGGGTGAAGGGGGGAGAGCTGGGGGTGTCTGTGAGTGTTCCTAAAGTGTGCACCCCTCTTACCTTGTGGTTTTGGTCAAGGTGACGGTACCGGTAGGTGCTGCGTGCCAGCGGGGTGGTGAGGTCTGTGTGGTTGAAGCCAAATTCGGGCTGTTCATGTCCCAGGGGTCCCAGATTCGGTGGAACACATTAAATTAATCGTGTATATGTGCGGTTAGTTCGTCCAAGTCGCGGGTTTCTTTGATCTTGTTGATGATAGTCGAGATTGTGGGAATTCGGTGGTCTACCCAGCGCTCCGCGATCGCCCTTCGAGATCGCAACTTTCCGTCCAGAGTGGCTTGAGTTTGGGGCAGTTCCACCAGCAATGTAAGTAGGAGCCTGTTCCGCCGCACAGTCGCCAGCAGAGGTTGTCGGACTTTTGGCCCATTTTGTGGAGTCTGAGTGTTGTCAGGTACCAGCGGAATAACGTTTTGTATGCTTGCTCTTTGTGGGTAACGCAGACTGTCAGGGAGTTTGTTGCTTCCCAAATTTCTGCCCAGTCGCTCGGGTCCTCTGGTGGGCCAAGATCTCGCTCCCATGCGGCGATGTAGGTGAGATTAACTTGGGAGATATGTGTCGTCAGGGTGGCGTATAAGTCGGAGATTTGCCCGGGGTGTAGAGGTGCGTTGAAGCACCGTTTCTCGAATGCTGTCAGGGGTGAGGTCCCTGCCTGTTTGATCATTGGCTGTCTTGCCAGATCCCTGAGTTGCATATAGCGGAAGTAATCTGTCGTCGTGAGCGTATCGCTGTTCGGTATGGCTTGGTAGGCGACGATTTCTCCCTGACAGTACAGATGGAGCAGCCTGGAGATATCCCTTTGGTCAAATGCGTGGAAGTGCTGTGCGACCATCCCTGGTGGGAAAAGTTTGTTGCAGTAAATAGGTGTTACCGGAGATAGGAAAGAGGACAGCTCGTATTTAGGGTTGAGTTTGTCCCAGAGTGCCAACGTGTGGGTGAGTGCCGGAGAGGTGGGCAGAGGGAGCGGATGGTGGACGGGGGGCACCCACATATAGGATGATGGTTGGTCCCAGCCCAGGATATCGTGCTCCAGGTCCACCCATCGCTTGGCACTCGGGGGCGCATGCCACTGCAGGACATGGGCCAGGTGGGCCGCATTGTAGTACTGCAGGAAATTGGGTAGCCCAAGGCTTCCGCTGGTTTTAGGGACGTACATGGTCGACCTGCGGATGCGTGTTTTTTTGGCCCTCCAAATGAATTTGTCAATGGCGGCCTGGAGCTCTTTGAAGTCTTTTTTCTGTATGGGAATGGGTAGCGTTTGGAAGAGGTACAGAAAGCGCGGTAGTAAATTCATTTTGATAGTTGTGACTCTGCCGAGCCAGGAAATCCCAAGTCTGTCCTATCGTTGTAAGTCTAGGTGTGCTGTTGCCAGCAGAGGTTTGCAGTTGAGCTCGTAGGTATCTTCCAGATTGAGGGGCAGTCGGGTGCCCAGGTATGTGAAGTGGGAGGGAATCAGGTTTTTGAATGTGTTAAATGACACATTTATGTCACAACTGGTACAAGCACCAACTAGAAAGGATGCTTGTCTGGATCTCGTTAATCTTTTAACCAACATTCAAGTAGGGGAGCATTTGGGAAATAATGATCACAATATGGTAAATTTTGAAATAAACTCCAAAAAGCAAAAGCAAGTGGGGTATACTAAAACATATAATTTAAAAAAAGCCAATTTCAATAAGATTAGGGTAGCTCTACAGCATATCGACTGGCATAAACTCCGTAATGATAAAAACACTGAGGAAAAATTGAAACTATTCAAACAAATATTAAAAAGGTACATTTCTCAGTATGTACCATTGGGTAATAAATATAAAAGAAACAAATTAAAACCAATGTGGCTTAGTAGAGAAGTAAAACAAGAGATTAAAAATAAGAAAAGGGCATTTAAAGCATTTAAATCAGGCAAATCAGAGGCATCCTATTTAAGATATAAGGAAGCCAATAACGCTTGCAAAAAGGCAATTCAAGTGGCTAAACTAGAAAATGAGAAATTGATAGCCAAAGAATGCAAAACCAACCCCAAAAATGTATTCAAAGCAAAAAAATGAAAGTGTACACTGGAAACAGAGTTGGGTTTATTAGCTAATGAAGACCAGGAAAAAGCTGAAATTTTAAATAACAATTTTTCTTCAGTATATATTAATGAGGATCCTATGGCAAGAGATATGCAAATGATTGCTGCTAAAAACTTGCAAATAACTTGTGATTGGATTACTCGAGACAAGGTGCTACAGCTATTAAAGAAAATTAATGTAAATAAAGCTCCGGGGCCTGACAGTATTCACCCACGAGTACTTAAGGAGCTAAGTGGGGAAATAAGTGAACCTCTGTATTTAATTTTTCAAGATTCTTTTGTTTCAGGTATTGTACCGGAGCATTGGAGGAAGGCAGATGTTGTTCCTATATTTAAAAAGGGTTCAAAATCCTTGCCTGGAAATTATAGACCTGTGAGCTTAACTTCTGTAACTGGGAAAATATTTGAAGGGCTATTAAGGGATAATATTCAGGAATTCATTGGGAAGAACTATGTTATTAGAAATAATCAGCATGGTTTTATGAAACATAGGTCATGTCAAACTAACCTAATTGCATTCTACGAAGAAGTAAGTAGAAGTATAGATCAGGGTGTTGCAGTGGATGTGATCTACTTGGATTTTGCCAAGGCAATTGATACGGTTCCTCACAATAGGTTAGTCTTCAAACTAAAAGAAATTGGTCTAGATGAATATTCTTGTTCTTGGGTAAAACATTGGCTTAAGGATAGAGTACAACGAGTTGTCATTAATGGTAAATTTTCAGGCTGGACAAAAGTGGTAAGTGGTGTCCTTCAGGGTTCTGTTTTGAGACCACTTCTATTTAACATATTTATAAATGATCTTGAAATAGGCATTGAAAGCCATGTATCAGTGTTTGCAGATGACACAAAACTTTGTAAAGTATAAATGTGAGCAGGATATTGCTTTGCTGCAGAGGGATTTGGATAGATTGGGGGACTTGGCACTAAAATGGCAGATGAAATTTAACGTAGAGAAATGCAAAGTTATGCACTTCGGGGTTAAGAATGCACAAGCAATTTACACCCTAAATGGTAGTGAACTAGGGATAACCACACTCGAGAAGGATTTGGGAATTGTTATAGACAACAAATTAGGCAGCAATATGCAATGTCAATCTGCAGTTGCTAAGGCCAGTAAGGTTTTGTCATGTATAAATAGGGGCATAAATTCTCGGGATGAAAATATAATTTTGCCTCTTTATAAATCGCTGGCAAGACCACACCTTGAATATGCTGTGCAATTTTGGGCGCCTGTTCTAAAGAAAGATATCATGGCACTAGAAAATGTCCAGAGACGAGCTACAAAATTGATAAAAGGAATGTAGCATTTTAGTTATGAAGAAAGGTTACAAAAATTAAATCTGTTTAGTTTGGAAAAACGGCACCTGAGAGGGGATATGATAACATTATACAAATATATTCAGGGCCAGTACAAACCTTTATCTGGAAATCTATTCATAAACAGGGCTATACATAGGACACAAGGTCACACATTTAGGCTGGAAGAAGACAAAGACACACACATACAGAGACACAGACACACACACACCACACATACAAAGACACAGACACACACATCACACAGACACATACAGAGACACAGACAAAACAGACACATACAGTGACAGACACACACATACATACAGAGACACACACACAGAGACACACACACACACACATACACACAATGTTTCCTGTTCCCACTCTGACTCCTTCCTCCTTCCTGCTTTCCCTCACGTGGGCTCTTATAGCTGGGAGGAGTGACCAGGGAGTCACTTCCTCCCATCAGTGATCTCATCACAGGGGGCCCGGTCGTGCTGTTAAAGGGCCCAGCGCTGATAGGGAGCCCAGATAATCCATATCCATCGGAAAGCCCTGACAGCATGGGCCACCCGATGTGCACCTTAACATGCGGCCCCGGTGGTTTGCCGCGCGTGCCGGGACCGCAAAACGTGGTAGCTGGTACCTGGTCGCGGGGGTCCGCAGGGCGGCCGGGTCCCCTGGAGTGACGGGCCCTGCCGCAGCTGTGACCCCTGCGACCACGGTATGTACACCACTACAGACAGGTACACACAGAAACACAAAGACATGCACAAGAACACAAAAGTACAGATAGGCACTGACACATACACAGACAGGAACACACACAAAGACAGGCACCAAGAGGTAGATACACTTACAGATATACACAGACACAGGCAGGCACAAAAACAGGAAAGCACAGGCACACACAGACGGGTACACAAAAGCACAGACAGCTACACACAAGCATAGACAGACAACCATACAGGCACAGACATGAACACACAGACAAATCTTACAGTAATGCGTGGTGTATTACAGAGTTCCTCAGCTATGTGCAAATAGATATGTTTATTTTGTGTTTGTGGTGAAGTATGCGTGTCTTGGGTTTGTAGAGAGAGTGTATGTATATAGGGAATACAGTGCAGGAAGATGTAGTGTGAGTGCTGTGTATATAGTGTGTAACTAAGGGGATGCAGAGTGTTTGTGTAGCAGATGAAGTGCCTGTGTATAGGGGAAGCAGTGTGTGCATGGGATGTAGTATGTATGTAGAGGGTGTAGTGTGTTTTTGTTGGTGATGTACTGCGTGTATGTGTGTGTAAGGAATGCATTGTTTGTTTGCTGGTATTGCAATGTGAATAGGGGGTGTATTATGAGATAACCAATGCAAAGTATGTAGGAAATGTATTGTATGTATGATGCCCATGCAGTGCATGTATGTATGTATTTATGTATGTGTGAGCTTTTTTATTTAGCTTAGCTTATATTTATTTTAATCCTCCCTCCTTCTGGTTACCTTGGGGCAGGGGAGTGGGGACATCACGATCAACCCTGGTGGTCCAGTGTCTGTGTGTGTAGAGCCTCAGGTATCTCCCTCTGCCGGAAGCATATCTCCTACAATAGCTCTTGCGTGCTTTGCACTCTCAGTTTCTGAGCATTGCCATGGTAACCCAAATTGCCCAGTGCTCACAGGAGCTATACACCAGCTCTGCAACCAGCAGAGGGTATGACTGGTGATATCACCAGCCGTTGCCCTAGAGTGTGGGCAACGGCTGGTGATATCTCCATCACCACCGGCCCATAAAGGCACCCCTTTGATGGGCTAGTGTGGGTGCATTTTAAGGTAGCACTGACAGCCCTGCAGATAGGGTAAATAAGATCAGCGGCTATAGGCCCCACATTCGAGGTGCTCAAGCCCTCCTCCTTGGCTTGCAGTGGCTCTCTATGAGGGGCAGTGCACTCCAAGCACAGAAATGCCATGGATTCATTGTAAACTGACTGCTCTAGTCCTATGGACAACAGTTACACAATCAATCCAGTTTAAATGATGTTCTAGAATTGTCATTCATGCTAACACATTTTTTTTTCATGAGAGCTTAGTTTGAAGGGTTAAAAATATGTTACTATCATGGAAAATTTAGTAACGCGCTTTGACCTATGTGCCTTTACGTGAGCTTAAAATGCAGTAATAAAGATATGCAAGCCATTAGGAGATAAAGTGTCTATTAAAAAAAAGAAAAAGATTGTACAATTTTCTCAAGAAGCACAGTGATTTTATAACAGAAAGGTTACAACTTAACACACGCTAAAACAAAAACAAAAGATGCTGGATAGATATGTATAGTATATATGTAAGTTTTCCAACAATACCAATTTCATCAGGATAGTTCCAATGTCAAGGTCTCGTTAATGTTGATCTTTTAACCAACATTCAGTGATGTTTGCATTATCCACCCATACAACCTTAGAAGATTGGCCTGCTTCATTTGCAGGCAGCCTGGCCTGCACTCACGTCCGTTTGACTTGACAATTCTTCAGGTGGACCTGCAACCTTCCCGGGCAACGCCAGTGATACAATTCAAATCACCGACTCTCCTCCTATTACCACCTCACAGATGTCATGCTTCATAGGACACCAATGTTGGGGTGTATGTATATGATAGGGTGTGAATCTTAGTTTTACATGTTACTGTGCCCATAGGTGAGTTCAGTGGATGTGGTAATTGTATCTACTCACACACTAATGAATTACTGTGGAGTTGGTCAATTGAAAAATTACATTAAACCCTATTAATATATACATTTTGCAAAAGTAAAAAAATAGACCTTTTTTCAGGAAGTGCGTAATTCACAGCCAGGGGTGTGAGGCTAGTTCTGCTTTTGTCCCTTTGGTAATGGAAATTACACACACATACAGTCATATATACATACACATTCATATGCATAGATATTCATATACACACATACTTACATTGATATACACATACATTCATACACAAACACACACACTCATATACAAACGCACGTTCATATAACCACACAGACTTTTATACAAACACACATCCATATACACACACTTCATTTCACTGGGGGTTGAAGTGTAAGGGGGGGCGGGGGGGAGGCATTAAAAAAATAGTTATTCTGTTACTTGACCTGAATTCTCAGCACATGTATGAACGTTGGTGCTGAAAGCTCCATGTTTTTCAGTTTAAAGAGGCACTGTCATGTTTAGTTTTCCTTTCTACTCCCATTCCCACTTGCCTTTATATTTATTATCTTTTCTTCCTTTTGCCAGATCTCAGTACTTAACAGCAGCCATTTTCTTCTGCCCACAATGTCTGCATTTTGCCCTTTTGTTAGAATTCATGTGACTTGTGGATTGTGCAGCTTAACAAGTGAAATGTAAGTTTAACTGGAACTTTGTTTAAGCTCCGCCTAATGCCAAAAATCATGCTTCCTATAACAAGTAGTTCCTATTAGTTTTATGCATAACTAAAAAAAACTAAGGTCAATTAATAAATTTAATAAGGAGGAGAAATAGAGAAACAGAAAAACATAAATTTTAAAACAAAACCTGCACAGTGACCAAGCCACTTTAGAGACCCATGGTAAGCCACATCTACATGTTATTGTTTAGTTTCTTTGTGGGCTATCGTTTAAATAAGTAAAAGTCTACCTTCCAGTTAGTGATGTATTTAGCATTTTTGAAATGTCCAGAAACCACCACAGATACTTTCTTTGCAGCACCACCCCCTGACTATCCTGTTCTGCCAGCATTTATATAAGCCCCTTGCAAATATGTGTCGTTTTTGTGAGCACGTGTGTGTTCTTATGTGCAATACAGATACATATATATAGGGACTTCGGGGGAGAAAGAGAGATGGAATTGTGCCACTGGCACTAACCAAAGGGGGTAGATTTGCCCAGAAAGTTTCAGTGCTCTCTACAGGGTCCTAATACCCTGAGCAAAGTGCGAGCATGTATAAAGATGGGCTCGAACTATGCCTGTTGGGGAAAGTTGCCTGGTATCCACAAAATCGGTACACTACGGAACTAAGCCTTTGATCTAATACTGTTGGATACGCCTCCATAATGATTTAATACTATTAGTGATTTTGATGGGACAGCCATGTTGTCTTTTAGGGTTATACACGAAAGTGAGAATTCAAAGTGACATTCAAACTTAATATCACAACAGCTGAAGTGCAAATATTCACCTAATCAGCTATACTTTCAGTTGATCTACTCTGGTCTTGAGTTTTAAAATCTCTTTGAATTCTCACTTTAGTAAATAACCCTGTTTGAGTGACTGGTTGTGTGTATGACTGCATCTGTAAACTGTGTGTGTGTGTGTATCTGTGTTTATGTGATTGCATTTGCATATGTAATTTTTGAGTGGTAAGGAGGGGGGTGGTTGTGTGATTGCATCTGTACAATGTGATTGGCCATGAGCGTATGTGTCATTTGGTACTATGGTAAGTTCCAGCATGAGAGGATGTGGAGGTTGCTGTACTGGCACGAAGAAGAAGAAAATGGACACCTTGCCAATTTAAGCTGGTGGTGATGTCTATTCTAGATATCAGTGCATCACATTGAAGCAGCCCTCACATTTTTTGTTTTCTTTTGGCTTTCATTTCCATATGCACCCTGTATCTTAATACTTCTAGTTCCTCCTTGTACTTGACTTTATTTATATTTATATTTTCTCAATATCTGAATGCAGCCATTTTGTTCTTCTTTGCCCATGATGTGTGCAATAAGCCATGCTGTGAGGTTGATTTTACAGATGGTTTGTGGGTAAATACAATTGGCAACTGAAACAGAATATTGTTTGAGCTCCACCCATTGTCAGGTTTTGCCAACTTGACTGCTATACATAAGGAACAATAATCTCTACATTTCCTTATGTGTTTGAAAACTAGAGCACTTGGAAAAAATAAAAAGAGATTCAGACACAGGGAGTTATACAGAAGTTAATTTTTGGTGACACAGCTACTTTAAGGGACAAACAGCATGCCATGCCCAGCGGCCACTTGGGAGAAGATGGAACACGACATCTAGAAATGCTAAAGCAGAATGTTACATTGGGAAGCAGCAGCATTCACTGATAAAACAAATACATATTTTAAAAATAGGCATCCTGCTGTCCAGTACATCCAGCTTCTTTAGAGCTAACCTTGCTGGAATATTGGGAAACACAGTCGCCTTCACTGCATGAACTCTGCAGTGACCAACACTTACTGGCTGATAGAAATCACCTGGCCTGTACATTTTAGTGAAACACACCAACATTTCAAGATTTACTCGATCTGCACCAGGTAACAAAACATTATTATAAGTAGTCCCAAATTATAAAGAAAAAAACTGATAAAAAATATACAATACAGAGTATTTATTCTTTGTTACATTCCAGTTCATCCACGCATGACATGTTTCTGATAGATGAGGAATGAATGATGTTGAATTCACATTCAAGAAGTGTCACGATACACGGCTAGAAATGAAGTAGGCATATGTGTGGCAATCATACCATGCTAGATCTGTTAAGGTTTCCACTGTATTACTTGTAGAGCAATGGTAGCTGCCCTTCTGACAGCTTCGCTAGAGTCTGCCAGGCATCCTTGGATTAAACTTACATCTTTTAACAGCAAGTTACGGCCCTCCGGGGCCTCTGACAGGGTAGTCAGTGCTTTAAGGCAGTTTAGGCGCACCCTGCTCTGACTGTCATTCACCAGAGACAACAATTTGGGGATGGCACCAGCATGATAAGCAGCATATTTCCCTGAGGAAGGAAAAACACACAGAATCATAAATGGGTTTATAATTGCAGGGTCATAAAACAAAAATACTGCAGATGTTGGGTTCTCCCTCCAATGGCATTCAGCTGTAGCTCTCTGAAAGTCATTTACTGCATGTGTGCATTTTGTGTATTCTGAATATATGCATATATGTGAATTTGCGATCCTATTACAACACAACGATTATAATGAGGTCACATTAAAAAAAACTTACCAAAATGCCTACTCTGTCTGGAGTGCAAAAACCCATCAATCAGCAGAAAAAAGGCGTTAGATAATGGTTCTTTATGAGTTGGTGCTTTTTCTATTTACGTCTAAACTGTGTGCCTTAAGAGCTGCTGTTGATTCAAACCCAAAGCATTTGAGAAATTAGAACTCACTTAACGGCAGTGCGTGTCTTGCCAAACTAAACATACCTCGAGTAGTGATTGTGATGTTCATCAGGGACCCAGCAGCATTAGCTCTCACTTCGCTATCACTGTCTTCCAGTAACTGAATGAGCAGGGGGACCACCTCTTCCTGACATACTCTGTCCTTCCCGGCTAGTGGCACACTGTATGAGGACAAGGTAAAGAAAGAGTCAGTGCATGCTATGCGTATACACACATTATATAGAAAAGTTGTGTTCTGAAAAGTGCTGCAAAGATTTAAAAAGGGGTTTTTATTCACTGCCACACTTTTAGTATTTTAAACCACTTTTCAGAGCACAACAATTTTCATACATAACTCCCAATGTGTCCAAATACCTAAAACCTAATAGCAAAGAAAAAACAAAAACACATCATCCTGCCTTGAAAGCAAGGTTTTCCAGGATAGTGGAAATCCATGCTATTAAATAACCATATAACTTGATTACATTGATTGTGTTGGGTTCCTCTCATTTAATCTTCTTATTAAGCATGTTTTTTTTTTGTTCATTAAAATTAAAAAATTAAAACTAATAAAAGAAAAAAAACATTGCGTAGAAACAAAATATAATGCTAGAAAAAAAATTAAAAACAAGCGACAATACACAAGCCATATTCACCCATGGAGGGCTCTGCGAAGACTGAGCTCTGATATCGGGGAAAGTTCTTATATAGGCTTTCCCATGCTATGCAATATGAGTAAGAGTGGAAAGTAAGCCAACCAATCAGAGAGCTCTGACAGCCAAGTCACAAGAAAAGTCTCTCTTGTGTCTCTTCTTGGCACCGGTGGGAGCACAACGGAGAGGATTAAGTTGTCCCCCCATTATTTCACAGGTTATATCCCCATCAGATGGGGGCAATGGCTGTCAAGTTGCCTGTTTTAACATGTTTGTAGGCATGTTCCTATGGGCATAAGGATGTTTAAACCTCCCTTACAGTAACATGGGGTCTTATTGACTTATTGACCCCACAGGCTTTTTAGTTACTTTGGGTTGTTTTGTTTGTTTTACCTTTTTTTTTAATATGATGGCTGGCTAGCTAGCAAGTGCTGACCAGCCACCACATAATTAAACCTTGCGCCACAGAGGTTTTTTGTTTTGTTACTTTTGAACTATTTGCCTGATGGCTGTAGCACTGCCAGTGTACAAATCGTACTTAAAATTATTATTCACTTACATTAATGCAAGTAAATGAGAATTTCTGAATATTCGGCTGTGCATTTTATTAAAACTGGTGCTTTGTGAATCTTCTGAATCCTATACTTTGTATACAGTTTGTATGCGAAAGCACCAATTTGAATCCAGACACTAAATACATCCAGCCAATTGCTGCAGATTTGCTTGGGCCGACCGAATTCCAACCGCATTTGGCTTTAGTAAATATGAAGAGATTTGCCAATGTAATTAATCCAGTACATGTTAGTTATGCCTTTCAAGATATAGGGCTAATTGTGGGACGAAATATTTCAATGAAAAGAAAAAAGGGGACATGCATTTCCTTGCACAGTAACCAAATATATTAGGAGAGCTAGTGTTAATTATATTTTGGTGTATTTTTTTATTCAGTATGTAACTGAATGACTGAACAGTTGCTAAGCCCACTACTAGCATATTATGAGAAAGCAAAATTAGTTTCTTGAAAAACCTTTTTATCTGCATAATATATTTTTTTCTTTGGAGGCAAAGCTCAACTATATATTTTCCAGATTTCTTTATAGGTACATAGCAATGAAGGAGCACCACTCACAGGTCTTGCGAAAGAAGAATAAAACCCTAGAATAATTACGTACACTATTTTTCCTGATTCATGTAAGCACAGCTACTGTATTGCTCTTTATTGCCTAACAAGTGCATCCGATACTTGAATATTATTTATGTGATGCCTTATAATAGATAGCAGCAAGATATAAGCCCTAGAGCAGGGGTAGGCATAGCAGCACTGTGCCGATATAGGATTGTGATGTCCCGTAGCGTGCCGGTCCTATTTTTTTAAATTGAGGTCTGTATGCTGCAGTATTTTGCTTGTGTTATTTATACTGTAATTGCTTTGTATATTTGTATTTGTGTGTATATGAGCTATTATATTGTATATGTTCAGGAGTAGTTTATGGTATCGTGTTTATGATACATATGAATGTGGGCTGTGTATTGGGGCTGCTTGTGGAATTGTGTGTGTGGATGGATATGTCACATTCTGTGTTTGGTAGTGTGTGTATGTGTGGGGCTGCATGTGGGGTTGTGTGCATGTATGTGGATTGTTAGCGGGTTACGTTTGTGCGGATTGTGTGTATGTTTGTGGGCTGTTCGTATTATATGTATGAGGGGAGGGTTATTGTGCATTTCTGTGTATATCTAGCAGTGTGGGTGGCTTCCCTGGGTTCCAGTGGGGACAAGGCTGGCCAGGTACAGGTGAAGGGCAGGAGCTGCAATATCTGCTGTGGGCTGCTCTACCACAGTGTGGATTCCCATTCACAAGTGCTGGGAGGAAGGGACCTGAGATCACTTACTCTACGTGCTGCAATGCATAAATTGAGGATTGTCCTTTTTGTATTAGCAGATATTTGAAGTTTCACTGGGACTCCTGATAGGCCAGAGCCTGTTTGGCTCTAGCAACCTTGAGTGCCGTGCAAAGACACCTTAAGTGCCTTGCATGGCACTAGTGCCGTAGGTTGCCTACCCCTGCCCTAGAGTATCTATGTTTATGACTATGCAATGTTACATTTCATGTACTGTTTCACTGTACAGCCCTCCTTGGTGACCCAGTTCTATGAGACAATCCTATGGAATTTGTCAGTGCGTTTTAAACAAATAATTATATGTCCAGATAATCCTTCTTATTATCTTTTAGGCAACTATAGATGTTGTTTGACAATCCTCTAAACTCCTACTTCTTATTTGCAAAGTAATTATGAAGCCATTATTATTCAAGCAGATAAATACCTGAAAAGGAATGCACTTTAGAAGTATGTCTGTTGCAGGAAGTTAGAGCACTTACAACATCAGAAACATAAACTAGACACTTTTGCAGTTAAATAGATAACTGGGAACGGCACTAAAGCACTTATGGAACCATAACCATTACAATTAGCTGTAGTGTTGTGCGGCTTCAAATACTTTGTAAATTGCTAACTTGTGCTGTCAATGAATAGCATATTTACTGATAGTCCCTCTCATTAATGGGTAAAAACATAGGTAATAGGTGCCCACGAGGAGTTTGCAAGCAAATATTTTTGTGTGTGTGAAATCTTCCCTAAAGCATTGTTCTATAATGCTTACATGTGTGAAAATGCAACAATTATGCTAGGGGGAAATAAACTATTAAGTGACTATGGAAAGAAATTGGAAAAATTAGTGGAGAAAATTTGTTGTGGTGGCACGGAAAATACAATGGTGACCGCTCCAGTCCCATTTAAATATTCACAATAAAGCAGATTGTATTATTTTATTAATGAGTTACAATCTTAAAATTCAGGAGGAACTAGTCTAGACGTTTGTCCTATGACTTTCCTGTCTCCACCAAGTCCTTAGGATAGATACATTATTGATAGCTTAGGTAAACAGATGTAAGGGAAGAGTTTTAATGGGTAAACAGTAGCTATACAAGTAAATATACAGAAAAAAATGTCCATTTGTCTATTTATCTACCATTGCCTGTGGAATGCAATGGTGTATCTGTATGTAGTGTGGGCTTTTAAATGCAGGTGGGCTTTTACGTGTAGTGTGTGAATAAAGGCATGTTTGTATATCATTTTGGCGTTTTTATACAGTAGTGCGTTTGCTTGTAATGTTTGTGTTTGATTGCAGGCGTGTGTTTGCATGTAGTGTTGGAATTTGATTGGGATGTATGCTCATAAACAGTGACAAACATACATACAGACTCACACCGATATCCATACACATTAACCAACACTGATACACACATATAAACCTACCAACCTATATACACACACACATTCAGATACACGCTGACACATATACTGACACAATTTAAAACATACACACACTGACATACACCTAGATACACAGATGAACACATATATACATACACACCTAAATGTCATTATTTTTACATTTTTATCCACGCTCCTGTTAACATACCTTTTGTGGCAGGAGGGTGGTTTCCCCGGGGCCCTGCTGTTGACTGAGGCTGATAGGAATGTGCAGCAGGAGAAAACTCTCTCCATGCTCTCTTCCACATCCTTCTTACCTGTGCCTCCTTTCTACCTCCCCATGCGGCTCTCTACGTATAAATGGCTGCAGTGTTATCATCGGCCCCTGTTCAGCCATATCCATTGGGTAGCTCTAAGTACATAGGCTGCCCGAAGTCCTACTCCCCCCTCCAGGGTGTAGGATTAGTGCTACAAAGCTGGCAGGGGAGGTGATTAAAGGGTTGTTGTAGGCACTATTCCTGCATATGGATTGCAGGATAAGGAATTTCATGTAAACTTTAATAATATATTCCCACCCCATACTTTGTTGCATTTCATGTTTCACATACATGTTGCATTTTTTCCTAAAGTAATTGCTTTTAAATGTACTATATATTTTTTTTATTTTATTTAAGGAGGACAGCTGAAAATAATAACAGAGGCGGAATTCATTATAATCATTAGCATGCTTGTTATAGCAGAGCCTGCTTTACACCTTATATTTGTTCACCATAATTTGTTTATCATTTATTTGATTTTGTTTTATACCCACTGGACACTGCGGCTGGAGAACTTAATAACATAGTTCTCTTAGGTTTAAAATGCTCTGCAGAACAGGATTAGTGCAAGTTTGCTGTCTCCTAGTGGCCAATCATTATAAATACAGACTGGAAAGATTATTCTCACCAAATTTGCATGATGGCATAAGCAGCTTTGCTTCTAATTTCCACTGATGGGTGGGTGAGCTTTCTCTTAAGAATATCCACGGCTCCAGCGCTGAGGGCCTGCACAACATCAATCTTCAGACAATAATGTAAGGTATCCAGAATGAGAACCTGAATGTCTTCAAGTTCAGATTCAAGTTTGTTCACCAGCAGTGGCAGCAAGTCCGAATCCACAAGGGCAGCGGAACCTGAAACCAGACACAGAAGACATTATATGGAAGCCTATAGTACCATGCGCCTTTCACATATTGTAAAGTTTAGCAGTTGCATAATGAGCATCATTTATTAGCTATTTAAAACCAATATTTATTAATGTGATATAGCATCAGATAAAATCAAGACAACTGGTATTCGTAAAGGGCAACAAACACCTCTGGTCTTCTTCTCTATCCTAATGTCCCTCTTTTTCTACGAGCTCCATACTGTTGGTGTATCTCATTCATATAACAGAGCTCCACAGCAATATTTCCTTCTTAAGGACAGAGGCAGCTGTCCAAGGTCTGACCAAAACAAAACCTAGAATTTAACCTATATGTTTATTCAACCCTAGTCACCTCTTTCATATTACGTGCACCCACACTTATTATATATCATTTTGTTCAGGAGAAATGGGATTTTAATTCACATCAAATATTTATAAATCAAACATCTACACAAATTCAAAAAAGTGTGAAAAATTAAGACACTTTGTTATTTTCCAAGTTCTGTATGACATTTTGGATGTGAATGTTATAATACTGTTAGCTTTTACTTCAATAAACACACATATTTGTCAAGGGATTAGGGAGCTGGCAAAAAAAAATATTGGACAAACGCTTCAGGGTGAACTCCAGGAAAGTGTATTGCTTCCCCGCGGCTGCTTTTTGTACAGTGCTTAGAAATTATATACTGTAATCTGGACATGGAAGGTGGTAACATTTTTATACCATATCTGGAGAACCAGATATGCTGAATACACTGATCAGCCAAATCTACTGTCCCCATATGCTTTTTGTATTCAACAACGCACTTTGCTTTTATCGATTTGGGCATTGCTTCTGCGGATTGATACTGTGCTCTGTGCTATAATCATGAAGTTTGGGCAACATGTACACATCTTTTCTCTCTGTGCACCTCACCATGGCACAAAGCAGTTGTGCCTTTGTGGTTTTTGCCAGCTGTTAGCTTCGGTGGGAAAATCTTTCCAGTATTTCCACACTGTGCCAAAGGCCGGGGTATCAAAGTAAAAAAAAAAAATTCTATTCTATTATAAAGATCTAGCCATAGGTGATATCTCGCTTCATTAATGGGAGAATGAGATCCTATACAAAAAATACAGTTTGTCCCCACATAATCAGGGCAGCCTGGTGGATCTGGTTGATCATGTTTTCCTTCATAAATGCAAAATAACCAGGTATCCCCAAGTCTTGTATTTGCACAACAAATTTTATTCCATAGAGAGCCTGCTTTGATGGAATGTACTGCTCAAAAAGCAGTCTAAATGGACTCATCTATGGAGATACTTCGGTCAGGGGTGTAAATTTCTGAAAGTTTTTTTGAGAAGTGATCAATCAAGGGCCTGATTTTGTGCAAATGTTCATACTGGGGGTCATTTCTAGGCGGATACTGGGTTTTATCACTGAAATAAAGATGATGTTCATATCTACAGTTGCAAGAAAAAGTATGGGAACCCTTTGGAATGATATGGATTTCTGCACAAATTGGTCATAAAATGTGATCTGATCATCATTTAAGTCACAACAATAGACAATCATAGTCTGCTTAAACTAATAACACACAAAGAATGAAATGTTGCCATGTTTTTATTGAACACACCATGTAAACATTCACAGTGCAGGTAGAAAAAGTATGTGAACACCTAGACTAATGACATCTCCAAGAGCTAATTGCTGCCCCCAAAACAAGCAAGAATGATGCAACTCTTCCGCATCCCTAGATCCAAAAGGGCCCCAAGTACGGTACCAAGGGACCTGGTGGTCCAATTCTGAAGCGGGGCGGATAAATGCCCTGAAGGGGAAAACCTCATACCAATTTGAAGCAATGACTTTGATGATACCTTTTATGTCGACCTCTCCAGGAGATCCCTCAGACCTCTTACCAAGCTCCTTCAACAGCATTAAATGCAGTACCACTGGTTCCCCTCCTGCACGCTACAGGTCTACCATGGGGATGCCACATACAAGAGCTCCAGGAGGCCACGGCTTTGCTGCACACATTGGGGACTTCCTATGGACTCCCTCGACCAAAACAGACAGGAGAAACAGCGCACCCATAACTGGGACCCAGCTCGGGTAACAGCCTTAGTCCCGCAGACACCTACACTGGAACAATACGCAGCAGTGACAACCTGAATCTGGGCCGAAGTACCCAACCCCGTACCCATGGGGAACTCCATGAACTAGACGGCACATCTGCCTCCTCAAGTTGTATACTTATCTTTCCTCTTACCTCCACCTAAATTGTTAATTGTTGAAATGTAATTTACTAATGACTGGTTGGTCTCACAATGCATGCACCTCCTACACCTGTGCCTCATGACATCTCCAAGAGCTAATTGCTGCCCCCAAAACAAGCAAGAATGATGCAACTTTTCAGCATCCCTAGATCCAAAAGGGCCCCAAGTACGGTACCAAGGGACCAGGTGGTCCAATTCTGAAGCGGGGCGGATAAATGCCCTCAAGGGGAAAACCTCATACCAATTTGAAGCAATGACTTTGATGATACCTTTTATGTCGACCTCTCCAGGAGATCCCTCAGACCTCTTACCAAGCTCCTTCAACAGCATTAAATGCAGTACCACTGGTTCCCCTCCTGCACGCTACAGGTCTACCATGGGGATGCCACATACAAGAGCTCCAGGAGGCCACGGCTTTGCTGCACACATTGGGGACTTCCTATGGACTCCCTCGACCAAAACAGACAGGAGAAACAGCGCACCCATAACTGGGACCCAGCTCGGGTAACACCCTTCGTCCCGCAGACACCTACACTGGAACAATACGCAGCAGTGACAACCTGAATCTGGGCCGAAGTACCCAACCCCGTACCCATGGGGAACTCCATGAACTAGACGGCACATCTGCCTCCTCAAGTTGTATACTTATCTTTCCTCTTACCTCCACCTAAATTGTTAATTGTTGAAATGTAATTTACTAATGACTGGTTGGTCTCACAATGCATGCACCTCCTACACCTGTGCCTCATTCACGGCCACTTAGGCGGCAACGCCAACAGGCACGCTGAGGCAACACCGGAACACGACTGCAGTGCCACACAACGGTACTACACACCAGGACACAAAGTAACGCAGTCTATAACCCACACCTAAGAGCTCAGTTTTTCTTAATTAGACTACGTTCCGCATAGGTGGTTATCTCCTTACTGTTAGACACTCAAATGCCAGAAATACACTCATCATAGATACTCAGTGACAACATATCACCAGAGTGCTGCTGCACATAGATGAAGTACACAGACTCCACCATTTCTGGTGCAGAGGCGCACAACACTTCTGGCAGAAGATAGGCATACCCCACGCACGTGGACTCTTACTGAAACCGTACATTAAACTCAAGCGCACACCTATGGCCCTATACATAATGGAAAATTGTGTTATTCTTTTATTGACCACCTGAAGGCATAAATTGAGGAGTCTCTGGAAGCTGTTTAAACTGTAAGTACTGCAAGGTAGCATGTACATCTCTCATGTAAAAATTGATGTAGGACCCACCGGCTTAACACAATCCCCATAATTGTTTGCTAAGATTTAAAACTATATTTTTGTGTATGTGTGGTGTTCCTTTGACTGTATTTTGTATCTGTGTGTCTGTGTATCTATCTTTGTGTCTGTATGTGCGTCTGTGCATCTATCTGTGTGTATGTATATAAATACAAAACCAATTATTTTATGTAGATGATGAGATTTCTGGCAGAATTGTCAATGATCTCCCTCTACTCTCTATAGGGTTTGGCTGGTGCTCAGACAGAACAGTGGATGGGACAACTGTTGTTGAGGTCGTGATGACTTGAATGACGTTGCGCCCACTGCTATTAATTATTGGAAGCTTTACATCCTCCTCTAGGCCCTTATTGGATCCTCATTTGTAAGGGACATAGTTTATCTATTGTGAGAGTGTTTTTTGGCATTTAATGATGATAGCGGCAGTATGTTTCTTCTAGCCTCAGATGATATATATGGTGCATATATAGGCACGGAAACGAGTGTTGGGTTGTTGCTATTCTTATAATCACACAATGGGCACATAGTTTATTTATTTTTCATTTGGTGATGGATTACCTACGCGTGCTGTTACTTAGGTACCTAGATCCTATAGGTAAATTGTAGTTAATTATTGTCCTTGCTGAGCATTGACCATTCTAGCTATCTTTAGTATTGGCTTCCTCTAATCAGGACACAATACACAATATATAGTTATGGTCGGCTGATCCTTTTTAGTTTTAGGATAAGGCATAGATTGGCAATATAAATGTGGGCAGTGATACTATATATAAGGGAATGACTGTTGACTGTTATTTAATACAAAGCTGCAGAATGGACTAGATTTATTTGGGTTTAGTATCCAGTGTAATATAGACAATACAGTGAAGTCTTTTCTTTTCCTTTATCCATCAGATATTTGTGTATGCTGCTCACCTGGAGACTAAAATCAGTTTGCTTGATTTATTGGATTTATTTCTGATCAAGTAATATGGGTATACTTATCTAATTTAGTGTTTGGATCTTAATCCTGATTGGGACCAAACCCTTTAAAGTTATTTTTTGAATGCATCCCTCCTAATACATCTATTTTTTTTGGTGTGGATAATAAAATCTATTTTTGAATAATACCTTATGGTTAAATGTTTATGTCATTACAGCTTAACATATCTTCATTTTATGATAACCAATTTCTTTGAATTATATCCAATTATTAAAGGTATACTTATGTAATCTAAGCTCTTAAGATTCTTAGTGTCTTAATTGCCCTGATTAGTCAGAAGCCTATATAAGTAATATATAAGTAATTTCCTCTTAGTGATCATCTATTTGTCCTTTAATAGTCTATTCCTATTTAGTGTTTGGAACAATTAAATGAGATTCTCTGACTATATACTCCCAAATAAGGATTTATGCTACCTTTTCAACTTCTGATCAGTCAGCTTAATTATATGGGGAAACTCCATTCCCTTGGATTGATAAAATTGTTTGATTAACCTAAAGGCAGCCTATACGTCATGGGTTATGTTGAGATTTTAATAAATTAATTTTATAAAGTTCTATTTATTTTCAGTGATGAGGATTCAAAACATTCACTCCCACTAGTAGAAAGTATTGTGGTTTTTTTCTTTTGGAGAGTAGTTTGCTTTATTTTAGGGATACCCTCCTGGGTACCCTCACCTTACGATCATTTCAGTACTTCTGTATGTTATAGTTGTTTTGAACAATTATTGGATACTATATGTCAGTGTATGTGTGTTTGTATGTGTACCTAAGTGTCAATATGTGTCCCTGTGTATCTGTGTGGGTCTGGATCTGTATTTGTGGAAGTATTTGTATGTGTGTTAGTGTGTGTCTGTGTATCTACAAGTGTGTCAGCGTGTGTATCTGTGCATCTGTGTATTGGTATGTGTCTGTTTGTGTATCTGTGTCTGTGTATGCGGATGTGTGTTGCTATGTATATGTTCATACATCTTAGCGTTCAACACTCCAACGCTACACACATATACACCCCTGCATTCAAATATCAAAACTACATACAGGCATACCCCTACATTTATATGTAAACACTATACAAATTAAACTGCTACTTTGTTCCAAAGTGCCGAAGTTCTGAATTGCGGAAATCCCGAATTTCAGAATGCCGAACCGAACAGAAAATTGTCCCCATTCACATGCCTAATAAACAATATGAACATGAATGCAATAATGATGCAGGACATAACATTTAATTTTTTTCCACTTTTCTGATCCCTTATGTGACCAAGTGCCCTTCGCCACTTGTGCCTGGAGAGGACTACTTGCCAGCCTCCTGCCCTGCAACTATGGCCCCTGGAAGATATTGCCCTTTAAAAATTTTATTTGGGCATATTGGATTTTATTGTACTCTGTCTGCCCCTTTAAATTATATTGGAGCTGTCTGCAGGTTTAAATTGTGAAGGAAACCCCTGTTTTATTCCCCCCTCCGCCCACTCCTAGAACACCAGTTAAAACCTTAATACCTTGTTACATTCAAACTCTGTCTGACCCTTTTAACTGTCATTTTGTTTTCCTCTGAGGAGGAGTTGTTTTGCTGAGTGCTGTTGCTTTTGTGTGCTCATTAAACAGACCTGCTTGACCCTTCCTTAAAGCCTTGGCTCATGCTTGGGGGATGGGATACGTCTGCAGTGCTGATGGTGTCGGTTGGAGTGCTTGGAGTCCTCGGCAAGCCCTAGGAGCATCGATTGGCGGAGGTACTCGGTCGGAGTGCCAGCGGGTCCGTCACACTTCATATATATTTTTACAATTAAATACATACCAGCATAGTCCCTTCACTCTTCTCACAACAAGAATTTTCACCTTCTTTATCAACATTCCCTCTTAATGCTTTTACAACTCATACAATTTTTGATTCATGAATAAATGAATTGTCTGTGCCCATGTAGTAACCACATAGGTTCCCAGCAGCAGGAACCTTTTACTGGTTGCCATGGTGATTGCTCCACTTTTACTATTGCGCAGAATAGCAGACCAAGTCAGTCCGGCACACTAGAACCATGGGCTTCATTCCCTTGATAAGGATCAGAAGAGGACTTCTTTAGAATAAGAAGCAGGAAACATGCCATTAAGTGTTGAAGATGTATGTTATTGTAGTAAAATAGAAGGAAGAAAATAAAAGGTAACAGGTTATTACGACCAGTTGTGGCATCAGACTAGCAGAAAACAGCAGAGACTGTAAGGGGTACAGGAATGACAGTTCTGGGATCCAGAACTGTTCTGCTACATTGTCAGGTATTTCTCCTCCTCTACTAGTCATCACTGGAGCAATCTTTAAACTGTAAGTACAGGTAATATCCCCTCGACCCCCTCCTTCTTCTGGGCACATCATTCCCTCTACCAGCCCCTCCAGCACCACCTGTACAAAGTCGCATTTTAAATAGACACTGTAGACACCCAGACCACTTCAGCTCATTGAAGTGGTCTAGGTGCAATGTCCCATGTCACTTAACTCTACAGGGTTAGGTTAACTCTACAGGGTTAACTCTTACCTTGCAGGGTTAAGACCTCCTCTAGTGACTGTCTACAGCCACTAGAGGGATTTCTGGGTGCTTAGTTTACTTTTGGTAGTCTAAACGACGCTGGATATCCTCACGCTATGCATGAGGACTTCCAGCGTCATCGGAATCCCCATAGAAAAGCACTGAATAATGCTTTCCTATAGGAAAATCCTAATGCGAGCACGGCCATTGCCACGCATGCACATTAGGTCTCCCCCGCCAACGCCACCCGGGTGTATGGGTGGAGCCAGACCCAGTACCGTTGGACATCAGCACTGGATTCAGGTAAGTGACTGAAGGGGTTTTAATTCTTTCAGCTATGTGGGATGGGGAGCAGTGTAGGAAAACAGGTTTGTTTTCCTTGCACTAGAGAGTCCCTTTAACACAGGAGACAGCTCTTTACCAGTTGTCCTTAGACTTTACACAAAATACAACTAGTTGTCTTAAAGTGCAGGTTGTTAAATTAAATGTCCGTCGCTACAGGGCATTACCCCAACATTCAAGTACAAAAATTTAAAATTCATCTAACAGAAGGTAATAGATAAAGAAACCCATCCTGTTACAAGTAGAAATTTAAACTGTATTAAAAATGGTTGAAACCAACTGTACTTCCAGCTTAATTTCAGAAAGTAAAAATTTTTAATGCCTCTCAAAAGACGGTAATATTGGAGCCCAAAGTGACCGATACTCACTTGTCATATTGACTCTAATAGAAAAAAAGATTCCTTAACTAACGCTGTCTTCAACTTGCAACCAGACTTCCACCCTAAATTAGATTTGAGCTGCTAAAATGCCAAAGGTTGCAACAGTATCTGAACGATGTATCAACTTCCACACTTTAAAAACACTACTAAAAAGAAATAACTTGTAAAAGCATCAAATATGTTACAAAAGTTGCAACAGTGTAACATTTACTCTACTATATAGTTGGTTGCAGGAAGAGAACAAAACCATAGGTTAACACAGAGAAATGGAGGTGTGCCATTTGGGACTTGACACACTCTCAGAGATAGCAATCAAACCGGTTTTAAGAATGGTTTGACAACTTGCCACCAAGTGCTTGTCCTATCTCCCCTGGACTCAAAAACGTTTGTTAGCTTGACCAAACTATCTGCTGACTGCTTTCAACCAATGAGCACAATGATGCAAAGCTGGACCCCAGGAAAGTTCTCAACCAGTTTGGCTAAATACTTTGGGAGAGCACTAGAGAAAGCCTGTCACTACAACTAGTAAAATAGACTAAAGTTGTTATATTGCTTGAAGTGTTCCTTCAGGCATGCCATTAACAAAAGCGAAAATTAAAGGCCATAGTATTGTAATTTTACGGGCCCCTTGGGGTTGAGATGATTTTGTTTTTAATAAGATGTTAACTTAATTTTGAGGTTGTTGTCTCCTGCTCTGTAAATTGAACTTTTTTTTTTTTCAATGTCTTATTTTTTATTAGTTTTGTGCAATGTCATACAGACAACAAGTTAAAGGGATACAGAAAGGAAAAAGGGGAAGGGGTAACATCATATTGACACAATCAAATGTTCCATTACATATGCTTAGCAAGACTAACATCATGTGGAGGCTAACATATCAGACAGCATTTACTCTCTAATTTGAGGTTTAACCAATTTGATCTAGGATCAACCAATTTCAGTGGGAACTATCGGGAATATCGGGGGAGGTCCTGGGGAGATTCGCCTGCCTGACCTGGGTAGCTCGCGGGATGGGATGGAGCACCCCTCCTCCCCCCACCAGCTGAAGGCCCTCAACCTGGAATGCTGTGTGCATGTCTGCTGGGGTGCTGGGTTGTCTGCGAGTACTCTCACCGGGAGTATTTGTGTTGCCAAGCAAGATGGCCCTCCCCCTACTCCTCATCCCTCTACCTGCCGGAGTGTGTTGTGCTCCAGCTGCACTATAGTTTTGTATGTTTGTCCACCTTGGATTGCAACCGGAATGCGAGACGCTCAAGTTCGTAAGTTGTGTGAACTCTCTGTTTCACCTCTTGAATGCTGGGGGGATCTTGGCTTTTCCATCTGCTAGCTATGCTAGTCTTGGCGGCTAACAGTATGTGATAGATAACCACCTTGTGTGGCGAGACCAGTGTTCCTGTGTGAATATGTAAAAGGTAGCATTCTGGGTGTAGCGGGATGGAGATCCCTGTAACCCCTCGTATTAAATTTCTGACCTGTTGCCAAAATTGAGTTAGTATTGTGCATTCCCAAAAGACATGGAGCAAGGTGCCCACCTCGACACCACATCTCCAACATGACCGCGGAACAGTAGGGTATATCTGGGCCAGGCGTGATGGGACAAGGTACCATCTCATCAGTAATTTACTGAAGCTCTCCCAGTGAGACATGCTGTGCGAGGATGCACGCGTGTTTTTGATTACTTGTAGCCACATGGGTAGAGGGAATGTGTTGTTCAGGTCTCGTTCCCATTTTAACATATAGTCATGTTTAATGGTCCTGTCCACATCATTGATTGCTAAATAGCTCAGAGAGAGGGGTTTGCATATGGCTTGGGTGTTGATGCACCGTCGCCCGAATGTGGTAAGGTGTTCTGGCTCGCTATGGTGTATGTTTAACGAAGATAGGGCGTGTTTGATGCGCAAATAAGTGAAAAGCTCCCTGGAAGGTAACGCATATTTGGCTTGTAGGTCAGGGAATTGTTTTATGCCCCGTGATGTGAACAGGGACTCTACAGAGGTAATCCCCTTTGTTATCCATGTTTTCAGCGAGATGTTACTTATTAGGTCTTGTAGACGGGATAGAGGGGCAAAGAAGATGGGATGTGCTTGCCCCATAAGATCACCCGCCCATTTCCTCCAGCTAGCAAGCATAAAGTTGGTAGTGTACAAGCACTGTGGGGAGGGATTTGCGGGAGCGCTAGACGACCATAGTTTTTGGGCTATCGTGGCCGGGTGTAGACATGCATTCTCCAAGGCAACCACACCGGTGTTTTGGCCCTCGTCAGGGTCTCCAATCCCTGGGCGAGCACTGAAGCTTTGTAATACCCTTTAATGTCAGGGGTCCCTATGCCTCCTTTATTTGGAGACAGCCAGGTAAGCCTACGGGCGATTCTGGGGGGTTTCTTTTTCCAAATGTAGGCGTTGAAAATGGATTGGAATTTTTTGAGAAGTGTGTCCGGTAGTGCTATGGGGAGGGTGCGAAATAAATACAGTACGTGGGGCAGTGCCATCATTTTGATCGTTTGGACTCTTCCTAACCAGGAGATTTCGAGGTGTTGCCATTTGTCTAGCATTGTTTGCAGCTTATGTGTCAGGGGTATATGGTTTTCACGCGTGAGTCTGGCAAGCGGTATCGTTAAGTTGACCCCCAGGTATTTTAGGGCCGTGGGCCTCCAGTCGAAGGGGAACGTGGACCGCAACCTATCTATCATTGGGGGTGAAAGCCCAAATGGTAGCACCTGGGTTTTGGTGGCGTTATTTTTATAGTATGAAACCTCGCCGTAGAGATGTAGTAGGGATGTCAGAGCCGGGATGGATTTGTCGGGTTGCGTGAGAAAAAGCAGTATGTCATCCGCAAACAGTGTTAGTTTTTGGATTCCTGCTGGGGTAGTGAGTACTGAAATCTCTGTGTGTTGTTTGATGCGGTGTATAAGTGGTTCCAGGCAGAGGATAAAGAGCAGGGGTGACAGTGGGCACCCCTGTCTTGTTCCGTTACTGATTGTGAATGATTGTGATAAGAAGCCGGAGTTAAAGACCCTAGCTGACGGTGCGCCGTACAATGCTAGGATGCTTCCCAGGAAGTTCACCGGAAATCCCATTTTCAGGAGGGTGGCCTCCAGATATTTCCAATTGAGCCGGTCGAACGCTTTTTCAGCGTCTAAACCCAGGATCACCCCTTGTTGTTTGCTTATCCCCAACCAGCTAATCAGATTCAGACAGTGACGTGTGTTGTCCCCTACTTGGCGACCAGGGACGAACCCTGCTTGCTCTGTCGATACTAAATCTGCTAGAAGGGGTTTCACTCGGGATGCGAGTAGTTTAGCGTAAAGTTTGGCATCTGCGTTGAGGAGCGAGATTGGCCTTAGGTTCTCACATTTGGTGGGTGGTTTGCCCGGTTTGGGGAGTGTAATAATATGCGCTTCAAGCATTTCTTTTGGCATGAGTCCTGTCGATTTAATGTCATTAAATAATAAGGTTAGGAAGGGGGTTAGGATCTTTGACAATTTAATATAATAATAGTTTGAGAATCCGTCGGGACCCGGGGCTTTATGTTTTGGGAGAGTAGCAATAGCTTTTGAGATCTCGTCTTCCGAGAATGGTCGCTCAAGTATCTCTTTTTGTGTTTGTGTCAAGTGTGGCAGTTCTACCTGATTGAGAAACTCAGCTATGGATGCGTGCGTCGGTTGAGGTATCGAGGAGTCATTTTTCAGGTTGTATAAGTTGGAGTAGAAAGACGCTAGCGTATTAACAATATCGGTGGGATTGTATAATTTGGACGCCTGCGGAGTTTCGATGAAGGGGATTTTCGACTGGAGACGTTGGGCTTTTAACTTGCTGGACAGTATTTTACCCGCTCTATTGCCTTGTGTGTAATATGTTAGTTTAAGGGCTCTCATTCTCCGTTCGATCGTTTGTAAAGATATGGCGTTTAAGTCTCTTTGTAACCGAGCAACTGTTTTGGCTAATTTAGTGGATGGGTTGCGCTTATTAAGCTTATCGGCCTCTGTGAGTTCAAGTGTTATCCGCCTCATTTCCTCGTCAAATTTCCGTTTTTTACGCGACCCGATTTGAATTAGCACCCCCCTAACTACTGTTTTGTGAGCTGCCCATTGGGTACGTAAGGAAACTTCCTCAGACATATTTTCCTTGAAGTAATTGGTTGCGGATTCGAGAATAGTTTGCAACGACGTGGGGTCGTCTAGGAGACTTTCATTAAGTCTCCATTTACCTCTTCCTCGAGCTGGGTAAAGGCTGCTAAGAGTGACAGTTACCGGGGCATGATCAGACCACGTCCGAAGCCCTATATCTACTTCAATTATATTTGCTAAGGTTAGTTTGTCTACTAGTGTAAGGTCAATGTGCGAGTAGGTTGAGTGGAGTGGTGAGAAATATGAGTAGTCTCTACCTGTTGGGTAAGTGTTGCGCCAGGAGTCATATAAGTCTAGTTCGAACATAATATCTGACAGGGCTTTGCCATTTTGATACGCGGAAGGGATAGGTTTCTTATTGTTCACCCTTTGGATGTCCAGGCTTGGGTCTGGGCTACAGTTGAAGTCCCCGCAGATTATAACCTGTCCTCGCTTCATTGAGTCTATCTTTTTAAGCGCTCTTTGTAAGAAGGTAATTTGGCCGTCATTGGGGGCGTATAGGGATGCTATGGTGACCTCGACTCCATTAAGTAAGCCCACCAGTACCTGGAGGCGACCTACGCTATCTGCATATGTATCATACGGTTGAAAAGCCCAATCTGCATGAAAGAGGACGGAGACCCCTTTAGATTTGTTTGGGGAGTAAGCATGGAAGGCTTGGGGGTAACGCTTGGTCTGGAACTTAGGAGGATTGTTAACACACAGGTGTGTTTCTTGGAGACATATTACTGCGGCTTGTGACTTGTGCATGTCTCTGATTGCTAGGCTCCGCTTGTGTGGACTATTCAAGCCTTTGACATTCAGGGAGAGGATTTTAAACCCGGAGTGAATCATTTGAGGATGTAGCCTGCACTGCCCGTGAAAATTCCCGTATTAGTGATGTGTATAAGGGTGGGAGCCCTCATCCCTTTGATGTATTGAGCTATTCCTCCGAACAGAATAAAAAAAGCAATCCATTTTGAATTGTGTCTGAGAGGGGGGAGGGAGGGAAGTGAACTGGGGAAGAATTGGGGAACCAAGTTAAAAAACAAAGTGTTCCTGCCATTAGCAGGGTTTACTACCGAATCCGTGTAAGGTGGAACCTCACTCTTCGTCGACATGGGGGACGTGGAATGGTATCCACCATTCAGGGCCCTATGGCACTTTTAATAGAACAAATGAACAACCCGTTGTAACCAGAATATGTTCTACAGATACGGACCTTGGCATGTTATCAAATTGGGGCGGTACGCTGATTAGACTATTATTATTTATTTATTTATTTATTTTTTATGGTGAGGATGTGGGTTGGAGGCCCATCCAACTTGCCCCATAGAGGGAGGGGGACGCTACTCGGGGACACTTCTAACGGAAAATGTTGGGGCCGTTGCTTCCACTTATCTAAGTGGATCCCCCTGATAATACTCAGATCCCCTCTGGGGTCTCCCTTTCCCTAAGTGTCCCGGCAGCTTGCGTTGGCCCCCTAACGCGGTGCCTGATGCAGTTAATTGCTGCCCCTCCCCACAAACCTCTAACAGATGCCCAAACGTTATGGTCTGAGATAACATGGCATGCTAAAGTGTACAAGTGAAAATGTTTGCGTGACACAGTTATGGGTAATGTACCTGAACTTGTGCCGTAAACTAATCTGGTAACTGAGCTTAGTATAAAAATGGTCCTGCTAGGCAGTTGTGACTCCCACGGCTTAAAAATAAGGTGGAGATTGCCCCGCTGGGTGAGAGACCGACTGGTGAGTTAGAAACTAAGCGTTAGATCCCAACAGGGTATGTTCATCGGGGGGCATAAGTATACATGAAAAAGAACATAACAGTTAGAAATACTTAAGTGCCAAGGGTGCAGGTTGTCTCCGATTAAATGTTCATGTTAGTCCCGATTATGAGAGGCAGCGGCAGTCCCGACCCTCTTCCACTCCGGCAGAATCTTCGACGGGGAGGCATGTGTGCGGGAGCTCTGACCTTGCGCATGGTGCAACCCCCACTCTTTCAACTTCTCCATACCCGCCTCCAGCTCCAAAATTGGGATGGTTCTATCCTGGTACCAAACTAGTAGCTTCGTGGGATACCCCCATCGATATGGTATGCTATGATTTCGTAGAGTTTTGGTCACATTCACAGATTCCCGTCTCCTCGCCATCGTTGAAGCAGAAAGATCCGCAAATATTTGGACATGCTGGTACGGTTCAGGCAGTGTGGTCAGTTTTCTAGCCACGTTTAGTAGTTGTTCTTTAGCAGTATAGTGATGAAATCTAACTATGGTATCTTTTGGTGTGTCTGCTGTAAAACGGGCTGGTCTTGGTAGCCTATGTACACGGTCCATCTCCCAAGCGGCGTCTTCCACCTGCGGGGCCAGAAGTTTACAAAGGGTTTTAATGTGGAGAGGGAGTGCCTCATTGGTGATAGCGTCGCCGATTCCCCTGAAGCGCAAATTGTTACGGCGCGACCGATCTTCTATGTCTGCCATTTTGCTCTTAAGGGACTTTTGTTCCTCTTCTAGGTTGTGCAGTTTATCGACCAGGTCATTATGGGCTTCACAGATTTCTTCTGTTTTCGCTTCTAGGTGGCTGGTGCGGCCTCCCAATTCAGCTATTTCTCTTTTTAGCTCGTTGGTGTATTGGCGGAGGTCAGACCGGAGCGAGCCCTTTAAGGCCTGCAACATCGTGTGGAGGCTCTTGTTGGTGACCGGCTCCTCATCCGGTGTTTGTGGCTCATATTCTGGAGCCTCTTGGCTTTCTGGCGACGTTGGGCGGGCCGCATGGCCGTCGCCATCTTGCGCCGGCCTTGTTTTGTCTTTTTTAGTTTGCCTCACCGGGTCAGTGATCTTGGTTTGTTTGGAGGGTGCCATATTATGGTCGGGCTTTGTACCCGCTCTTTGTGCCGATTTTTGTCCGGGTAATCGTGGCTAATGCGACGCTTTGGGCCTGGTGGTACACGGAGCTGTCGTTACATGTGACTTCTCCTCTCGGTAGTCGGCCACGCCCCCCTGTAAATTGAACTTTAATGACAATCAAGAGGCACTTGCAGAGTCTGAAAGGTTATTAACAGATCAGGAGGTTTAAACAATTAGATCTCTATTACTGGAACTAGTTAGGAAAATTGTGCAAGTCACATGCGGGTGTGACTAGAGCTGCATAAATAAAATGATTTAATTCCTTAATGGCAGAGAATTGAGCAGTGAGACTGCAGGGGCATGATCTATACACCAAGATTGCTCAAATAAGCTAAAGTTGTGTTGGTGCCTATATTCCTTGTTAAATATTATTGTACATGCAATTCTGTATATTACCAATAGAGGTCACTGCCCTAAAAACCAATAAATGCATTGGGAAACACACGTTTAGAAACTTGGGTACATACAATATATTTTAGCACAGATGAACAACAGAGCATGGCCAGACACATACCTACACTGTACCTACAAGTTCTTTAGATTGTACGTTCATGGGCTATCTAACTAGGAACTTTATATAAAAGAGCGTCAATGGCTACATATCAGTTCACAGGCAGGGCCCTCCCTGCCCGCCCTCCCTCCCTTTACCCCAATTGTACAGCGCTACGGAATATGTTGGTACTTTATAAATGCCAGTAGTAATAATAATAATAATCTGGCAATAGGGAAAATAACCCAGTTAGAGTTAACCCCTCCAATGCTGGAGCGGTGAGATCATTATAGAAAAAATATACTCAGTAAATCGATTAAAGCAATTTTATGTATTTGTCTATGGATACATCTAGGTAACACTGTTGGAATTGCTCAGGAAGCTGGTTTGTCTAGTTGCGCCAATTTTACAGTGGTGCCCCGGGTCTTGGGCTATGACTCTGTGTAGGGAAGTTGCTTGGGAATAGAGAAGATATTTTAAGAGTGGAAAAAGCTTGGTATAGTGAGCAAGAAAGGATGCAAAGGAAGTAACGTAGGTTTGTTTTGAGAGATGTAGTGCTAGGATTTATGACTGAAACTTGAACTTGCAATGAAAAAAAATCTGCAAGATTTCCTGCCAAGATGCTCATCAGTATTTGAGCACTTTAAGTAAACAGGTTTTAGTAGAATGCTATAGCTGGGTTGCAAACATGGTGTGTGGCGGGGGGATAGCATAAAAGGGAGATCTACCTCTCATGCTGCAGCTATGCAGGAGAGACATACGTACAGTACACAAAATACTCACTTAAAGAGATATTAAAGGCCCTATAACCTTTTCATCTCATTGCATTTCTCAAAGTGCCTAGTATTGTCTCTCCATTCAAAGTTAAACAATTTTCAAACAGTTTAAAGTGCGTGTTAGTAGCTCTAGGCTGACAGAAAAGCTATGTTTAATGTTCTGAGTGACCGCTGCACATGGCCCTATAAATTCATTTAAATACTACTTCTGAGTGAACCCACTCAGCTGAGTTATTTTAAGTTTGTCCCAGTATCAGGGAGACCCTAGGGGCTAAAAAGATCCTGGTGTGATCTCCCTGCTTACTGCCTGCTCAGTGATCAGTGCTGGACTTTGCCACCTGCCCACAGTAACTGGAGCTGCAGCATGAGAGGTAGATCTCCCTCTTATGCTATCATTCACAGAGATCTACCTCTAATGCTGCAGATCACAGAGCCCTATGTACTGTGTAAACTGGGAAGTCCCTCTGCTGATGCCATTACGGACATCAGCAGAGGAAATCCCTCTGAGGTTGGATTACCGGGTTGGACTAGGAGATGGATTAGGGGCAGGATTAAAAGTAGGATAATGGGTAAAATTAGGGGTTGGATTGTGGGTAGGAGTAAAGGTTGGATAAAGGTTAAGATTAGAAGACAAGGTTATATGTGCGGTATCACTCTAATCGAAAATAGTAGCAGAATAAAAAAGGTGTGTTTACAGTAGTAGAAAACACATGATCTGTGAATTTCCCCAAAAAGAAACAAGTGTGGAATAAATCATAAGTTATTAAATAATTTAACCTAAGGTTGTGATAAAATCGTTAAATGAAAAGGGTCAAAATACTCTTAGTTTAATAGCTTGGGATATGTACTTTCTACAAATATACTTTTGTGCAGTAGTTCTAGACTCTGTGACTACTATAAAAGTTGTAACCACTTTAATGAGAAAGATTTAACCAATGCTATGCTAAGCTTTATGTTTTTTGTTTTCTTTTAGCACTCCTAATAAATATTAAATACATCAAAACATTTGTGGCCCCACAGGGACAAGTACAAATCTTAGCTACCTGTATTCAATGTAAGCATGGCAAGTGAGTTGATTAATTAATTGGGGTTTTTTTGTTTTCACAGAGATAGAACCTTTATGAAAAACCTCTAATGCAATATGTACACAATAAAATATGTATTGACTATTTTTTATTATGTACAAACCTAATTATGGCAAAACGTGGCAATTTTTCAAACTGCTTCTAACATCTCATGTCGCCAGTTTCCATTAGACATGTAAGAGGACGTGTCACGTGGAAAAATGGACAGACCTATTTTAAAGTGGCTCTGTCACTTGTGAGTATTTCATAAAAATATAATCTTTATGCAGAGATGGATTACCCATTAGGCAGTCAAGGCCTAGGGCCAAGCTTCAGATAGAGCCCAGAGCAGCAGAGAAATCAAAAAGATCTCCCTGCACAGCCCTAAACCCCCTTACCTACTCCAGGGAGTGTTATGGTATGGTCCAATGTTAGGTGCAGGCTTTAAGAGCTCTGAATTACTGAACGCTGGATCATATAAGTAGTCTGTAAGCGATATAGGTGCAGACCACAGAGCTCCCCCACTTGACCATTAACCCTAACCGGAGATGTCACCTTCAGGTTTTTGCTAACCCTCCTCCTGTTATGGTGATTTTACTCTCTCCTATATATATTGGTCAAGCTTTCAGGTTTTTACCACACCTGCAATGGTAAGAGATACAGCAGGAAATTCTTAGTACTGTAAAACAATATTCCTGGGCAGGCTGTAGTACTATTTTATTCAAGGGAGAATTATATGCGAAGTAGAGAAAACACTAACTAATCTGAGCTTTCACAGAGTATATGTACATTTTTCTTATAGAATTATTCATTATTATTTAGAAAGCACCAACATATTCCACAACATTGTACAATTGCATGGTCTTGTATGGAGCCTAGAACCTGTTTGTGGTGGGAAAGCAAGTGGGAGTTGCAGTAATCAGTTCACCTATGTGGTGTCTAAACTAGTTAGATGATTAGGTGGATTTTGGCATCAAGGGAGGTAATAGAGATACATTACACAGTGATGGAGTACACTCAATATACTTGAATGAGTGCTTATTTTCTATGGCTATTTATTTATTTTTAAAAGCTGCCATAAGAAAAACCTGTGCGTTTCTTGCTGCAAAACTATCTCCAATTAAAAATTAAAGAGTTCCACCGTTCCTAATATTGGTTCTGTTGATGAAAAATAAGCAGAAATTAAGGTTTGCCTTGACATTGGCAAGTGATGTTAAATTGTGATGGTATTTGGTATTAAAATGTGTATTGAATGTAACATTGTGTGCAGGTGATTTTTTTTGTTTTGTTTTGTTACAATTCTATAAAGACATATCAATGTCCAAACCCCAAAATGACTGCTTCAACAATCTGAATTTAACTTAGTATATTATCAGTGCTCTAGAAATCTGTTTGAAACCCATGCAGGTTCACTAGATGATAACTGGAACTGTCCCCATTCTTGTAATTAGGAGTTGACACCCACTATCTCCAATGTATTTTGTAAATCCAACTATGAAACGTTGAATAATGTACTATTTTATGCTCATTTTATGGCCAGAATGTAAACAATGAATTACATTAGAACATTATAAAAAGCTCTGCAGCCCCGCATGTACTATCCAAATAAATAAATGTAAAATTTCCTTGATCGAAAATTGATATTGTAAAGCAATGGGTATCATATAGCCCCCTTCCCCCAGATCCTGGCGTGTTCTGCTGAGCATCTGCGGAGATTTTGCTCTCAGTGTGTTAATGAGAGGCAAAGAGGGATGTCAGTGTTAGTATTACTTGGCTACAAGACATGTATACCCCGATGTGCCTATGGCTTCAATAGTCACATGCTTTGGTTGCCATGTGATGTACTGCTGTAGTGGTTGCCATGGTAACCTCTCATTCTGTATTATAAAGCAGTATGGAGCCACGTCACATTCGCCTCACACCTCTCTCCGACTCTCTGCCTGTAGGGCGCCGGGGCGGGCTCTGCCAGTGTGCTGCAGACTACTCTGCAACCCTGCAATGATAGTACTAAGTGAGAGCGTGTGAAACAGTGTTGGGGTGCATTGGCATTGTGGGATATGTCAGTATCAGTAGTACTCTCATGTCCCTGTGTGGTGATATGTGCTGCACAATAGCACTGTTACAGTGGTTACACAGCAGTGCACAGTGACAGACGTATTGCTGAATGCAGTGCCCTTAAAGATGCTCAGCAGGTATGTTGCTGTGGCAGGGAAGTGACAGCCATACCACACCAAGTGCCTCCCATCCCTCCCACCCTGTATCATAAACCAGCTCATTCTCCCCTCTCCTCCCCCTTCTGAAGTGACAGAAAAATCCCTCCTTCGCCTTGCTGTATGAGAACAATCTGTGTTCCTCCTCTCACCCTCCCCTGCCTGACACACCAGTCTCACTCCTCCTCCCTCACTGTAACAGGGCATTTTCTGCCCTGCCTTCCCTATGACAGAACAGCCTCTCTCCATTCTTCTCCCTCCTCTTGTGTCACAGGACAGCCTCCCCCTTCTGTATCACAGGGCAGATCACCCCCCTTGCTTGCTGGGTGACAGGACGCTCCTTACCGGGTCTTTACACCATGAAGGGCTAATCCCAAAGAAAGAAGAGCAAGCAGGGGAAGCAGTGCTGCATTTGCACTGAGCTCGACTGGCTGCAGTGGAAAGTGCTGCTGTGAGATCTACTGGATGCATCCCAGAGGTGGAGGTCGCAATAGGTAAGTGAAGGTTGTTCACTGACCCTTCTCACAGGTCTGCCACTGCACCCACAATCTGCTCAAAGCACACCAGGGGGGAGGAAGGGATAAAGATGGCAAAAGGGGTGCAGGGTGCGGCTGTCACTGATCTACCAAGCAGGAGAGGGTGGGTGCCTGACTGTATGTATGCAGTGTATGTTACTGTAACTGTGTGTGCATGCATGTGTCTGTGTGTATGTAGCATGTAAGGCAAGAACAGGGAGAATAGCTAGAAAGATCACGATGACCTTCCCCTGAGATGCTTCACAGTAGCGGCATCTGCTGCTATTTCTCCTTTTTTTCTGAAGCCTCCATTTCCATAGTTGGTTTGTTTTTGTGGATATAAAGTGAAATATGTACGGTTTGTCATGCTGGGAGCACTCTGCCAGCAATTTCATGTGATACTCATATTCCTAATGCATGTGCTGGAAACCCGTTTCCTTGTTGAAGTAATTGTTGATTATCCAGGTATATTTTAGCAGCATTAATTGGTTCAGTAAATACTGGCAGTGATTTGGTGTTAGGGATGCACCATTGAAGGACATTGGCTGCAACATAATAGATATGGTTTGCCGAATACAACATGGCAGCGATGTGGTTTGATGTCTGCATTGTAACAGAGCCATTGGGGGCTAGTGACATTTGTAGTAGGTGGGTGTAATTTGTGGAAGAAATGGAAGTTGGAGTTCGCCTTGTATATTCCTGCTATGCATAATGTGCTGTGTAAATTTACACGATGTCCTTGCTAATGCTAGTTACATTATAGAGAAGGATGTTTACATTGCAGAACACACACACACACACACACTCACTCTCTCTCTTTCTCTCTCTCTAATAACAAAAAAACAGAAACATAAATCAATCTTTCATACAAAGTTATATGGAATGTGGGTTTTCATTTGGTAATGATAATGTACAGTTCAGAAGTGTCATACGTAGTATATCATTCATTTACTAAGCTGCCTACCTTATTTACAATAAATAATGTAACATAGTTTTTGCAGTTTAACCCTCTCGACAGATTAAATTGCATTCAATTTGGGAGCCGAGTCAAAAAGGGCCTGTGAGGTGATCTAATCCCACCCCGTCCTAGGAGCACCTAGATTCCTAGAATGTTGCTAGTATAGGGCAAGGAAAAAAAATGTTCCACTTGGCAGAATTGTCTCCCCTGATCCCTTTATAGGAGCGCGGTTAAATAGTACAGGTGTATGCTCACAGGGAAAGCACCTGTTCTCATAATATAGACCATCAAGGGCCTGGCATTCCCTACTCACAAACATAAATATTACTGATAAAAGGAATATTCAGCCTCCTCCTCCAGCTTGCTTTACCATGTAATATTTCACTCATGTCCCTTAGGGTGTGCACCATGAGTTTTTTTTTTGTAATGTACCATGTTTATATCATTAAAGGCATTTTTTTAATATCAAAACTATGGAAAATGTTGTCACCTTGGACATTAAGCTTAAAAACTTTAATTTCCACCTAAACTTTACTTACAATATATAACTTCAACAAAAGAGGAATACATTTATTTCTCTTTCTGTAGTGATAGACTGTTTTTCTGTTGTTTGTTTATGTTTAAGTAGATAATGAGCTAACACAAAGTGACACAAAAAGTGCATTAAGGACCTAATGGGAGGGGGAGGAATACACCTGGCAGAGCCCCTAGCACAGCTAATGATTGGCTTCTCTTTCATATTTTGTATCCAAATATAAACTGATATTTATTTATTTTGCACACACACATATTTAGGGGCAGATGGGATTTCATTTAGATCATAATTTTATATATATATATATAATTATCATATGAAAAAATATTTCCCTTGACTAAATTCATTCGCACACAACTAGCTCAAATACTAGCCCTCACCTTTGGGGGTCAGTTTGTTTTCTGCCACTGTTCTAGCTAATCCCCCACCAAGTGCAGAAAGATCCAATCATATCACACATCCCTTTCAAACAATGCATAGAAGCCTATGCACATTGTGAAACCAATGTACATCAATGTTATAGCAATTACAATTGAGGAAGGATGGTAGAACTCATAGCATATCCATATTCCAAAATATATCAGCAAATTACAAGAATGGCTTTTTTTATTTTTGAAAAATCAATTTCTGGTTTTAGACAATTTATTGTATAAGGCATTATAGTCACATACAAACAAAAAATATACATTCTGCTGGCATCTAGGACATTTGCATTCTTAAAAACAACAGCAAAGTCCATACATATACCCGCCTTTTTATTTGAGTCTCATCTATAGTATACTTCATACCTAATATCTGGCCTTTGTCAATTTTTCAGTCACAAGGTTTACAAGCCAGTGAACGCCATATAAAAAAAACCCCACCTCAATATTTCTGCAGATTACATGTAAAAAACATTTAATATTTTATTTTTTAGAGATCTTTGAAGAGCGAACTATGGACAAAATTTGTTGTGTCCTAATATCGTGCTAGATATGTATCTCAAATTTTTTATTGCTTAGTCGAAGTGAAAGGATTCATTTTTGTATCTTGGGTCTGTATAATTGTGCTCACAAAACTTGTATAAAACCATAAAATGTATCTTTCTCTAAAGGCAGACAACCCAGCATAAATAACAAGAAAATGATTTCAGCCATATTTCAATTACATTAAAAAAATGTAAAATAAAAACACAGGTACCATGCTTTCTCATGTTTTTTTTTTTTTTTTAAAGTACAGGGCAAACAATAAGACAATGGTCATTGCAGGATCCAAGTTTGAGTGTATACAATGATATTTTTCTCAGAATAGCAACATACATTTCATTAAGTGCCTTTTGCCAAACTGTGTGACAGTTGTATTCAGTACTGTTTTTTTGCCATGTTCGCTTCGACTTCTTGCACATTTTTTGTGTAGATGCTCAGTTATATTTTCATATTACTAAATTTCGTATCCATGGAGGTTTCCTATAATTTTCAAAGTTACAGGGCAAAAATCGAAACATGCGCACTATATTAGCCAACTGCCAAGCCATTTGGGGCATTTTAGCAGGCCATGGATTCAAAATGAAATGCAGCTGGTAAACATTGTAGGGTCCCAAATGGTTTTCATGGGGTGGAGAAAATGGAGCATGTACAGATTTAGGTGTGATGGCGTGAGAAAAAAAAGCTAAAGAATAAATCTTAATTGGTATTAGTGGGTAGAAAGTATGCAATATGAGGGTGTAGGAAAAGAGCACAAGTCTTAAAAAAGGCAAGAGCGAAGATGTTTAAAGAATACTCTAGTTTCAGTTTCAATGTCTCTACAGTGTGAGCATATACTTACCTGTTCACACTATTCAAGTCAACCTCATTCACTTTCAGTAGCTGTGCAATGGATGTGCACACAGCACTGTTCCCTTCCGGACTCAGAGTGCTCTGCCCTAAACCACAGCTTTACTTTGTTTTGTAAGTCACAGTGATAAGGGCAATCTACTATGTAGCCATATACACCAGAACCTTCAGCCAGCATGACCAGCAGAAGCAAAGTGCAACAGAGTCTTCTATGGCACAGATTGTTGCTCACTATTTCACCACAGCTACTTTTTTTGTTATTTACAATGGTTAAGTGGTTAGGTTTTTTTTATAATTTATTTTAGACTTTCTTAATATTATTTGTATTTAAGTGGCTGTGTGAGTTACTGTTGCTAAATTATAATTTTTTTTACAATTTCTATATTATTTACCCTGTTATGTATGGTAGAAAATGCAGTGTGATATGCTCAGAAATCCCATGTTTTTTTTTTTTTATATCAGACACAGGACACCCCCAGTGGTGTCACTGTTGACATCACAGGGATTCCTGTAGCCTTTACAGTGCACTATGTAGTCACTTATTTCTCCCTGTCTTCTACAGAATGTAATATGTAACAGTCATAAATATGAATAACCAATTTCTAGAAAAAGACAGGTGTTGACCACACTGGCATTGGGTGTGATAAAGGCTATGGGACATAAAATCTTCAGAGAGTGTCCTGCTATTTCATTAGCATACCTCTCCATAGTTTCCATAAAAAGGATGGTATAGTATCTATTTTGGTCCAAATCCATCTGTCTCTATTTTCTGTCCTAATGTCCTTATTTTGTAGGAGATCAGTATTCGTGGTGTGTCTGAATTTATGACAGAGCTCTGCAACACTAATAGTCACATTATTGTGTCTTTAAACTACAATAAATGTGTATAGAGATCACTCTGTGTAAATAAGATACATTGTTCTTGCTCTGAATTACATTTTAGTTGCATAAATTACTCATCAGTAAGTCACCTAAAATTTATCAGAACAGCCCACCTCTGGCCACACCCCCTCTCACACCGTTAGATTTAATAATAATTATATATGTCCCTCTTTGTCCATGTGAAATGTTGGGCGGTAAGCATTATTTCACAACAATAATAAGGCCATTAATGTCTCTGTTATCATACACAGTTGCATGGTCTCTAATCTTTCTATTAATGTGAATTAGATGTCAGGGATTGGCTCCTGTATCATATTTAGAACTCCAGAGCCAATTTCCTGGAAAATCTGCATAATATTAGTATCTTTTATTTTTTTCTTAGCATATTTTTAATGCGTTGGATTACTGCTTTGTAATATGACTTGAAAAATCCAGGTTGCCAGGCCACTGTGGTGACAGAAATAGGATCTGACACCCAAAAAGCATTCTCCCCGTCCAGCTTCCTGACACTCTTGCAAATTCAGTTCTTCTCCAATCCCCTCTCTTGCTGTTCATCACTTCTGGCAGAAAGAGAAAGAGGAGAAGGGTGGTCTGCAGGACTCTGTTGTGTTTATGGGGCAGCAGTTTGTCTCTGCGTGATGCAATACTAGGGATACTTTACCAACTTCTATTTTAATAATGTACTGCATACTTAGTGACAGGTCCAGGAGGAAGTGATAGGACATCACATAAAACTCAGCTTGCCGCATGAAATATTGCCCCAGAAATGATGTTCTGTGGATGTGTGTCACGTGGGACAGGTTAGCTCAGGGGCATTAAGCCCAGAGCTCATAGCTGTGGTTAGACAGCATAGGACACATAATGTAGCAGTGAAACTGGATGATGACACCCAAGTATCATAGTAACATAACCTTTACAATATGTTGCATTGATATGTTGGCTTAATGTGGCTCTGTCACTTTTGAGGGTCTTTGCATATTCTGCAAAGACTCCTGAAGGTAACATCACTACTCAATGTGTGGCTATCAGCATTGAGATGGAAAGTGGTTATATTTACCTGAAGCTTTCCCTTTTGGGCTCCACCATCTTCTTTCTTCGGCTTGAGCCTGCATCACTAATCATGCGCATGTGCAGGTGTTTATGGGGGATGCTACAAGGCTGCATGATCTCCTATAGACCAACGCTTGTGATGTTTCCCACAGTCGTCGCTATCAATGGTTGTTGGAATTGACAAAAGTTGATGCAAGCATTCTGTATTTTTTGTCAACTTTTGTCAATTTGGACTTTGTTTATAAGACAGAATACTTATTTTCTACTAGAAGACACAATCCCATCACTTCTTCAGACACTGATTTTACTGCAATTTACTCTTAAATTGGCTCCTGCCTGACTCCAGCCCCATTATTTAATAAAATTGTTATGGGGGCTGGAGTCACTGGGCATTGTATTACATTTATAAACTATTTTTGTATGGTTTAATTTCTAAGTTAGCCCCTAGGCACCTATCCTACCTGTCCCTTGTCTCTTCCTTTGGGTGCTGTACACTGGTTGGTTTGCCTTGGATTGATGATAGTTTGAGAGGATCAGCTATCACTGGTTGGGCATTGCAAATAATAGTACATCATATTACATGCAATGAGCAATCAGTGATAGTCTGAGCTGATGATCTTAGCCTAGTGTGTACAGCAGTTGGAGAAAAGACTGAGGAGGGAGAGCTGTTGCCGGTGGATCAATTTCAGAGTTAAACTGTTTGAAAATGGTTTAACACCTGAAGGTTAAAATGGAGCCCAGACACTTCTGCCACCATAACAACTTAATAGTTTTTATGGGGTATCAGTGTTCCTAAAAAAGAGTTACTCCAAGTTTCATAACAATTACTGCTATGGAACATTCTGATATTGCCGATTATTCAGTGGCTGAGAGCATCAGCTGATCACTCTCAGCCAGAGAATGAGTGTCTGTGCATAGAATACAATATGGAGGATATTTAGTTTGCTAGATATGGTGTGAAACATTTAAAGTAACACTTTCACCCCTTACCTCCCCATAACACTGTAATCTTATTTAAAATGTTATGGTGGCAGGGATGTCAAAGTACCTTCTTGCTTTCAGGAGTTTGGCAACGGTTGTATCCAGGGGTTGAGGCTCTTGAGCTCCCAAATCATCGCTCTTTACTGTGTAGATGCTCTGAATCTATCAATGGAGGTTCGTTGAGAAAAATGGGCACCCACTATGTAGCAACAGTGTGACAGTTGTAACATCCATTGCAGTGGAAAAGTATGCAATGTTAAACAACATAGACAAACTGGATATACATTTTATTATGACCTACAACTCCCAGAATTCTCTAGAAGCAATACATTGTCAGAGAATCATGGGAGTTGTAGTTCAGGAACATCTGGGGGGCAAATTTTGAGATACCCGCTTTAAGCGGTTCCCAAAAAGAAGATCCACATCTGCTGCTAAGTTCAAAATCTTGTAATGTTAAGCAAAAACAGATGGAGACCTGCCTTTGGCCACTCCTGTTCATATTAGGCCAAAAAACCTGACATTGCTTGACACTGATTGGAATGCCATATGGCGGTTTGGTGTGTTGCCATTAAATCAGGGGCTATTGTATTTTATCCAATGAAGCAAAATGTGTTTTCTCCAGATATAATGTTAGAGATGTAATTGTCTGCATTCAGCAGTGCAAGACTTTGCACTTCTGTTTAACAGGTTTGGATAAGATGTGCTTGGACATAATGTGGCTACTAGTGGTCTTTTGGGTAAAGCTGCATATATACTTCTGATTTTGCAAAACTATTCTTTTTTACATACAATATTTATGATAAATAAATTGCTAAGTGCTGTCTGGAACAAATATTTTCTGTGGATATTCTGTAGGTCTTTTGTAGTTATGGTCATAGTGGTAGTTTCACAGGCTTAATGTTGTACATGACCTTTGTAAATCTGAAGGTGGGTTCCCTAGTGTGAAAAATGGATTATGAATGGTGTAAAAAAATATGTAACTTAGGTTTCTCTCAGTACAAAGTATTCATTTCAGATTGGAAATATACTCTGTAAGCCCTTGGCAGAAGGCAGTTTCTTTTATATTTAATTTTTTTGTTTTAATGGTTGTGCAGTTACAGATAAGCAAACAAGTAACTACTAGCATGTAATGCACATACATAAACAAAGTATTAACTCGATTAGAGAATTATACCCATTTTTAGAACATTATCAGGCAGGACAATGGAGCATATTGATAATCAAACAATAGGATGAATAACATAAATGAAAATAGCATCCAAAATCAGATAAAGACTATTAGGTCCCAAATGAAACCGTAAGAGGTAGAACCGTAGAAATGTAGTATGCGGGAGAGGTACTTCCAGTCCCAAGATTGAGATCTGCCCACACGAGAGACATAACACAGTCCTGCAATGCTGAAAAGGGCTTGAGAGTACCTGGCCCAGACACATGCAAGCTCCCCAAACAATGTTCGATGCTAGGTCTCTGTAACTCCCAACCGGCGAGGTAGGTAGGCACTGTACCAATTCCCTGTGCATTAGGAGTCATTGCGATATCTGGACCAGTGATGCATAGTGTGCAGCGGCATCTGTAATTTCTATTATAGCCGGAATGGAGTAGTCACACTGAGAAATTGCGAAGGCTTCTGGTCTAATGCAGAGTCCATGTTGGCACAAGCACTGAGCTATGTTGAAGGTAAGTGACATCAGTGTGGTGGGCGGGTGTCTGCTGGCTAGCGTCACACAAAATCTTCAAATATTTTATCTGGCCCAGTCATTCCTTTGGGCTGTAGACCTCGATAACTCAGTGGGAAGATGATATTTGCCATTTTAGGTGGCACAGCAAACAGATCCTTACTCCGATCCTCTAGTTGATAGAACTCAAAATTGATGGCTGCTACAATAACCCTTAACAGCAGGGGGGGATGGAGGGATGGTACTTAAAGGGACACCGTAGGCACTGTATCTGCTTCATCTCATTAAACTGGTTATAGTGTCTGGAGTCTCCTGGTACCATCATTTCTTTCAGCATTAAACAGTTTTTAATGTTGTAATGTTTTAATGCTAAACAAGAGTCCCCTCTGTGCTGCTTTGGCTAATAAGGAAGTATTACCCTGAGAGGCAATGGGCAGCTGTGATTGGCTGAGTGTGTCAGCTGACTGCTTTTAACCTGTCAGAGCTCCAACTGACGGTATGAATGGATATGACAACAAGGAAGTGTGTAATATCTGCCTTAGCTACACATACAGAAGGGGCCGGACTGTGGGTGGCCAGGGACTCTTATTTTGTGGCATACTGCACAAACATGGTGCAACACTGAATGGAGGGACAATGCCAGGCCACTCCAGGCACTATAACCAATTCAAAGAGACAAAGTGGTTATAGTGACTACAGTGTCCCTTTAATCCTCCAGGCAGATTGAGGGCAAAAAAATCATCCGCTTCCCTCACTCCAACGCCACCAAGAAAGTGGTAGGTTGACTACACAACCACCTTATCCAAACCTCATTCCAACTAAGCTGAGTGATCTTCCAAAATTCTTATATGCCAAGCCTGCAAGCTATATTGGAACAGCAGTAGCCAATGAAAATTGGAAACCTATAGCCCACTAATTTGCTAATCATCGTGTTTTTTCACGGAGCATAAAAAAAGTGCGTCTAGTCAGACCCTGCCCCTGCAGAGTTTTCAATGTCATGTTGGCAGATGGGCTTTTACCAATCAAGTAAGCTAAAAAGATTCAGTGTTTTTTACTGCACAAAATGTTTGTTTTTTTTGTAATGAGCACACAGAATTTTTAGTTCCTTTCATACACGCTAGCAGAATTTATATTTATAGAGCACTCATTTTCCATATGTATCATTTGGCAGTGTGTTTGCTTTTATAGGTGTATATACAATGTTATATTGTCCCACCAATACATTTATACTCACATAGCTAGAGAAACTAAATGCAGCACTGGAAATCATTTTTATTTACTGATACATTAAAACAGGTGATACAAAATTAGGTTTCACAATTTACACTTTAGACAAAGTAATGCAGCACACAATCAAATCAACCCCATCACAACTTAACCTTTTGAGGATAATATTGAGGACAAACCTGGGAGGGGAGGACGTGTGCTTGAACCGGGACAGTCTTGTTTAAAACCCAGGACTATTGGGAGGTATATTTCGCTGCTCCAAAACTTGGCCTCACCCAGGTAAGAATTGTATTATCTCAACTGGCACTTTGGTCATTCCAACTATCTCAAGCAGAAGCATTATAGGTAATAACTGCAAGTCTCACAGACCCCAGCATGTATTCATTTTAATTACTCCCCTTTCGTCCCACACCAGAGAATAGCGTATCTCGCTGCTTTTGTCCGCGGAACTGGTTAATCTCTCAATGTGCCTGTGATTACACGCAGAATGTATTTTTTAAAACAGAATTTACTATTATTAGCTGTGAACATCTACAAAGTGTTTGCTGTTTGCAGCTTTTTTTCCTGGCGTCCAGCAATGCCTGAAGGTATGCTGGGAAAATAGATCTGCTGGGTGAGCAAAGCTACATTCACAAGCCAGCCGAAAACAGCTATGATGGTATATATCACAAATCTTTAAACTGACTTCCAAAAATAACTCCTTAGCTTCGTGCTGTAAGTTGTTTCAATTCAGTTATTTGCAAAATTACAGTGAAGTAGGCAAATAACATAAAATGTACAACTTGGCTGGTCTCGTGATTATTTTTCAAGATGGCTGTTTTGGCCTACATTTTGCAAGTTAGTTGACAACATGCAGCAACTTACAATTTAGTGACTCGAAACACCATTTTGCTGCGGAAACCCTAACACACTATAAAACCAACGGCCTTTAACATATTGGGAACATTGGGGGAGATTTATGTTCTAAAAGGTGGTGAAAAATGTATAAGTGGAGAACTCTCCAATGGAATGTGTCTGCTTGTTCCACAAGTTTCCATCACCATTGCATCACTATTAGTACTTTAGCCTACTTTTTTAGAACACTTTACTCTTATTTTGTAATTTGTAAAAAAAAACTAAATTTAGTAATGCTAAATGTGGAGCAATCATCATGGCTCATTCTGTCTGCAGTTTTCCATATCCTTTATTTCTAGAGCAATACATTTCAGAATAAAAAGAGGTTTTATTCTGGTATATTGATATCACTATTTAATGTTGGGTAAATAACATCATAGAGTTCCACTGTCCTGTTGCCAAAGATGCTCAACAAAATGCATTTGCCATACACATATGTACTCCCACCTTGTACTTTCTACAATATGCTCAATATAAAACAATATTTAAAACAAATTTAATAATAACAAAAGATGAAAAAAGACTAGAGATGCATTTGATTAAAGCGACTCATTAAGTGTTGGGATTAAAAAAACAAAAAACTTGCCACCAGGAGGTAAAAGCAATTAGTGAGTAAAATATCAGAGATGTAGAAAAGTAATGTTTCCTACTTATGTGAAAGATGTTTCCCCAGTCATATATTGTTTCCTTCCTACCTTGCTTTCTGTTCATATTGTATTGTATTGCTCTCATAATATGCCTTTATCTTTTTGCATTGTTCATGTTAATGTAATTTGCTGTGCTGTGATACATCTTTTTTCTAAAAGCTAGAAACTAAAATAAACTTTAAATTGAAAAAAGATAACACACTTTAGATTCAGAATTATTTTTCAATCCATATTTGTTTAGCCTTACCTATAGTGTGTTTGTGTTTACCCTGGTCTTTGTTTAATTTTCTGTACATATACATACATATTTACACAGATACACATGCTCACTGAGACACACAATGACACACAGATACACACTGAGACATATACACTGACAAAAAAAAAGTCACACTGACACACACACACACACACACATTTTTAGCCACCCTCCTGTTAACATCTCTTTTATCTGCTTCCACATACAGTGCCTTGCAAAGTATTCACCCCCTTGACTTTTTACCTATTTTGTTACATTACAGCCTTAAGTTCAATGTTTTATCAATCTGAATTTTATGTGATGGATCAGAGCACAATAGTCAAAGTTGGTGAAGTGAAATGAGAAAAATATGTACATAAAACTATTTTTTAGAAATAGAAACAGAAAATTGGCATGTGCGTATGTATTCATCCCCTTTGTTATGATGCCCATAAAAAGCTCTGGTGCAACTTATTACCTTCAGAAGACACATAATTAGTAAAAAATTATGTCCACCTGTGTGCAAGTGTCACATGATCTGTCATTACATATTCACACCTTTTTTAAAAGGCCCCACAGGCTGCAACACCTAAGTAAGAGGCACCACTAACCAAACACTGCCATGAAGACCAAGGAACTCTCCAAACAAGTAAGGGACAATGTTGTTGAGAAGTACAAGTCAGGGTTAGGTTATAAAAAAATATCCAAATATTTGATGATCCCCAGGAGCACCATCAAATCTATCATAACCAAATGGAAAGAACATGGCACAACAGCAAATCTGCCAAGAGACAGCCGCCCACCAAAACTCATGGACCGGGCAAGGAGGGCATTAATCAGAGAGGCCTAAGGTAACCCTGGAGGAGCTGCAGAGTTCCACAGCACAGACTGGAGTATCTGTACATAGGCCTACAATAAGCCGTATGCTCCATAAAGTTGGGCTTTATGGCAGAGTGGCCAGAAGAAAGCCATCACTTTCAGCAAAAAACAAAATGGCACGTTTTGAGTTTGTGAAAAAGCATGTGGGAGACTCCCAAAATGTATGGAGGAAGGTGCTCTGGTCTGATGAGACTAAAATTTTACTTTTTGGCCATCAAAGAAAACGCTATGTCAGGCACAAACCCAAGACATAACATCACCCAAAGAACACCATCAGCCGGGACTGGGAAACTGGTCAGAGTTGAGGGAAAGAGGGATATTCTTGAGCAAAACCTGTACCACTCTGTGTGTGATTTGAGGCTAGGATTGAGGTTCACCTTCCAGCAGGACAATGATCCCAAACACACTGCTAAAGCAACACTTGAGTGGTTTAAGGGGAAACATGTAAATGTGTTGGAATGGCCTAGTCAAAGCCCAGACCTCAATCCAATAGAAAATCTGTGGTCAGACTTAAAGATTGCTGTTCACAAGCGCAAACCATCCAACTTGAAGGAGCTGGAGCAGTTTTGCAAGGAGGAATGGGCAAAAATCCCAGTGGTAAGATGTGGCAAGCTCATAGAGACTTATCCAAAGCGACTTGGAGCTGTGATTGCCGCAAAAGGTGGCTCTACAAAGTATTGACTTTAGGGAGGTGAATAGTTATGCACATTGACCTTTTCTGTTATTTTGTCCTATTTGTTGTTTGCTTCACAATAAAAAAAAACAAAAAACATAAAAGTTGTGGGCATGTTCTGTAAATTAAATTATGCAAATCCTCAAACAATCCATGTTAATTTCAGGTTGTGAGGCAACAAAACACGAAAAATGCCAAGGGGGGGGTGAATACTTTTGCAAGGCACTGTATATCTTACCCTCCATCTCTATCTCATTACTCCCCACATATATCTCTCCATCTCTCTACCATCACTACCCATATCTCATCTTCATATCTATCCTATTATTCCTCACCCGTGTCTCTCTATTCCCTCTCTGTTTGTCTCTGTACCAACTCACCATTTTGTCTCTGTCATTCATCCCTCCTTTAACTTGCTCAGCCATCCTACTACTCATTGGTGTCTACCACTCAACCCTTACCTAAACTGTTACATAAAATTCTTTCCCTGCATCCCCTCTTTATTTGTGTCATTGCCTTCTTCACTTCCACAACCCTTACCTCCAATTTTCCTCCCATCTCTCACTCCTCATTTCTTTCCCTAAATTGTTTCTACTCATTTATCCCCCAAACGATCTGTCCCAATTTCTCCCATCCCTTATCTGTCTCTTCATATTTCTAGCCCCATCTGTCACTCTCCATCTCCTACTGCACCTACTCCCACACTTAATGTGTGCCATGTTGTACCACGAGCTGTAGATGTGCATTGATCTGACATCACTTCTTGTCATTCTGTATGTATAGCTTGTAAACTTGCCACTCATGAGTGGCCTGGAGTTCAGAGCACATCAATCTTGACTAGCACATTCTGTTCATAACGATGGATTGAAAAAATAATGTCAAACTACTAGTTGGGGAAATATCTGTTATGTCCAGCACATCCATATCTGCACACTTAAAAAGAGTAATTCTTTAAATGTTCTAGGCCATGTGCATATTGCTGCATATACATGTCTCAGCCAGGAAAACTATGTAGGACCAGCACATTCATTTCCCCAATCATTTGGGGGCAAGGATCAGTCTGACCCCTCGAACACACACAAATAATATTTCTAGCTTATTAAAAAAGTTTCATATAAAAAATAAAGGGATTAAGACACTCAGATTTGCCTTACTCTGTTTCAACCCATCACTGTCTACAAAGTACCCCAATATTGGTGGGTCTCTGCAGAAATATTTACTGCTTCACTTACTTGCAGAATGGATTTGATTTAAGTGAAGTTGATTTAAATAATGATTTAAAAATAATCACTAGCTTTAAGACTCAATTTAAATCATGGGTTTTTTTTTAAATGTGAAGACTCATTATTGCTGGTTGTTATAGTATTAACATTTGCAACCAAATGAATTTATATTTATAATATCAACTTTTCAAAATAGTTTTTAGAATAGGTTATATCCAAATAGATTTTGATATATACCATTAGAAATACATAGACAGATTATAATTAAATTATTTCAAGGTGATCTCCAGTTCAATAGGTTAATCACTCATATTTGGAAAACAACTTAAATTGTTTTATTGAACTAAAAATAATATTTTATAGCTTACATATTCTTCTGTTTGCATAAACATCATACTGACAGCAATATAAAACATCTCAGTATGTACAAGCACCATCACCATTATTAGTGTGTGCATAGAATTGCAGAATATCAGTGGGACTGAGGTCTTTCTGAACATTGTATGTTTATTAGATAGCATTTTTGCTATGAAAAAGATCATGTTAATTCTGCAGACACAAGTTCAGTTAACTTGGATTAATGTAATCTATGTACCCAAAATGTAAATATTGTATAAAAATATACAGCCTCATAACTAATCTCTATTTCATAATGGATAACCTTTGGACTATAATCTATCATAAATAGAAAAGTATCCTAGTGAGATTTCTCATCCAAAAGCATTTTATTAAAAGAAATACGATATTAATAAAAAAAAATGTAAAAATCCACTTTGAATAAGAAAAGAAAAAAAAATAAGGCTAAAAACAATAATCATTGATTCATATCCACCTGGCTTACTTGCATCACTACATATCTGTTCCAAGCAATTATCCTACAATTTAAAGGAATAGTGTTCGGAATGCATATCTGTAATTGTAAAAATGTAATAAATATATTACTTAATTTTAATCCTTGGTGATGGTTAGCTCTCATCCACCAGTGATGTCACGGATGAGGCATGGCTTCCTCCCTAATGGTTAAAACTAATGCTCCTCAAAGAGGAGCTTTGGTGACCACCTAATGTGCATGCACAGTGAGTGCTGGGTATGGATTCAAAATCCCACATAGGAAAGAAAGCATTGAGTCAATGCTTTCCTATTGGGGTTTCTGCATCACCTGACCAGGTTGTACAGCCACCAGAGGTAAACATTGCACTACATTTTACATTTACATTGTAGGGTTAAGAGGACAGGGACACTGCACCAACACTACTTCATGGAGATGAAGTGGTCTGGGTGACTATAGTGTTCCTTTAAACACTTCATGACATTATATACTACCCAAGATTTCAAATGGTCAAAGAGGAACACTTTCATTTTAGGGGTGTAGGTATAGGGGTGTGGCCAGGACTGGGGCTGTTCTGAGAAAATATGGGTGACTTACTAATAACAATTTCTGTAACTGAAATGTAATTTAAAATAAGAGCAATGTTCTTTTCCCAGACTGATTTTAAGACACAATTATTGTAGTTTAAAGACACATTAGTGTGAGTGTTATTGCTGTGGAACTCTGTTATACACTCAAACACACCAACAATATGAAGCTCCTAGAAAAGAGGGACATTATGATAAAAACTGGGACAGAAAGATTTGGGCCCAAAACAGTGTGTGTCCCTCCTAAATAGGGAGGTAGGCACTTGCTATGTGTGGAGAGGTGCGGTGCTCCCCAAAGCCTGGTCAGGGCTACCATTAAGACACAGGGACATAAAGTGAATCCAAAAAAGAAAACAATCACAAGGCCACTCTAAGGTAGATGTCTTAAGTAACCTTGAAAGATTTGAAATTAAATATTTGATGTGCATGTGAACCTTACTACTATATTTGTTTAAATTGAGGTAATTTCAGCAACACTATTTAGCAATGCATGTTCTTGCCAGTGCTCCTCAATTCCTGTTTCGTTTTCTAGATAACTTTGAAATGCCAAACTATTTTCATCACATACCTCCATCCCTGACCTAGCCACTCTCCAACTACAGGACAGGACATGGCAGAGCTCTTGGGAGTATGATTCCTGTGGACTAAAAATAATAGCTAACAGCAGCAGATATGATAATGGCTCTTCTATCCTTACATTACATCTCACATCATTTTCAAGTATTTCATATTTGCTTGATGTTTTTGTGTATTCAGCCTTGTTCACTAAAGTGACAATTGTCAGCAATCCAAAGTGAATTCAAATTGAATTACAAACTGTAGCTAAACTGAATATATGCAATTAATTTTTCAATTGGCTACTTTAGCTTAAAAAGTGAAGTTTGACTTCCCAAGAGTTCACACTTTAGTGATTAACGCTGTGTTGTCTTACATTAAATCCTTCAGCTTTTCAGTAATAGTGGTCCACCTTCCATTTAATGTGTTAAGAGTCAATGACTGCTTAATTACTTTCTTAGTTATACTTTTATGACTACACATCCTATTTTTTTCCTTTCTATTTTTTGCACCACGTACATGAATGTATTTTGAGATTTCTGGATTCTCTAAACAGCTCCCTGCCCACTACTGAAATATTTTTGTCACAAAGATGTTTTGTAGATAGTGAAACCCGACGAACAGAAGTAGTGTAGTGACGTACATGGAGCTGATAATATCCTGATACTGCATATTGGCTGTTATAGCTCTTATTCCTGTTGGAGGCGACTGATGTCACAGCATTTGCACTCAGACAGAACGCTGAGCAATCTCACAGCAATGTCGTGTTGTTCTTTAAATACTGTGCATGCAGTTATCTTGAGCTCGGCAACATGAATTCCTGCTTGAAATCATCAACTGATTTCAGGTCATGGATGGTAGTGATGCTGGAAGGGCAATTTAGTCCCATTAGGGAGCCGGAGCATCTAAGCATGTTGCAGTCGTTTGGTTTTACAGAATCCAAGCATTTTGTAGTTGTGACACACAGCAACAAAACTGCTCTGTCCATGAAGGGATCTGAAAGTGAGCAGCACAGGAAATGCTTGTAACCTCTCATCTACCTGCGGTGACCCAACATTCCGCCCACTTTCAGGTCGGAAGCCCGACTGAGAGATCGGCAGCATGCAAAAGAATGGGATGCTAATCATGACGCCTACATAGAATGACATTTCCCAGCACTCTTGTCATATCCGACGCTGGGCTTTGCATCAAAAACTTGCATCATACAATTTAATGTTTCACTCTCATTTGGTAAAGTAAAGTAGGTCAGTGTTCTTTAAATAATGTGGAACTGCCTACTTGGGTCAGAGGTATTAAAATAATAATTCTTATACAATAAAAAACATGGACTCTTTAGGTTAAACTAGGCCCATAAATCCCTTTTTTTTTTTTTTAAATAAAAAATTGATAGGATATTGACATATGCAGACAAAACATCTGATAAACTGCAATGATGTAGGTGATCAAAAAATAAATACAAATAAAAAAAGACCTCTATTTAAGGGATCAAATCTACTATGTTTGCTCATTGAGAACTAGAATAATGTTGGCAATTGAATATTACAGTTGAACTCGCTGCTAAACCTCTTCTATTTATTTGATATACAATTAAATGGCTGTCCTATAGAAGAGCCTTACATGGCACTTGCACTTGTCTAGGGTTAGAGAGACCATTCATCAGTGAGTCTAGTTGCTAAGCCAAACATTTAGCTACCTACCAAGTAATTGGTGAGTATGGTGAATTCACTGAGCTGACCCACCTCCTATCCATTTGGTAACAGATATTGCAACTGAACTTGAAAGCAACTCAAGTGGGTACCATTGAGGTCAGCACAGTCCTATTAAAGAAAGACCTAACTTGCATAGTCTGGGCAACTCGGAAACGGCTTAAATTCATGCTAAGTAACAATTATTATATTTTGTCAACAAGAATTTTGTTTCTCACTGAGTACAGTCTGTTATGCGTAGAGTTTTTTTCTAATGAACTAAACCTTCTTTCTGACCAATTATGTCTGTAAAATACCTGCCGCACACGCGCATTCAGCTGAAGGGGAGGAGAGGAGGCGGAGAGGAGGAGGAGAGCTCCCCGCCTGGCGCTGGAAAAAAAGGTAAGTTTTAACCCTTTCCTCGCCATCCAGCCCGGCGGGAGGGGGTCCCTGAGGGTGGGGGCACCCTCAGGGCACTATAGTGCCAGGAAAACTAGTATGTTTTCCTGGCACTATAGTGGTCCTTTAAGTGTTCTTGCATAGCAAGACCACGTAATGTTATCTCACATATATATTATTCTTATTATGCTTATTATAGCCAAATTTACCACCCTAACTCCTCCCTCAGTTTTTACACTACATAGACAGTAATATACCGAAACGTGCGGATTGTTCCCGATTGGATTAGTATTATGAATGATTCACGGAACATCGTCGTTCTTGTGGCGAAATTGGTCCCATAGAAATGAATGGCAAAATGTTCAAAACTAGAGTGGGAGCTGACAAAAGCTGACAGTTACTCCGCCCACTCCAGTTGTAGACTACTGGTGGAGGCAAGAACACTTCACACAATTTTCCCAGAAATTGTAGCTTTCTAGTTAAGTGTTCTTGCATAGCAAGACCACTTAATGGTATCTCACATATATATTATTAAGTGTTCTTGCATAACAAGGCCACTTAATGTTATCTCACATATATATTATTCTTCTATAGCCAAATTTACCACCCTAACTCCCTCCATAGTTTTTACACTACATAGACAGTAATATACCGAAACGTGCGGATTGTTCCCGATCGGATTGCTATTACTTTGTAGAACGTTTTGCTGAATGGTTCACGGAATATCGTCGTTCTTGTGGCGAAATTGGTCCCATAAAACAAGAGTGGGAGCTGGCAAAAGCTGAAAAATCAGGACATGATTTCTAAACTGCCACCACTCCCTCATTTTCAAGCCCACCTACACAAATCTTATATCAAAACGTTCAGCTATCCCTGCTGCCCCGGCTAAGCCATAGCCCTGATAGTTTTCACAATATGACCATTTGTTTGCAACTCATGCCGTCCATTGACATTCATTGAAACTCCACTCTAGCCAGCTCAAACTTGAAGGGCAATATCTAAACTGCGACTGTGCCTTCTGTGTAGGTCTGGGTCTTGTGATTCTCACAATATAAAGCTCTTTGCTGTAGGATGTATAGTTTTTTAAAATACGACTGTTTGAAGATGGCAACCGCCAAAATACTCTGACCTGTGCCAGGCTGGAGCAGCAAGTGATGTCATAGACAGGGCCTTTTGTACACCTGCTAATGTTTTTATAAATGTATGTTTTAATGTAACTGTGAAGCACTTTGGGCAACAACGTTGCAATTAAATGTGCTATATAAATAAATAAAAGTTGAAATGCATTTCTCACGCTATCAATATCGGCAATATCGGTATCTTTAGTGGCCGATACCGATATTGCCGAAAATACAGAATATCGGCCGATATTATTGGTAAAACTGATAATCGCTCAAGAAAATTGTAGCTTTTCTAGTTATTGTTGTTATTATTATTAGTAGTAGTACTAATAGCATTTATATAGTAAAAAGACAGGCAAGGCTGCGCCAATAAAACAATAAAAGATAAATATAGGAGAAACAATGTTCCAATAATAAGGGTATAATCCACTGAGATAGGTAGTCGTGAATAAAAGTCTCACTAAAATATCAGGATAGGGTGGGGGTGAGATCCTCAGGAGTTGATCCGTCCAGATGGTTAAAATATACAGATATGTGGAGAGACAAAAGGGGAGATACAATGACTAATAGTGCAATATGCCAAAAACCAGGGATAAAATTGAATAAAGATAGGTAATTCACTCACATGGAAAAGAGCTATACCAGCTCTGGGATGGAGGGCGTATAGCGGTATAATCCCCGCTTAGCAGATATACAGGAGTGGTACGTCCATCAATACAGTCTGGGTATCCAAGGCTCCAACAATTTATATAGTGCCAAGATATTCCATAGCCATTTACAATTATAAAATGGGAATATCTCGCAACCCGTAATTGACATAAATAAATATAGTGACAGAGAGACAGTAGGTAAAGAGGTTCTATTTAAATGAGCTTACAATCTATGTACATTATTCCACGTGGATCTTCCCTATTTGTTTAGTAGAGTGATGGTCCGTTTTGGGATAGGTGACCCTTGTCAACACATAGAGCTCTGTAACCCACCCTCTCCCAAAGTAGTAAAAGTGACAACATACTAGGAAAATGTATATTTCATAGTAAGCATGCAAGATTGCTAGTGGTTCAGAAAATATTCTGAAATCACCCTTTCAATCCTTATAAGGCAAGTACTATTGCTTTTCCATTAATTGGATATTTCTTTCTTACACAGCACTCAGTAAAACATTGTATGCGAAAGATATAATAGTAGATGAGGAACAGTGAACTCAGACAAATCTCAGTGAAAGCAGAAAAGTAGAGAATAAGACAAACATAAAAAAATGAGAAAAAGGCATACATATGAAGCAGGGGACATTAAAGGAAAACATCAGGAAGTATAAAAAGTTAAAACTGAGATGAAATTGTTATGGTGCCTTGTTGTAATAAATCCTTTTTCAAGTATAGGGCTATTTTGTGACATCAGAACCACTATGCATTAGTTGTTTATTATTTCCCAACAATCATGAGCTAGAGAAAAAATATAGAGAATGCCTCAAATAATTCAAGCTTTTATTCTGCCATGGCAATTTAGAGGTTAATCAAAAAATGCACCCGTAAGACTTTCACCACAGCTGTTATAGAATTTGTACTGCCTCTGAGTTCATGTTTATAGCATAAATCACAAAATTTAAATTGTGCCATCTCCAGCATTGTTGCCTTGATGCATTTCTGAGAAACCATCCACAGGCCTATTGAATACCATTAATAGTAGCTTCAATCATAATAGAAACGGCACAAACAAATAGGACATTTGTGTAATATCCTGAACTTGGTGCCCTAGAAATGCAACGTTCCCATTAATATTCAATAGCCAATGCAGTAGCGCAAGGCTGCCAGGTGTGCGAGTATCCCTTATACTGACAGTGAGAAAACTGTAGCACAAATTAGAAATGTATGAACAGAAATAGGATTTGAGCTAGCACTTCCCATTTCTGCTGGCGCACCTTCATTTCTTTATTTGTTATGAGAACATGATATGTTTTACCACCTAAGCTGTAAAAAAAGAATACATTTAAAAGAGCACATAGACGTAAAACATGCATTTTTAAATATTCACTCTAGTTGTCTAAAAATGAGGAAAATGAAATGGAAATGTAGATGGAGTAAGGTATTGAAAACATACATGAAGGTGCTAGTTAAGGGTTGAAGATCGTTGTTCACTTTTGAATGGTTTGACTTATGAGCTGGGATCTGACGGTTACTGCTCTCTGCTTTTACCAATGATGTTTGACTTCTTACATTGAGAGGCCACTTGAGCGAGTTATAGCATACCTCCCAACATACGGTCCTGCAGAATTAGGACTTGATGGGCAGGGGCATTGCCAGTGACACAGACCTTGTAACCAGCAATGCCCATCATGGGCAATCCCACGTGGAAAATGCCTATAATATGCAATCTCACATAGAAAATGGCCATAATATTCATTATGGGCAATCTCATGTGGCGTCTAGTGATGCGATCTCACTGTGCTGCCTGAGAACAGTTCCCAAGTATACCTGGAATAGGGCCTGTACCGCCAAAAGCAGGACAGCTAATAGGCCAGTTATAGTGCCCTGATGGCTAATCACAGTTATTGCATCTATCTTTATCGTAATATTTTACCACATGCATCATTGGAAATGTACAACAGGTACAATGTCAGAGCTCACCTGTCCTCATTTTCTTCTTTGCATTCTTCTTAGTGCAGTTGCCTCAGTTTGTAAAAATCGCCATTAATGTCACACGGAAAAGCTACTTTTCCTTCGTCAGGTTAGTGTATATATGTGTCCTTTACATACCATATAACTCTTTGCTGGCTATAACATATGGCCGTCTACATATGAGGGTTTTCGGCATGTTCAACTGATTTCATCAATGGAAACATAGGAATACAACTATTTGAGAAGCTAATTGTAGCCACACAGTATTTTCTAAAAGCGAGCATAGTAGTTTAATTTATGTTTTTCAAGGATAACACTAATTAATGCTGACAGCCGAATTACATGGTTCACATTTGCCACTCACAAATACTGAAGTACATGTTCCATAAAAATGATTAGTGTTCCCATTTAAACCTATGGCAGTGGTGAGGAAATGTCGGCAGCTTCCCTGAGAAACAAACAAGGACATTTCTAAAGTTGTAGTGTGTTGCATTTATAATTTATTGACAATAAAATGGAGTCAGGAACAGTGAGTTTCCTGTACCACAACTTCTGGAAGAATCATTGAGTGACCATGTATGGTGTTTTATGTGCCCCTTTAATTTATGACTATGGTTTAATTATCACTAGTTTTGCAAGATTGTAGTTAATTAATTTTAATCAAGCACTGCCGGGCTTAGATCAGATAGAGAGTGTCTGGCTCTCCATAGGGATTGATGGAAATTGCCCTTACCTGGTTTGACTCCATACGTGGATGCCAGGGCATTCTTGGCACCATAACCACTACAGTGTGATACAATGGAAACGGTGCTTGAAGTGTTTCCTTCAGGTGTTAAAAGGTTTACAGGCACCATAATCATGTTGTCTGTCAAATCGCTGTGGAGTAATTTTCTCCAGTATCCATAGCCTGACCACTTTACAGTCTATAGACTTATAGTGCCAAAAGCCATACAGTGAGCTGTATTAGTTATGTTTTTAGAGTTCACCTTAAATGTGGATTATTCCATTAAATGAAACTATTGCGACATAAGTAGTCATGAAAAAACAAATTGTAATGAGTAAACAGAACTGCAACTTAATGTGTGCTGTAAGCTCTATAGGTTTTTTAAACAGCATTGACAAGCAAGAAATAGAGCCTGAGGCTCTGACAGGCGGATGGTACACTGGCTTCCTAGTTCACGGCATATACCTGCTGATGGCACAGAGTACAAGATGTTTTAGGGCAATGAGACAGCCAGTGGCGTACACATGACCCATGGGGCCCCGGTGTACACATGACCCATGGGGCCCCGGTGCGAAAATTGATCCGTGTCCCCCCCCGCGCGGGCCGGGCCGCAACACATGGCGGTGGGCACCTGGTTGCAGGGGTTACAGGGCTGCGACCCCTGCGACCGCGGTATGTACGCCAGTTCATGCAGATGCACACACACTTAAAGGACCACTCTAGGCACCCAGACCACTTCAGCTTAATGAAGTGGTCTGGGTGCCAGGTCCAGCTAGGGTTAACCCATTTTTTCATAAACATAGCAGTTTCAGAGAAATTGCTATGTTTATGAATGGGTTAAGCCTTCCCCTATTTCCTCTAGCGGCTGTCTCATTGACAGCCGCTAGAGGCGTTTGCGTGCTTCTTACTGTGATTTTCTCAGTGAGAGCACGGCAGCATCCATAGGAAAGCATTATGAATGCTAACACTAACACTAGTTTTTTTTTGTTTTTTTTTTAAATGTAATCCCCCCAGCCTCCTTACCTTTTGGAGTGCTGGGGGGATTCCCTGGGTGCTCCCTCGCGCGCCCGCCTGCCCGACCAGCCATCCACCTGCCTGGGGTCAGCAGGGCCAGCCTCGGGGGACCCTGGGGTGGTCGGCTCCTGGGCCCCCCAGGGGTAGAGGCTGGCCCTGTGGGTACATACCGGGTCGCAGGGGCGGCCGGGCCCGCTGGAGGGCCGGGCCCGGTCGCAGCCGCAACCCCTGCGACCCTGGTATGTACGCCACTGGAGACAGCTAATGTAGCCTTTAGTGCCATTGTGCAAGGTAGGTGCATGGCTTGTGTGATTGTTAAAGCGAAAAATGAGTTTTTCATAAAGATAGAATCTTTATGAAATGCATATATTGACTGTGTTAGAATTTCACTGAAATTCCAATCCAGTCAAAAGATATACTGAGACTAAGTAGGGACTACTTTTTCTCTATAGATTTCCTACACCTGACACTTCTAGTCACTCCGCGAAGCTGCTACTGTCTAAAGGTATCAATTCAGCCATGACCAGTGATGCTGATCCTCCATAGAACTCAATGCAGTACTCTCATGCATGGATCCACTACAGGTAGATGGTCACGCCCATGCAGACAGGTTCAGGTAAGTAGAACTTACCTTTCCTGCCTTAGCATCTTTGCGAGTTCTGCAGGGTCCATTGATGGTGACAGTACCACTTTAAGACATAAGACACTTCCAGGGGGACACTTCATAGCGGGTATGTTACTTAATTTCACACAGTGACATATATCCATTGCATTTTAAAAGTGACATAAATTGTAAAGAAAAGGAAGATTTGGCAGTGTTTATTCTTGCTTACGGAAAAGGTGCTGTCCTGAGCAGTGGTGTATTCTGGTTTTGTGCTGCCCTAAGCATGACAAAACTCAGACACCTCCCCTCCCACTTCCAAATTTATTTTCCTGACAGACACACACCCTCACTAATGCATCTACTGACATACACTCACTTACAGATACACAGTCATTGTCACACACACTGTTTAACCAACACACACTTTCACTGAAACATACACATTCACAGACAGACACACTCACTCATTCACAGTTACAAACACACACACACACACACACACATTCACAGACAGACACACATTTACACTGACAGACACACTCACTTATTTTGGATTCAAATATTGTTGAATGGGTAAGGCAGTGGCTGAGTGACAGGCAACAGAGGGTTGTAGTTAATGGAATATATTCGAAGCTTGGACTTGTCACCAGTGGGGTACCTCAGGGATCTGTACTTGGACCCATTCTCTTTAATATTTTTATTAGTGATATTGCAGAAGGTCTTGATGGTAAGGTATGTCTTTTTGCTGATGATACTAAGATATGTAACAGGGTTGATGTTCCAGGAGGGATAAGCCAAATGGACAAATGATTTAGGTAAACTAGAAAAATGGTCAGAATTGTGGCAACTGACATTTAATGTGGATAAGTGCAAGATAATGCATCTTGGACGTAAAAACCCAAGGGCAGAGTACAGAATATTTGATAGAGTCCTAACCTCAACATATGAGGAAAGGGATTTAGGGGTGATTATTTCTGATGACTTAAAGGTAGCCAGACAATGTAATAGAGCAGCAGGAAATGCTAGCAGAATGCTTGGTTGTATAGGGAGAGGTATTAGCAGTAGAAAGAGGGAAGTGCTCATGCCATTGTACAGAACACTGGTGAGACCTCACTTGGAGTATTGTACACAGTACTGGAGACCGTATCTTCAGAAGGATATTGATACCTTAGAGGGTTCAGAGAAGGGCTACTAAACTGGTTCATGGATTGCGGGATAAAACTTACCAGGAAAGGTTAAAGGATCTTAACATGTATAGCTTGGAGGAAAGACGAGACAGGGGGGTTATGATAGAAACATTTAAATATATAAAGGGAATCAACACAGTAAAGGAGGAGACTATATTTAAAAGAAGAAAAACTACCACAACAAGAGGACATAGTCTTAAATTAGAGGGACAAAGGTTTAAAAATAATATCAGGAAGTATTACTTTACTGAGAGGGTAGTGGATGCATGGAATAGCCTTCCAGCTGAAGTGGTAGAGGTTAACACAGTAAAGGAGTTTAAGCATGCGTGGGATAGGCATAAGGCTATCCTAACTATAAGATAAGGCTAGGGACTAATGAAAGTATTTAGAAAATTGGGCAGACTAGATGGGCCGAATGGTTCTTATCTGCTGTCACATTCTATGTTTCTATGTTTCTAAGACACGCATGCATACTCACACACACAGGGACACACATATACTCACTGACAGATACACACTGACAAACACACATACACACTCACTGACAGATATATATATATACACTCAGTGTCAGACACACACATTCACTGGCAGACATACACATTTACTGACACACATGCATACACACACTGACAGACATGGTTACACACACTAACACACGCATACACACATACATAAAAACTCACTGACAAACACATATATACTCTCAATGACAAACACACATACTCTTTGACAGACACACACACACACTCTTTGACAGACATACACACTCTAACACTGCTTTCCCTTGTGCTTTCCTATATCCTCTGGGCCTTCTTGAAGTTAATAATGACTCAGAGAGCACACAGCCCCTTGGTATAATAATCTAGGAAAGGAAAAACTCCGCCCTAGCAGAGAGATTTAGGTGGTGTAAGCTCGATTCAGCATTTATAAAACCTCTCCAAAACTAAATTTCAAAGTTTCAAGGATGATGCTTCATTGTTGTGGTCCTAATTCTCTATATTTTCTATAATGTGTTTAGTGCCTAGGAGGGTGCAAATCTATAACCTCTAGAAAAAATAAAATAAAAGCTATAACTTCTCTCCATCTATTCAATCCATCCCACTCCCACACACAAATACAAAATGAATTCATAAATATATCTTAGCCATCTCCACTAACTTGTACGCAATGAGCAGTTCAGGCGGGCAACGAGGGAGCCCTGATCCTCCTGCTCAGCTCCCTTGCGCGCCTCTTAGTAATGCCGGAGCAGGAGTGACGTCATATTCCGGCTCCGGCTTCACTGTAGTGCGTGCGAGGGAGCTGAGCAGGAAGAGCTCAGGAGAGAGCGCACCCTCACCGTCCGCCTGTTACATAAGTACATGCCAGCCTTGGGGGGCTCTGAGTTGGCCATCCGGCCAGCTCTCTGATTCCCCAGGGCAAGAGGCTGGCAAGGCATTTGCCAGGGCGTTTGGGGGGTGGCTTTTTTTTATTCCATCCAATGAGTCAATGAATCACTTATATTTAAAGGGACAGTATAGGCATCCACACAGCTTCTCTCATTAAAGTGGTCTGGGTGCAGTGCACTTGTTCCTTTACCCTGGAAGTGAAAACAATGCAGTTTCAAAGCAGGGTTACAGCAATCTCTACTGTCTGTCTTTGCATGAAGACGTCCAGCATCTTCAAAAATGCTAAGCCGTTTATTGCTTTGCATGAGGACCCAGCATTTTTTAAAAATCCACATGGGAAAGCATTTAATGTCTTCCTATGGGGCCGGTCTAATATTAGGTACTCCATCGGCATGACGTCCCTAGAGATGGAAACTGAGCCAGTGGAGAGGGACCTCAGCATTGAAATTAAGGTAAGTGGGAAAAAAAGTTTTTAATCCTTTTTGTGCTCGCAAATGTTATGGGCAGGGGCATACTACAGCGTAAAGGAATACAGTTTTCTATTCCTACCTCTATAGTTTTCCTTTAAATTAATTGGTCAGACTGAAATAAATAAATTAAATTACATTTAATGGTGTGACAATGCTTCCAGAGTATTATGGAATAAGACTACATAGTATCATCAGCCACAATATTAACAGAATACCCCATACCAAAAGGGGCAAAACAATCAGGCTCCATAGGGGGTCATTTGGACTGGAAAATGCAGACATTGTTCACGCTATTCAACAATGTCTGGATTTTGACATTCAAAATGTAATTTGAATTTGGTTTGGATTTCAGCCAGACAGAACAATGAGCGATAACTGAAATTTGATCCAAATTCTTCAAATGCATTAAAAAAAAACAATGCAGGGTTAATCCTGTCATGGCATGGTTAATCGTGTGGAAGCAGGCCAGCGCTTGCTAGCCAGCTGCCACATTAAATGGCTAAAATAAAAAAAATAAAGACCTCCATATTACTGTAAGGGAGGTTTAAATTATCCCGATGCCCTGCATATCTGCTAAATATCTAAAACTAACAACTGACATTAGCATTGTTGGGAGGACAAATAATAGTGGGGATGGGCAGATCATTAATGACCTACTGCCCCACACGTGATCAGTAAGGCCCCCCTCCAGCCCCATTAATAGCAGGTGGGGGCTCTACTTATAATATAAAAGGACCCTATTCAGGGGGCCTTAATTATAATATTAAACAGGGGAGGACCTAGTAGGAAGTGAGTACTAACCAACAAATCAGAGCACACTTAAAGGACCACTCTAGGCACCCAGACCACTTCAGCTTAATGAAGTGGTCTGGGTGCCAGGTCCAGCTAGGGTTAACCCATTTTTTTTTTATAAACATAGCAGTTTCAGAGAAACTGCAATGTTTGTCAATGGGTTAAGCCTTCCCCCAAATCCTCTAGTGGCTGTCTCATTGACAGCCGCTAAAGGCGCTTGCGTGCTTCTCACTGTGAAAATCACAGTGAGAGCATGCAAGCGTCCATAGGAAAGCATTGATAATGCTTTCCTATGCGACCGGCTGAATGCGTGCGCAGCTCTTGCCGTGCGTGCGCATTCAGCTGATGGGGAGGAACGGAGGAGGATCGGAGGCAGAGAGCTCCCCGCCCAGCACTGGAAAAAGGTAAGTTTTACCCCTTTTCCCCTTTCCAGAGCCGGACGGGAGGGGGACCCTGAGGGTGGGGCCACCCTCAGGGCACTGTAGTGCCAGGAAAACGAGTATGTTTTCCTGGCACTATAGTGGTCCTTTAATGATATCGCATAACATGGGAAACTTTCCCATTCATTGTAATAGCTGACGTAGGAAGGGTAAAGCCTTTATAAGGATTTCAGTATGCAGCCAGACCTTGCGAGACAAAGAGATTAATTTATTGCATAGCAGTTTTTTCTTTTTTTGCCAATCATGGTTTTGTTTTTATTTATGAATTGCGTCAGCAATTATGGAGTTTAATTTGGCCTTCGTTGGAAATAAAGAAAAGAAAAGTTTGAAGTAAGTATCAATTTAAATTGTACAGGTATCTGTTGTATTGCCCCCCCCCCCCACTATTATTAGGGTTAGGATTGGGGGGGGGGTGATAAGAATGGTTAAATCATTGTAATGGGTCGTGGCTAGGATATTGGAAAACACTAGGCACATAGGGGGTGGGCTGACAATAATTGGGGCCAATGGCATGTCCTTCCCCCATTTTATAATCATTAGAGATGCCACCCATGGGTGGGAGCTGGTGATGGGGATAGTATGTCCTCTCCCTTTAATATTTTGATTAATGCTCCCTCCTGCTGGCAATGGGTAGGGTAGAACACTAGGTCCTCTTTCCTTGAATATTAGAATTATGGCGCTCACCTGCCTTATAGTTTTATACTTCCCTTATAGTAATATGGTTTAACCCCCATAGTGTTTTAATGAATTCATTATTATTCTTTTTTTATTTGCTAGGACAGCTACTAGTAGGGAAATAGTACTTAATAATACCATTCACTTGCAAAAAAAAAAGCATATTAAAGATAATTTGTAAATGTGCATTGTGCCGGATGCTTTTGGTTCCAGAGTTTATTAAAACCAGTGCTTTGTCAGTATTCTACATTCTATACTTTGTACAGGATTCGAATGGCAATTGCTGCAGCCAAATTCCATCCATATTTGGCTTTCATAAATATGATAATCACCATTGCTGTTGAAACTTGGTAATTTTTACCGCATTTTGTCCATGCGGACAAATTCTGGTGTTTAGCGAATACATGATGAGTTACATGATTTATGATTTCACCAGAATTCTATTACTACCATTATTTATATAGCGCTAACTTAATCTGCAGCACTTTACAATATCATAAAGGGGAAAATTTTACAATAAATGAGACAATTACAAAATGTTACAGGAACAATAGGTTGATGAGGACCCCGCTGTTCGTACTGGCTCACTTAATCTCCTTGTACTCACTGTACATTATTAGCATCTACATATGAATATTGCTAAACTTCCAGCAATGTCATAACAGTTCCAGTTCCAGCAGTAAACAGCGGGTTTAGCCCTTCGGATCCTGTATATATAAATTACAGCCAGGGGGAAATCTAGCTATAGTACCCGGAATGAATTATTAAGAGAGTGAGGAGTTACTGCACATAGAACATCTCTCTTAAAAGATTCCCAATACAATTTTTATGTTCTCTCTTGTTTTTTTCTCCTCTAAGGAAAAAATAAGGATCCACTTTCCTGGGCTGAATTCCCATTTGTGCATGATATTGTGCTGCCAGCAGCTCTCATTAAGAGAGCCCAGATTCACTGCTCTGGAGGAAGATTTCTATGTGGGTAGATAGAAGTGAATATGCCAGCAATAAAAGATGAGGACTGTTTTTGAATTTTTCTATGTCTTGCATTCTCTTCTTGAATTCTTCTCAGATTTGTTATCAGGGCTGGCCATAAAGAAGAAAATGGGAATGTGGTTTAGAATACCAGCACAAATGCATCTTAACAAAAAAGGACCTGGGGGAGAGGCATAAACCACATTGTCTACCCCTCACTTAAACTAAATAACAGTCATTAACTACAATAATAGAGAGGAGGAATGAGTCTCATACAGGGATCTGGCCCCCTAAAGAGGGACTGCCAATTTCAGGCATAAGTAAATAATACTGCCAATTAAAGTGGCTTCTACAATTTTTGTCTGTCTCATACATAATTTGCCAAAACATGTCTGGCAATGGGGGAGGGAGGGGGGTTATTAATGCCCCATCACTTCCCATTCCCATTTCAATTCTGGAACAGCATACATTTTGACAAGGTTTAGGGTTGACAAGGGGCAGGAAAAAAATATTATATTCATGCATCTATTTGTGTATTTGAATAGTGTGAAGCTTTATAACTTTGTATTAAAGAGAATATGCAAACATTAATACATTTATGAAGCATAACATAATATCTCAAAACAAAGCTTAACAAAACATATAAAAGGCACGGATACAAATAAGGCAGAATTTAGTAAAATAGACATATATATCTCAAAATAATGCCTTTCAGAGCCTGCAAATTGTGCTTTAATTAAAGTAAGGTCGGCCATTGGCCATTGGAGCAACTAAATGACCTCCATTTGTCCAAGACCATCTGCACTATAAACTTTATATTTTATTATTTTCCATATGTATCGTTCGCATTTTCAAGCTTGTTTTCACACTGAATTGATGATGTAAGTTTAACGCCTGTACTATCCTCATTTTACAGCGCTCCACTAATTGGTATACGTAGTATACCATACATTTCCTGTATATCTAAGATTTATTGTGGAAAAGGGTATTCCACTGTGTGTAGAGCTGCTTTTTAATTTAGGTACTTTATTGTATCACTTACTACCTCCTAGTAGAGGTAGATTTTGTTCTAATTTTGGCAAGGTTATTTACTAAAGTGAGAATTCAAGGTGAATTTTAAATTAAAGGTCAAAGTAGTCGAACTGGAAAATTCTCTACGTAAGCTATGCTTTCAGTTAGAATACTGTGGACTTAAACTTGAAATTCACCTTGAATTCTGATTTTAGTAAATAACCCTGTTAATGTTTTATTCAATGGTGTAAATTCCAGAGAATAAATTCTAGTGAAGTGACAATTCCTTCTAAAAGGGGGAAATCTGGTCTTCCTGTTTTTAATATTTCCTACCGTAGAATTGTCAAGCTCTATTTTAATTCAGACCTCCGCAGTGTTGTGTAGATGGTAGCATTGACCTGAAATTTGTAGGTCATCGCTGTCTATTACTGACACTGAAGAGGTAAGTAGATTTTCTAATTTAATGCCACATGGCAAATGCTGCCATTTGCACTTTATATTTTATGAATGTTCCATGTGTGTGAAAATTGTACCTAGATCTGCCATGGTCCTTATGGATCCCAAGATGATTATTGAAACCCCAGAGCCTTGGACTTTTGCATCTGTTCACAAAAGAAACTCAAGTCCTTTTGACCTTGAAGCCACTTGACGACTTTAGGATGCAATGGAAAAATTCTGTAGTGTGAAGGTGAAAGAATCAGTGTGAAACTGATAATTCTGCTTGCTGCATATGTGGAGGTGCTTTGAACAAGAAATTAGAATGCTAAAACAATGCAGTCAAATGAAAGGATATTTATTCATACATATCGGTGTTCTAAACTATATTGGGCAGACTAGAGGGGCCGAATAGTTCTTATCTGTCATCACATTCTATGTTTCTATTAAGTTATAAGGATTATGTCTGTGGAAAACCCCTAATAACGAATATTCTTCTCTTTATAATAAATGTATTCTTTTTTGCACAGTTCTCTATTGCATACCTCCCAAGATTTCAAATGGACAAACAGGGACACTTTAATTTTAGGGGTGTAAGAGAATGTGTGGCATTAGGATGGAAAAGAGAGACAGAGGGATTTAGGTCCAAAATAGAGACTGTCCCTCCTAAACAGGGATACCTGGGAGGTATGGTTTTGTAATCTTCAGCCTAGCATTTACTTTGGCTTGAGAACAGTATTGCAAATTCTAGACCAGTATAACCAAGCTGGAAAAATAGGGCAGTTTGAGAAATATTTGGTCTGAAATACGATATTTTCTTACAGTGATTGTGGTACATACAGCTCAGTAGTTATGGTGCTTTGAGTCTTTAGGAAGTGCTGAGATAACTCTCCCCAACACTTGCAGTCTGTCATTACCATTCAAATGATGATGACTATGGCATATATTTTAGAAGTGAATATTCCACATTATCTGAGTGGCAGCAGAGGGCTTTGGGTAGCAGGGAGAAGCCTGATTTCTGTCAAACTGCTTCAAAACATTTTGACAAAAAATGGGGTACAGCGCCTAAAGTCATGTAGTGCCATAATTACCACTATGAGAGTTGTAATTCACTAGAGAATTCAAGACATCACAATATATAAATCTTTAACTGGTGTAGTGTCATGGAGATGTAAATCTACAAAATATGGAGCCTACTTATGTTACATGATAATATTTATCTCTGACTGTGGCAAAGACCGTGAGTGGCACTCTGCTACTGTTTAATGATTATGGCGTCCATTGTGCAGAAAGACTAGGCTAATGTAGGCTTTGGAAACCTGTGAAAATCAGCTGGACTCAATTTGTAGCTTGGCTTTCAAGGAACCCCACTAGCAGAGGTAACGTGTTCTTTTATTCGTAATCCGTGTGTATCCCTTGTACTACTAAAACACCTCTTGTCCACGTTCAAAAATAAGTCATTACATAAAAGCAAACAAATCATGAGGAGTGTGAGAAGATCAAGGAAATATATAAAGACAATTTAGCATTGTGGAACAAAAAAGAAGAAGGGACCTTGTAAATCTATGAATAAAGGTTAGAGTGTGATGTGTAAGGAGTGTTTGAATGGCTGCATATGTATGACTGCATGGGTAGGGGGATGGAAGGACCTCAGAGAGTCTATTGTCTGTTGCATTAATCAATATTTTTTTCCTTCTTATGTAATATCCGTCTCCTGAGGATCAATGCTCTTTGAAACGTCCGCTGTTCTTGTGGCTGAGATAAGGAAAAAAGGATAGTGAGTGGCGTTGTGAAAGACATAGAGAGCGAGGCCTAAATCAGGCTGATGAGACTAGAATAAAGAAGAAAATGATTCTACCAAAATAAAACCCATGCTGTCTGTATGTTATGTGTGAATGAGTGCATGTAGTCTTCATTTAGATTTGCTGGTTTAAAGAAAGACATTTCTCACGGTTTTGGATACAGGTTTCATGTCCATGATGCTCCTGCTAGCTTTGAAGCTCTGTAACCCACCCACCAATTGGGTATTAAAGGGCTCAGTGCACATTGTATTACAAATGAGTAGACAGGATACACAGACACGCTAATTTAATATTTACTTCTCTTTGTCTCTGGCAGGTGCAGATCCAGTTCTACTACAGTGTGTTGTCAGGAAGAGGTGAAAGAAAAGAAAAAAAATACATCAAAAAAGGTCACTGCAATAAAGAAGACAGCGGTCACAGAATCTCTTGCTGTACTGAGCAAGATTACCATGGTAACCAGAAAATACAATTAAAAGGCAAGTGAGGCAGAAGCAGATGAGTAGGTTGCTCCTTACCTTTGGACAGAAGGAAGTGAAACAATTATGCAGAGGAGAAAGGGATATATGACGGATATGGTCACACAGTGGAGAAGGGAATTATCCTTTCATTAAGAAAGGAATGTGTCACCGCTTCCTCCAGGAAAGGGGAGTGCCATGACATCTGCTGAGGAGACCATCTGCCTGCACTTGTATTGGTTCCCATTTTTACATCCCAGCTGGCATTTAGCTTTGTGAGTGGTCCTAACTGGACCAGTTGATATTGGCTATTTCTTATTATTTCATCTGACAAACATATTGTAATTCATAGCTCCCTATAAAAATAGGAGAGCCAAAAAACAGAGAGAGACATAGTGATAGAGAGAGAGCGGGGCAATCTCCAACTCTCTGGCAAACACCTACCATGGGATGTCGGCAAAGTGCGGAGGAGAAAGAAGCAGCTCGGCGCTCACGCAGGATAGATCGTCACCTGCGCTCTGAGAGCCAGCGCCAACGTCGGGAGATTAAACTTCTGCTTCTGGGAACTAGCAATTCTGGTAAAAGTACCATTGTCAAGCAGATGAAGATCATCCACAGTGGTGGGTTCAATTTGGAAGCCTGCAAGGAGTATAAACCCCTCATAATATACAATGCCATCGACTCACTAACTCGTATCATCAGGGCTCTTGCCACTCTCAAAATTGAGTTTCACAACCCTGACCGAGCCTATGATGCAGTACAACTCTTTGCCTTGACCGGGCCAGCAGAAAGCAAGGGTGAAATCACATCCGAACTACTAGGTGTGATGAAGCGTTTGTGGGCAGACTCAGGGGTACAGGATTGCTTCTGTCGCTCCAATGAGTACCACTTGGAAGATAATGCTGCTTACTACCTCAATGACCTTGAGCGAATAGCCGCTATTGAATACATACCCACAGTAGAGGACATCTTGCGCTCACGTGACATGACAACGGGTATTGTGGAGAACAAGTTCACTTTCAAAGAGCTCACATTCAAGATGGTGGATGTTGGGGGCCAGAGATCTGAGCGCAAGAAGTGGATTCACTGCTTTGAGGGTGTTACAGCCATAATATTCTGTGTGGAACTCAGTGGCTATGACTTGAAGCTTTATGAGGACAACCAGACAGTAAGTATAAACAGGACAGGGAAACTGCATGTTGAACCTGCACAGATTTAGTAGAATTAGTTTTTGTTATCATTTGGGAATTGGGTTGCAGAAAAATAAGTTAAAGGGACACTATAGTCACCAGAACAACTACAGCTTATTGAATTTGTTCTGGTGAGTAGAATCATTACCTTCAGGCCTTTTGCTGTAAACACCGTCTTTTCAGAGAAAATGCAGTGTTTACATTACAGCCTAGTGATAACTTCACTGGCCACTCCTCAGATGGCTGTTAGAGATCCTTCCTGGGTCATGGCTGCCTAAAATGCATCCAAACATTCAGTATCTCCTCCCTCTGCATGCAGACACTGAACTTTCCTCATAGAGATTCATTGATTCAATTAATCTCTATGAGGAGATACTGATTGGCCAGGGCTGTGTTTGAATCATGCTGGCTCTGCCCCTGATCTGTCTCTTTGTCAGTCTCAGCCAATCCTATGGGGAAGCACTGTGACTGGATCAGGCTACCACTTCTGATGATGTCAGCAGACTTCTTGTTTTCTTCTGAGTCTAACAGCATGTAGAGTTACAGCTTCAGGCTTGAATACAGTAAGATTTCTATATTTAGGGAGGCATTAGGGGCTCAGGGTGGCTGGATGGTGGTTTTAACACTATAGGGTCAGGAATACATGTTTGTGTTCCTGACCCTATAGTGATCCTTTAATGTAAAAATAAATACATGTTGTATATTAAAGGAACACTACAGTGTTAGGAACACAAATCTGTATTCCTTAGTGGTATACCATAGTGTCCCTCATCACCATGTAGTACGTTAAATAACCTTTTCATTAATTACCAGATTCCAGTGCTGATGTCCCTTAGTCCTGGATCAGGCTCCTTCTCCGCCGACATCAACTGATAGGGGAATCTAATATACATGAACGGCGAGCACATAGGACAGTATAGATTAAATGCTTTCCTATGGGGTTTTTCTAAACACTGGATGTCCTCAAGTTTCAGGCTGTCCAGCATCGATTCAAGGAGTCAAACTTAGTGAAAATGCAGGACAGCCAATAGAGGCAGTCTTACCCCTGCGATGGAAATATTGCAGTTTCTCTGAATCTGCAATATTTTACATTACAGGGTTAATGGAACAGGGACAGTGCACCCAGACTACTTCAGTGAGATAAAGTGGTGTGGGTGCCTATAGGGACATTTAGTGTAACTGTAACAGCAACAGCATATTGTAGTGAACAACATTTGACACACTCCTGGCACCACAATGTTTTCACTAAACCTTATATGGCAAAGATAGGTCATGAGTGCTAGGAATGGCACCCAAAGTGTTCTTGCACCACAACCATTACAACAACCAGCTATTACTATGGTATTTAGATTTTCCCTTTTAGGAAGGTAATGTATATCAGTTAATATACAGATATTAGACATACAATTTTGCACTGCAGCTCAGATCTATATCTTGCTAAAAGTTTAGGATATAGGAGTCAATATTCATAGCAGTACCTAGTCCCTGACTCAGAGGCGTAACTAAGTTACATGACACCCAGGTTGGAAAAAAATTCTGACCTTCCCCACCCCCAATCTGTAAAAAATTAAACAAAAATAAAAGTCTTGCTCGCTCTATTTGACATTCATATACATTTACACATTCATGAACACATATATGGACACATATACAGACACATACATTTATAAACATACACAAATGGGAAAATAAACATACACAGATTCACACAGACATTGATATGCACACATGGGCATATATACACAGACAAACAAAGTGATATAGATAAATTCTCATACACACACATATTCACATAGACACATTCATATACAGTTGCAAGAAAAAGTATGTGAACCCTTTGAAATGATATGGATTTCTGCACAAATTGGTCATAAAATGTGATCTGATCATCATGTCACAACAATAGACAATCACAGTCTGCTTAAACTAATAACACACACAAAGAATGAAATGTTGCCATGTTTTTATTGAACATACCATGTAAACATTCACAGTGCAGGTGGAAAAAGTATGTGAACCTATAGACTAATGGCATCTCCAAGAGCAAATTGGAGTGAGATGTCAGCCAACTTGAGTCCAATCACTGAGATGAGATTGGAGGTGTTGGTTACAGCTGCCCTGCCCTATAAAAAACACACACCAGTTCTGGGTTTGCTTTTCACAAGAAGCATTGCCTGATGTGAATGATGCCTCGCACAAAAGAGCTCTCAGAAGACCTACGATTAAGAATTGTTTACTTGCATAAAGCTGGAAAGGGTTATAAAAGTATCTCCAAAAGCCTTATTCATCAGTCCACGGTAAGACAAATTGTCTATAAATGGAGAAAGTTCAGCACTGCTGCTACTCTCCCTAGTAGTGGCCGTCCTGTAAAGATGACTGCAAGAGCACAGCGCAGACTGCTCAATGAGGTGAAGAATAATCCTAGAGTGTCAGCTAAAGACTTACAAAAGTCACTGGCAAATGCTAACATCCCTGTTAGCGAATCTACAATACGTAAAACACTAAACAAGAATGGATTTCATGGGAGGATACCACAGAGGAAGCCACTGCTGTCCAAACAAAACATTGCTGCACGTTTACAGTTTGCACAAGAGCACCTTGATGTTCCACAGCAGTACTGGCAAAATATTCTGTGGACAGATGAAACCAAAGTTGAGTTGTTTGGAAGAAACACACAACACTATGTGTGGCGAAAAAAAGGCACAGCACACCAACATCAAAACCTCATCCCAACTGTGAAGTATGGTGGTGGGGGCATCATGGTTTGGGGCTGCTTTGCTGCGTCAGGGCCTGGACGGATTGCTATCATCGAAGGAAAAATGAATTCCCAAGTTTATCAAGACATTTTGCAGGAGAACTTAAGGCCATCTGTCTACCAGCTGAAGCTCAACAGAAGATGGGTGTTGCAACAGGACAATGACCCAAAGCATAGAAGTAAATCAACAACAGAATGGCTTAAACAGAAGAAAATATGCCTTCTGAAGTGGCCCAGTCAGAGTCCTGACCTCAACCCGATTGAGATGCTGTGGCATGACCTCAAGAAAGCGATTCACACCAGACATCCCAAGAATACTGCTGAACTGAAACAGTTCTGTAAAGAGGAATGGTCAAGAATTAATCCTGACCATTGTGCACGTCTGATCTGCAACTACAGGAAACGTTTGGTTGAAGTTATTGCTGCCAAAGGAGGTTCAACCAGTTATTAAATCCAAGGGTTCACATACTTTTTCCACCTGCACTGTGAATGTTTACATGGTGTGTTCAATAAAAACATGGCAACATTTCATTCTTTGTGTGTTATTAGTTTAAGCAGACTGTGATTGTCTATTGTTGTGACTTAGATGATGATCAGATCACATTTTATGATCAATTTGTGCAGAAATCCATATCATTCCAAAGGGTTCACATACTTTTTCTTGCAACTGTATACACACACACACAGGCTGACTGATACACATATAAACATTCATAATTATATGTTGACACAAACTTAATTTTTGTTTTAATAAATATTAGTGGGGTTTTTTTTCAACATGGAGGTCTATCCAGCCTCTTGACTGGGAGAGCTGGATTGAAACCTCATCCCTGTTGTCTAGTAGGGTGCTGAAGGGATCTCTCTTCACTGACTGCCCAGCACCCTGCAGCTCTGAACTGTTGCCGGATCTGTGACAACATCATATCCCGGCTCTAGTATCAGTACAGGGTGCGTGAGGGAGCTGGGAAATCAGTTTAGAGAAATCCCTTCAGCACCTCACGGGACATCAGGGATGAGGTTTCACTCCAGCTCTCCCTGTCAAGAGGCTAGAAAGACCTCAGCACTCCAGCCTGTAGATGCCTGTAGGTAGGTTCCTGCTCAGGAGAGAAAAGAGACCAGCCCTGCCACTGGAAACAGGGGCAAGAGCGACAGGTCCCCTTCTTTGGCTGGGTGAAGTGTCTGCCTAGTCTGCTCCTAAATGGCACCCCCTTAATGAGGGGCACCCAGGGTAGACCATCTCCCACACCCCCCTCACCCCCCTCACTAATGTGAGGATAGCTGAGAATTAAAGATTTAGGTAAAAAATAATAAATTGGAAAAATCTCAGCTGCGTATTCAATTTAACTATTATGGCCTATAATTTCAATATCACTTTCAATTCCCAGCAATATACACTTTTGTGAAAACCATGTATGTAATGTATACAAAATATGGCTTGCTGCACTGAAGATTTGAAACACTCATTAACTGTAGTTGTTGCAATCAATTATGTACTAGTATATTCATTTGAAAAGATGTAAAAGTAAGATTTTAATACTCATTTATCTTTTATGCAGTCCTTTGTTGAGCTGTGTACGTGCGTTGTGCTATAGCGCAGTGATAAACAGAGAACCTTCACTGGACGTCATAGATGACCCTGTAGGTCAATAGAGTTCAGCTAATACGACTGCCTCGGGATGACTGGGCAAATGTCTGCTTCAGTCAATGGCCAGGGGCAGTGCAAATCTGGCTGTATAGCATGTGTGATTGGCTTGTGCAGTTTCTAGATGTTAATCTAGTCTGCTAGAAAAGAAATAGGATTTTGTTTTCTATTTAATCCATACATCAGAGTGCTAAGATTAGGAGTTAATGTCAGCAAAGCACCACATTTTTAAAAAAGCTTAATGCTCAGCCAAGGCTAGTGCTTTTCTGTGACAAATATTTATTTATTTAACCACTAATGTACCAAAATAACATAACACCAAACCAGATAAAAAGCAAAATCAACTATAAGCACTGGCTATTTTGGTTTCATATAAGAATCAAAAGAACACACATGATTTAAGAGAAATGTAAAGACTCTTTCAGGCACTATGCAAACCTCTCTATGGTCTCACTTTACCAATCCAGAAAGTGACATTTAGAGTATTTTAAGGGTTTATTCACTAAAACAGTGATTTGTGGTTTGTTAATCGCTGGCGTGACTGTCACTGCACAATGATATGTCATGTGTAATGACCACCTATCAGCCATGGGAATTAAATGAGCCTTACTTATACACCGATACTGTTTAAGTAATAAACTTGCAGCTGTTTTACTGTTTTGAAATCAATACAAATCCTGTGCTTCTATATTAACCCCTTAAGTACTGAGCCAAATGTACACGTTTTGATCAAAATAAAACGTAAACCAAACTTGAAATTTGACTATATGTCTTTTCAACCGTAATTCACATCTTATATATTAAGTGTACCCACACTTATTATATATCATTTTATTCAGGAGAAATAGGGCTTTTATTTAACATCAAATATTCAGCTATGAAACATGTTAATATGAACAAAATATTAAAAAATGTGAGAAATTAAGAAATGTTTTTCTTTTTTTGGTTCTGCATGACATTTTTTTTCTTGTAAATCTCTTTTTATTGAAGATTTTTAAAACGTTTCACAACACGTCAAGTGAGGAGATAACCAGAAACACGTAGGTTATAACAGTTGATCATGTGAGATGCGCAAATCTCTGAGATAACAGTATAGGATGAGGGTGAGACGCGCAGGTCTCTGAGTAACCTGGATAACAAACAGATAACATGGAAACGTGAACTTTTTGTTTTGATACAGAGGTCTTGTGGGTCTCTCTACTGACCAGGCCTATCCGTTTGTGTTCTTTGTGTTGTCATCTGTCTGGTACTGCGGACAGATATTGTTGTTCGAGTGGTGTGGACATGTAAGTGTGAGCATAGTGCTCTGCCCTGTATTGGTGTACTTGTCTGTGTTGTGAGGTCGAGTCTATGTCAACTGCGCCTTCGTATGTTTGTTTTGTATGGTTTCGCTTTGTACTTTGTATGTTTTGTCGGTCGAGTAGTGTCAATTTAGGTCATAGTTTAGGCGATTGTTGCATGTTAGTCATGCACGTGTGTCTAGGTTTCTGGGGTCGAGTTGTCAGCATGTTGGGTGGGGGGAGTGTTCTTTATCTCTTGATCGTCTAGCTGCGGTTGTGGTGTGTGTGTCCTGCGGGATGTGGAGTCTCTGAGTTACTTTAAATACGGCTGCAGTCCAGTGATGCGCGAGTTTTGCTCTTTCCAAGAGTTGATTGCGAGTTCTGAAGTGTCTTTGTGTCCTTTTGGATCCATGTTGATATGTGTGTCTCCTTCGTGAGTGTGTTTTCTTGGCCATCTCTATCATACGGTGTGTTATAGAGGCGTTATGCTTTGGTTCCTGTATCCCCTGTGTTCCCCCGTCACCCTGTATATCCGGTCTTGGGTCGGTTAGCATTTCTTGGTAATTTCCTGTGGCCTAGTTGTCGGGCCTAAATCCCTGTCCCCTTTCGGTCAAGTGTCTGACTTCCTCGTGGTAATCATGTCTTTATCGAGCATGTGCGTCTCCCATCTCCCCCCCACCCCCACCCGCCGGGCCAGAGCGCCGGGCCGCATCCGCCTCCCCCCGCCTCCCGGCGACGTACCCCATCCACGGTCCCCACCGTTCAACGTACTTCTTGCTCTGTCCTGTGAGAGACGCCATCACGCTCTCCGCTGAGCAGATCTCCTCCATTCTATGATACCATTGGGTCATTGTTGGGGATTGTGTCTGCTTCCACACTGCGGGTATAACTGCCTTGGCCGAGACCAGTAGATGTCTTACTATGGATTTTGTATATCGTGAGATTGGGTGTTGAATTTAGCAAGTATTGCTCTATATCCAAGAGGATCGATTCTCTGAGAATCTCTGTGATTTTTTCGCTAATTTGGTTCCAGAATGGCTGTATGTTTGGGCAGTCCCACCAGATGTGTCTCAGAGTGCCCTCTCCTCTTCCGCACCTCCAGCATGTGTCCGAGATGTTGGGGAATATCCTGTGTAGGCGTGATGGAGTTTTATACCATTGGGACAGGAGTTTATAGTTGACTTCTTGGTATTGGGAACTCACTGAAGATTTATGGTGTAGGATGAGAATGTGTTCCCATTGCGCCTTGAACGTGAGTATTTCCGTGTGATCTCCCATGAGGATGTATTGGTAGAGATAGGAAATTGCTCTACCAATGCTAGTTTTGGTTAGGCATAAGTTCTCAAAAGGGCGTTAGAGCCCTGTGTAGGGCTGCTTTGTCGACAAACGATTGATAGAAATGTCTCAATTGAGTATATTGGAACGACTGCTGGAAGGTCGGAGGTCGTGTGTCGGTGAGTTCGGAGAGTGGTTTTAGACCAGTGTTGTTCAGGACTGTGTGCAATGGGATGTAATCCTGTTCCTGTTCTCCCAGGATTCCCCATGCTCTGACAGTGAGGCCCCTCCCTATTGAGCAATTATTAGTGAGTAGGATCATAGGGCTTGGGGTCGGGGATATGTGGTGTGCCCGTCTCAGGTTGATCCACGTGTGCAGGGTATGTGTCATGTGTCATTGGTGACGCTCTGTCCGGTTCCTTCCGGGCTGTGGTCTTGGTCCCCCACACCGCCACCTGCGAAGTCTCCCGAGTGGGATCCATTGTTTATGTGGTGGGCGAGAGTGCCACTCTAGTATTCGTTGCAGTGGCCTGATGGTATTTTTTCACGTCCGGGAGTGCGAGGCCTCCCCGGTGTCGTGGGAGGCACAGTGTTTCATGTTGGATTCTGGGTCGCTGGGCTCTCCACACATACTTGATTATCGCTGAGCAAAGGGAGGAGAAATACGCTACTGGTATCGTCATTGGTAGTGTTTGAAATAGATAGAGCAGTCGGGGCAGGATATTCATTTTCACTACGGCTATACGTCCTAGCCATGATATGTGCTTGGAGTTCCACTCGCACAGGTCTCGCTGTATCTTGGTGAGGAGCGGTATAAAATTCGATGGGTATAGATCCTGTGGGTCTTTGGTGAGCCATATTCCTAAATACTTCATCTTGGACTCACACCAGTGAAATTGTAATTGTGTGCGTAGGCTGTCATTTTCGTCGCTAGGTATCAATATATTGAGGACCTCGCATTTTAATAGATTTAATTTAAGGCCAGATATACGTCCATAGGACTCGAATTCTCGTAGCAGGCAAGGGAGGGAAATTCTGGTCTGCATGACATTTTAATGGTAAATGTCATAATACTGTTTGCTTTTACTGCAATAAAATACACATATTTGTATCCAGCGATGTCTTATGTGAAAAACAGTACCCCCTATGTACAGGTTTAGTTACAGGAAGTTACAGGGTCAAATATAGCATGTTACATTTTTCAGTTTTTTCACATTGAAATTCGCCAGATTGGTTACGTTGCCTTTGAGACCGTATGGTAGCCCAGGAATGAGAATTACCCCCATTTGCAATAGTAGACAACCCAGTCTTTTTTAGTAGCCACTTAGTCACAAACACTGGCCAAAGTTAGCGTTAATATTTGTGATTGAAAAATGCAAAATACTAATTTGAACGCCAAGTTTGGCCAGTGTTTGTGACTAAGTGGCTACTAAAAAAGACTGGAAATACCCCCATCATGGGGGTAATTCTCATTCCTGGGCTACCATACGGTCTCAAAGGCAATGTAACCAATCTGGCGAATTTCAATGTGAAAAAACTGAAACACAAGCCTTAGATTTGACTCTGTAACTTTTGAAAACACCATAAAACCTGTATATGAGGGGTACTGTTATACTCAGGAGACTTCGCTGAACACAAATATTAGTGTTTCCAAACATTACAACTTATCACAACAATATCGTCAGTGTAAGTGCCGTTTGTGTGTGAAAAATGCAAAAAACAGCTTTCACTGATGATATCATTGTTGCAATACATTTTACTGTTTTGAAACACTAATATTTGTGTTCAGCGAAGTCTCCAGAGTAAAACAGTACACCCCATGTACAGGTTTTATGGTGTCTTGAAAAGTTACAGGGTTAAATATAGTGCTAGCAAATTAAATTCTCTGGACTTTCTGCCTGGGTTATCAGGCAGATCCCACAAATTGTAATTAATAAAATGACTTAATTATGTAAAAATATTACATAAATATATACGTAGAATTAAAATATATATATATATAGAATTTTTTAAAATTATTATTTATATATAGGTGTATATATATATAGTGATATATACATATATATTTATGTATATCGATATATATATTATTTCATTCTAAGTGTATTTTGATATCAATATATATATATATCAAAATACAGTTAGAACGAAAGTACACGTATATTTTTTTATTATTTTTATTTTTAATGTTTTTATATATTTATATATATTTAATTAATATTATATGTGGATTTTGATATTAAATATACACTTAGACAGTGTTTGTGTGTGTGTATATATATATATATACATATATATATATATACTTAGATCATATATATATATATGATCTAAGTATATATTATTTAATTTTAAACTGTGTTTAAACTTTATTTTATTTCATGCAGCAGGGGGACTACCTGTCATTCCAGTCACTCCCCCTGCTGGCACTGCTTTGGACAGCTATTCCGTCCATGTGATCGCGAGGTCCTCGCAAGGACCTCACAATTACATGGCCCAGGAGGGCCGGATCAGCAGCAGGAGGACTCCCTGGGATGCAAGGTAAGTTCCCCCCCATCGCGATCTAGAGCCGGGTCCCCAAGGACGGCATTGCACGCACGCCGTCCTTAACCCCTTAAGGACACCTGACATGTGTGACATGTCATGATTCCCTTTTATTCCAGAAGTTTGATCCTTAAGGGGTTAGGGGTTAAAGATAGATAGATACATAGAAGAGCTTTGCTGTTAACGGTTTCCTGGTTCTAGGAGATGATCCGACCTTCTATAAAGCCTAGTGGTGTGTATCATGTGCCCTCGTAATAGGTCAGATGGCTCTGTAAACTCATTATAGAACTGCCGTTGATAGATTTCTAGGGATCGGATGTTTGTATGATTGTGTGTGCAATAAAATGACGGGAAATCAATGGCCTTTTTGAAGGTCTTTACAAAGGACAGAGTCCCTGGGGCACAGAGAAATTTAACTATTAATACCCCTTATAAAGGCCCCTCCTATATCATGTCACACCCACTATCTATCCTGGGCTTAACACACAATCACCTTATGACCTAGATGTAAAATGTAGAAATTTGTAAGAACACAAACATACAATTCAGCTGTCAGAATAATTTTTAAGAGGCAGTGTTGAAGACATGCAAATAAGGTGCCCATAATAAAAGAAATAAGTAAACCTTGGTGGGATGAAAGGAAGGACGGATAGATGGGTAGTCCGCTGACTGGCTGGGTAGGTGGATGGATTGATGTGCATATAATAAAGAATAAGGTCCATGAGAATCCAAAAACCAAGAACAGGAATGTAGATTCCTCAGCCTACTTAGTCACATTATTTTCTTTAAGGTAACTTTAAGGTAAGCGTTTAACATAGATTAACTGAAGGCTAAAACAAGAAAGCTTCCTATTAACCCTTTGCAGAATAGGAGCTTATCTTGAAATCTCTACTAGCAACCTACACTCTCTAAAGTATGCCAGCCCACAAATATACCCCATCTCATTACAATATACCTCATGCTTCCTGCAAAGCCTGACTGCAGATACATTACAATAGTGCTCCTTAACGCTGTTGTACTTGAGGACCCATGGACAGATTTTTCTTGCCTCTGATTCAAAAGCAAGACACTGCGTCAAATTTTGACGTAGAAGCGTACAGTGATTCCATGAGCGAGACTGACTCTGCTATCACCAAAGAAGATAATCCTGACGCTGTCATTGTGAGACGAGCACCTCGAAATACATATACAACAGATGTCCTCACGTTTACCGCCTGCTCTAGAATAAATGTTGTTACCAATTTCAACCCACTGCTGTTTTTGGAGCTATTCCTGGGTGATAGCATAAAAGAAAAAAATGTGCAAGAGGCAAATCTGTATGCTGCCCAACATCTAGCTAAGAATCCCAGTGCTACACCATGATTTCTTACTGTGTACCCCATCAACTGTTTCCATAAAACTCAAAATAAATATTGTCAAAAAAATAAATGTAAAAATACCACTTCTTATTTGCCACACTATACTGGCTGGCTGTCAATAGACAAATATGAACTTAAAAAAATAAATAAATAAAAACATGGCTATGGGCATTAAAAAAAGCCTAGTATCCACTCCTACTAGAACAGTTTTGTCTGTTCAATGCCCCTTTTCTCACGTCACGATTAGATCTACAAATGAGATGAACTTGAAGTTTATACACTTCAATGACAACAACAAAGGCCTAGCCAGAGAACACCCAGATTGTTTTTTCATTGCCCATTTGCAATATACATTTTCAGAAGTTTAAACTCATGACCAAAACATCAGCATTTACAAGTTCTTGATAAAGTTTGAAGGTAGACTTCAATTCAAACAGTACATTCAATCAAAGAAAGCATGGTACGGCATTACATTTTATGCGTGAAAGTGCCACAAGTTAAACACATGCATTTCGGATTTATGAGGGTAAAGGCAGTCAGCTGAACCCACAAGGTTGCTCGGAATTATGGGGAACTTCCGGTAAAAAAGTGTGGGTTTAATCTACCCACTGCTAAATCAAGGGTATCATTTATACTTAGACAATTATTACACAAGTGTGCCCTTGTTTTTTGAGACTAAAAATGTGGCCTTTTAGCTCCCAAACTGTGATACCCCTATCCCTGTACCTGTAAGATGTTGATGAACACATATTGGGTTGTTGTTTGGCAGTAACACGTAACATGATCTGTGAATTCATGATTTAAATACACTGTATTTGAGAAAAACAAAATACTACCCAAAACTAAGGCTGGTGGTAGAATTAGTGGACATAAAGTGATAACATATCACTGTTTGAAATACCCTAGGGTGTCTACTTTTCAAAAATATATGGTTCGATTGGAGTAAATTACATTGACCAGCTTCAGAAATGTCCCAAATAGCACAAAAGCACATCAAAATTCCATATTGGAAAACTGAAATGGACACCCCCAAATGCGGCGTATTACCCCCAAACAAACCTATTCATGGGTAGTATCACTGTACTCAGATGTTGCTGAACACATACTGGGGTGTTGTGGGGCAGTAACCCTTTACACTGTCAATTTTTGAATTTTCCATGCATATATTCATTGGGGGTATATCTTATGAACTGCAGGTTTAGCAAGCCCTCCCTATTTTTCCTGGAAGAGACTTTTAGTCTCTTAATGGGGAAATAACCAATCACAGTCTTCTCATTGAGAAGCTCTTGAATTGATGCATACATGCACGCACTCATGTCTAGTCTGAGGAGCTGATCTGAGGTCTGCATCAGAAGAAGCAGGCATGCTCAAGTAGAGTTTACCTGCCACCTCTATTAGCTCAGGTGAGCTAACGGAAGGAGGCTGCAACCTACCTGGCTGTTTGATTGACAGCTCAGGGTTTATCCCTAGTTAATTTATAAAAGTGGCGATTTCACATTGAAAGCTGCACTTTTTATAAACTGAGGTTAAAGTAGCCTACTCCTCACCCATAAAGCACACCAACAAGCTGAAGTGCTTTTGATATGTGGAATGGTCCTTTAAAGTCTCCTATGAAAAGAAACAATGCCACACCTTTTCTCTGTTTACATAAACATTTTCTGTAACAGAGAAAAGTGAAGACAAGTGTCTTTGCTTGAAAGTGAACCAGGAAGTGCTGGGAGGGGAGGTTTAAAGGGAGCAGGGCACCGTGTTTATCTCCACTTTTGGAAAGACTAGTCCTAGATGTAGGGTAAACTAGCCAGGGGAAATGACAAAACATGAGAGATAAATGTAGATATTTTGGAATTATGAATGGTGAAAAGAGAGTTATTATGAAAGAGAGTTGGAGATAATATGGTGGTGACTTCCAGAGATATAAGGCCGGCTGAGGAAAATATTACAAGTAACGATAAGGAAAACTAGATAAGAGAGGTGGGGAGCCTTAGGGCACGATTACAGAGGAGAGACCAGTAATGTATTTAAGGCAGAGCTGTGCATTATGGGTAGGAAATCTTTATTTTTCTTTGACAAGATGGCAGCGGGTGAAGCACTTTGCAGAGTGGAGGAGTAAAAAAGTACTGGTGGATGAAGATTAACTTAGAGGCAAAATTCTAAGTAGGCAGCATTTGCATCAGTTGGTTGTTAGGAAGGTCTATAAGGCAGTTGCAGCAGTCATTGCAGGAGAATATTCAATTTTAGTGATATCTATGGATGGAATGGAATGGATGGATTTAATAGATATTGTTAAAGGACCACTATAGGCACCCAGACCACTTCAGCTTAATGAAGTGGTCTGGGTGCCAGGTCCCTCTAGGATTAACCCTTTCTGCTGTAAACATAGCAGTTTCAGAGAAACTGCTATGTTTACCTATGGGTTAATCCAGTCTTTAGTGGCTGTCTCATTGACAGTTGCTAGAGGCGCTTCCGCGTTTCTCACTGTGATTTTCACAGTGAGAAGATGCCAGCGTCCATAGGAAAGCATTGTGATGCTTTCCTATGAGACTGGCTGAATGCACATGAGGCTCATGCCGCGCATGCGCATTCCGCCGATGATGGGAAAGGAGGAGGAGAGTCCCCAGCGCCGAGGGAGCCCAGTGCTGGAAAAAAGGTAAGGGATTAACCCCTTCCTCCCCCTAGAGCCCGGTGGGGACCCAGAGGGTGAGGGGGACCCAAGGACCCTATAGAGCCAGGAAAACGAGTATGTTGTGGTCCTTTAAGGTGGAGCTGGCAAGGTGGGAGTGCAAGTGGGAAAAGAAGGGAACATCTCAAGAGAAAAACTGGAGAATGGGCAGTTTGTGATGCGAGGCATGACAGAGGAAAACAGACTAGAAATGCTGGATACAATCAATACATAAGTAGTAATGGAATGATGTTGTAAGATAAAAGATGTGTAGAAAAGGGAGAACAGCTATCCTTCATGTGGAAACAGTCAATATGCCCAACAAAATGTCAAAATCAAATGTATCTTTTCTAATGTTTCTCATGTTGAATATTATGGAGAGTTCATGGTTAATACAATACTTGTGTACATCATAAACTAGAGATATGTGATATATGTTAATAATTGATGAAGATGTTGCAGGAAAGCCTGCATGTTTAAAAAAAAAAAAAAAAAAAGTGTTACAATCTGTCAAATGCATTCAATGGAGTACACAATTTTGTTGTACTATGTGTCAGATCTCACTCACTAAAGTCAGTGTTAAAAAATATTTTATGCTTTGATTTTTTTTTTTGTGAAAGTATGAGAACGTTTAGTTAAAAGACCGATTCTAGTATTAAAGAGGTTTTTTGTTTTTATTTAATATAAAGAGACCATTTGCACATTTTAATCAGAAATCGAGCACACTGTCTCATAATAACAGTTGAAAGGTCATTCCAGACAACATCCCTGCATAACGAAGGGTAGGATTAAACAGGCTTCATGTAGCTCTGTCACCTTCTGTGATCATTGCATATTTTGCAAAGACCTGGATTGTGACTGCTTCTATTCTTGTGGCCATGGGAGGCAGGTGAACCTGTTTCTCACGGGTGCCACCATCTTCTTCCTTGAGATCCTCTGTCACGCTTGTGTGAGAGTACAATATTGAGGTCTATGGAAGATCCCACAAGATCTTCTGTAGAAAGAGCCTTTTTCATTAGTAGTGGCTGAAGACTTGACAAAAATAGCTCCACCTTTTGTCAAGAGAAGGATAAATACAGAAGACAAAGTAGTCCCTATGTTGTTCTATGATGTCTTTAGACTGGGTTGGAATTTCCATGAAATTCCAACACAGTCTTTAGGAGCATGTTTTCTTTTTTTGGGAGGTGAGGACAGGGGTGACAAAAACGCTTTAACATGTAAAGCAAGCATGTCAAGCGCATGCGGCCCACAAAGACCTTCTTTGCGGCACGGCGAGCCGTGAGTACATGCTGGTGTTATAGCAGAGTAGGCACCTGCTTTCCCCATATTGCAGGTGCCTACTCTGCTAACATTTACCCGGCTGGAGAGGAGGGGACGGTGCAAGCAGCGAGGGAGCTCAGCCTTCCTGCTCCTCACTGCTCTCTCGCGCGCGCCATCTGAAGTGAAGCCGGGCGCCAGAATATGACGTCATATTCAGGCACCCGGCATCACTAGACCACACGAGGGAGCAGTGAGGAGCAGGAAGGAACCCAGGGAGATGCCCCACATTGGCTCGATAAGGTAAGGAGCAATAAAAAAAAAAGTATGTGTGTGCAAGAATGTGTAAGTGTGTGTCTGTCAGTATGTGTGTGTGTATGTCAGTGTGTGTCTGTCTGTAAGTGTCTGTCTGTCAGTGAGTATGTGTGTGTCTGTCAGTGAGTATGTGTCACTCAGTGAGTATGTCTGTCAGTATGTGTCTGTCAGTGTGTCTGTATGTATGTGTCTGTCTGTCAGTATGTGTGTATGTGTGTGTGTGTCTGTCAGTGAGCATGTGTGTGTCTGTCAGCGAGTATGTGTGTCTGTCAGTGTGTGTGTGTGTGTCTGTCAGTGAGTATGTGTGTGTCAGTGGGAGGATCAGATTTGGCACAGGGTGGTAGAGGGGGTACTGTGGTTTAGTAGAGGGGGGGCTCATGGGCGTCCGCAGGAATTTTTCCAGGGGGGGGCATAATTGTAATGACATCCATGCTTGGTACCTTTTTGACAGTGTCATGAAAGGGAAGGGGCATAGCCATTATCACATAAAGCCAGGGTGAATAGCGATTTCACAACTATGGTGTCAGGAATATATGTTTGTATTCCTGACACTATAGTCTTCCTTTAAGAAAATTAAAGGACCATTCTTGTCACCATAACAACTTCACCTAAATGAAAATGCTTTGATGCCAGGAAGCCCCTGGGTACTCGCTTTCCTTTAAGGGGTTAAATCGGTCTCAAATGGTTTAACCCCAAAGGCTTCCTCCAGCTCCAGGTCGCTCAGTGGTATTTGGCTTCTGAAACAGAGTGTCAGCAAGTGCAGATTGACGTCAGGCATGGGTGCCGCTGATTGGCTAGAGTGGACAGTTGACGCTCTAAGCCAATCGCTAGTTCCCGGTTCATAAAATATTTTTACTTTTTTATGAATGGGAAGCTACTGACTGGCTTAGAGTGCCAGCTGACCGCTCTAACCGATCAGCAACACCCCTACCCAAACGGCACTCTGTGCTTCCTGACACTCAGTAAATAAAATTGAACACATTAACACTGATATTTTTATTACCTTTGGAGATGAGAAGGTCCAGCGTTTCCCTGCCAGGCCCAGGTACCAAAGCCTTATGATGTGGTGTCCAGAATAAAGTGGAGGGTTCGCTTAATTTGTTCTTCCTGCTCCAATCCCCTTTTCCTCTCCTTCATTTCACAGTCTTTTTTTTTCTTCTGACACTGTTTTCTATCCTTGCCCCTTCTGCTCTTTTACCTTTCTGCTACTTTCTGCTTATTTTGTGCCCTTCTGCTCCTTTCTCATTCTGATCCCTTTCTGCTCCTTGCAGACCCTTTCTGCTCCCTTTTCTACTTTACCTTTGTGCTTCTTGCTGTCCCTTTCTGCTCCTCGCAGGCCCTTCCTGCTCATTCTCCTACTTTACGTTTGTGCTCCTTCTGCCCCTTCCAGCTCATTTCTGCCCCTTCTACTTTACCTTTGTGCTGCTTTACCTTCCAGCTCCTTGCTGACCCTTCCTGTTCATTTCTGTTCCTTCTCCTTTTCTTACTTTACGTTCCTGCTCCTTGCTGACTCTTCATGTAGGCTGTCTCCCCCATCCCTCACTTCCATAGGCGTGCGCACGGGGTGTGTCGGGTGTGCCTGGGCACACCCTAATCCCCGCGGTACGCCAATGGATTGAGCCGCGGCGCTGGTCTAAGCCTCCATGGGCCGGTGGGGAGATCAAAGTTCTACCTCACCGGTCCACAGCAGCATGGAGGGAGGCAGCAGAGAACCCGGGCTAGAGTTCACTCTACACTGAACCACCAGGGAAGGCAGCAGGACTGGGATATTAACTAATCTGCCCCCACCTCCACCCAAACATACAGCACACACACACACCCTACACACATACAGCACACACAGCCCACAAACAGCACCCCCACACACAGCACCTACAAACATACATCACCCTCGCACACACAGCACCCACACCCAGCACACTAACAGCATCCTCACAAACACACAAAACCCACACACAACACCCGCACAGCACCCACAAACAAACAGCACACACACACAAACAGCACCCTGACAAACACACAACACCCACACACAGCACACAAACAGCACACTAACAGGACCCGAACAAACACGCACACACAAACACCCTCTCACACATACACACACACACAGCACACTACCAGTTCCCTCACACACAGCACACTAACAGCACTCTCACAAACACACACAAAAACACCGTCACCCACATAGCACACTACTAGCACCCTCACACACACACACACACACACACAGCAGTGTGTATATATATATATATATATATATATATATATATACACACACACACACATACATACATATACACATGGCATGTGTTTGTGCTTTAGGGTGCACACCCTAATGCAATAGGCTGCGCACGCCTATGCTCACTCCCCTAATCTATAGGCTGCTGCCCCCCCCAGCCTCACTCCCCTAATCTATAGGCTGCTGCCCCCCAAGAAAATCTATAGGCTGCTGCCCCCAAAAAATCTATAGGCTGCCGCCCCCAAAAATTCCATGGGCTGCTGCCCCAAAATCTAGGCTGCTTCCCAAAAAATCTATAGGCTGCCCCCAATCTATAGCCGCCCCCAATCTATGACTGCTAGCCACCCCAAAATCTATAGGCTGCTGCCCCCAATCTATAGGCTGCTAGCCCCCCCCACCCTATAGACTGCTAGCTCCCCCCCTATATAGGCTGCTGCCCCCAATCTATAGGCTGCTGCCCCCCAATCTATAGGCTATCTCAAACCCTCCCCCCACTTACCTGATCTGTAGGCTGTCTCTGGCTGCATGTGTTGCTCCCATGCGGTTTCAATCAGCAGAGAGAAGCAGGGATAAGATGCAGCTTCCTATCCCTGTCTCTCTCCATGCACAGCGCCACCTACTGGCCGGCGCCGGTATTGCAGTTTTTTTATCTCACACGAAAAATAGCAGAACAAGCTGAAAAATCCAGGGGTCATGCTCTTACCTGCGGACGCCCATGGGGGGGCTGGGATTTAGTACAGGGGGATGCTGGGGGTCTTTTATACTGTACTTTTTAAAATAAGCCTACATTTCTATTAAAATTTACGTTATTTTTTTTTTTTGCGGCCCACATAAACTTAAACCTTGTTTATGTGGCCCGATCCAGACTTTGAGTTTGACATGCTTAAAGTAAAGTGAAATTTTCCCAGTTTTGTATATTTTTAAATCATATTGCAGGTAATATCAATAGCCACTTCAAACAAAAAACACAAGAAACACATTTTCCAAGAGCTTGGAAAAACACCATTACATTGACCAGTGTAGTAACATCTACCTTAGTGCATGTCATTTAGTACTCATTTTACTGTGTCATGCTCTGCAAAATACTTAGATGCCATTTTGATGTATCTTTTTTAATTATTATTTTTTTGATAATCCATTCAGGAGTGACTTTTATTTTATGTTCTTTACCAAAATGAATGTTGAAAGATTTAAGAAAGTGTTTTTCAATTGTCTTGCTTTGTATACTAATCACAAATGTTACAGGAAGGATCTAGAACACCCTGATACAGTTACTATTAAAATAACACGTTAAAGGAACATGTGAACATTATGAGCAATCATATTAAATTATAACGGTAGAATGTTCCCTTTAAATGTTAAATTAAGCTCTCTATGCAAATGACAAAAAGTTATCAAAAGTCACCTTTAACCCAGTGTTAGCTGCTCTATCTGCTGTGAAACAATCAGTGATGATAATCGTAGACCAATGCTTCTCACAGAGAAACATTTGGGCACTGCAGCAATTTATGTGCCAATCACATGTTTCTCATAGGGAAGCAATATTCTTCTATAAGAAGAACTGTCAGAATGTAAAGATAATTATTAAAAGGCTCTTCTCTAGTGGTTGTCTGATTGAAACCCTCTAGAGACATACTAAGTGACAAATGTAAACAGAAAAAGCTGAAAACCTTATAGTGCTTTTTGGGGTATTAGACATGGGGATAAAATGGAAGTTTTCTGCAAAACATTAGTTTGATTTTTTTTATATACAAAATTAAGTTTGCCCAAAATACATATTAATTATTTAGGTCAGAAAGTACAAAAATACATAAATGTTGCTGTCTACAGATATTGAGATCTGGTGCAAGGAAGAAAAGATAATAAACATAAATTAAGGCAGGCGGAGGCATAATCATATCCACCTAATCATATACAAGGGGAATAAAAAAATGAAAACTGAAAGAAAAACAAACATGACATGGCTTTTAAGCAAAATATCAAGTCCCTGAAAGAAGTATAGACTTATTTCACTTCCCATTTTACCAATAGGATTGGGAAAAAAATTATGCAGGAAAGAGGTTTTGTCCAATTAATCAGTTTCAGGAAAGTGACATTAAAGAAAATCTCTCCCGGGACATGGGTGCAGGAGTAAAGCTCTGCAAATCCTCCTTAGTCTCCATGTGGATCAGAAGAGCAGACAAAATGTATTCAATTACATGGTCTTTCTAAATATTACCAATGCTGACTGTCAAGCATCTTCTATGTATGTGACTTTAAAAGTATTGCTTTATGAGTGTCTGGGTTACTAGAAATGCCTGTGAGAGCCTGTCCATTATGGGTTCTCATTTATTTCATGTCTTTACGACAGTTTGTGATGCTTATTAGACCTATGGACTACGCATTGAATTGTTTTATACTTAGCTAAGGCAAAAGTGACAATTTGTTTCTTCTCACGATGCAAATTGACTGACAATTCAGTTGTTGATTGTGGATTTAATTACATTTTGCTAGCTGAAAAATAACTCAAATTGATATTAAAATTGGGTCAATTCTGCTATCATCGTCATCCAAATTTCAAATAACATTAATCTGGATCAATTAATCAAGGAGCAGATATGGTTTTTCAATAACCCCCACGAGGGATCACACTGGGCCAGTGTAGTTGTGGTCATTTTGACATTGCTAGGCACCACACACTGTGTAATCCCCATGGAAGCCATTCTCCAAAGGAAGCACTGTCAGTATTGCTAATTGATCCAGCACGTAGGATTGTGTCACACCTAGGACTAAAAGGTAACATCTTACCGGGCCTTAGAATGGCCGGACTAAACGCACCAAAGAATAGTCAGGATACTTGCTGAGGTCGGGGGTGTACAAAATGAGACACAACGATAAGGGAAAACCAGAAATCAGGGATACCAGAATACAGGGAAGTCAAGTGAAGCTAAAGTCAAATACCAGAAATAAATGCTCAGGAACACACTCTCGGACAACCACTAGGGAAACCACGACAGGGCAATGAGGAAAAGCAGATTTGAGCTTAAATAAGTGCTTTACATTTCTGATTGGCCGAAAACGGCCTTTGACCCCAAAACATGTGCGCGCGTCTCCCGCACGCACACCAACGTCGTCATTAACGTGGGCGTACAACTTGGCGTGAATCCGCAGTGGCCGGCTTCCATTAACATGTTGCAAGTGTCAGTCATACAGATGCAAAGACGCTGGGCCGCAAATACACGCAAGGTGAGGAGGAATATGTTGCAAGCACCATACATATACCTTTCTCTCAAGTATGTGACTTTAAATTGTGGGGCACATCATTCTTCACCTACTGTTCCTGTACGTCATGTTAGAATTAAAGGTTTGTCTTTTTCTTTAGTGTACAGAGGAATATGTTGGTGCTATATGAAAAACTGGAATTGTACATACAGCTGGACTGAAAGCTGTGGTGGTACCTATTGTAATAAATAGCAACTGCCCAGATATTTGATTCTCTTCCCATGATAGGGTATTTTAGTTATTATAGTGCATTGTGCAGTATATGGTATATAATTTAAACACATTCTACAGGACTGGGATGCACATGCCATTTGTATATCAGCTAATGTATGAGATGAATGTTTGGGTGCCTGATTTATCAGTGTGAGTGAGTATATTATGTATTTTCTAGTTTGTCAGTTTGAGAAATAGCTGCATCCCTCAGAAGCTCTCTAGGTAGAATATGTAAAGTGTGTTTCGTTGCTCGCTGATTTTTTGTGGGTTAAGAAGAATATCTGTATCCCTCATTCTTTAGTGGGACCCTCTTCCATCAGTGAATATGCATATAGCATGTATAGCTACCATATACATCATGATAATCTGTGGTTACCTGTTTGATTCCCATGAATCTGGAGGTGGGAAGTGCTACTTTTCTGTTGTGTAGAAACTTATCACTCCCTTGTTTGTGGGTAGAATGTGTGGTTTTCCTGTGGGTAGAATATGTGGTTTTCCTATGCGTTGAATGTATTATTGGATGTGTGATTTTTCAGTGCGTGCGTTGGCAGAAAGTGTGATTTTTTTAGTAGGTGTGTGGGCAGAATGGGTGACTTTTTAGTAGGTGCGTGAAAGAATGTGTGATTGTTTTCAGTGCGTGTGTGGGCAGAAAGTGTGATGTTTCAGTAGGTGTGCGGGCAGAATGGGTGATATTTTTCAGTGTGTACGTGGGTAGAATATATGATTTTTTTCAGTAAATGTGTGCGTAGAATGTGTGGGGGTTTTTTTTGTGGGTGTGTGGGCAGAATTCTATTTTTTCAGTAGGTGTGTTGCATGATGTGTTTTTCTTTAGTGGGTGTGGGGGTAGAATGTGTGATTTTCAGTGGTTGTGGGTAGAAAGTTTGTTCCAGCAGGTATATGGGTAGAATGGATGGCACCCAGATTTGGGAGTGTGTGAGTAGAATATGTGATTTTCCAGTGGATGCATTAACAGAATGCATGCTTTCCCAGTGGATGTGTGATTTTTCTGTAGGTGTGTGGGCAGAATGTGTGATTTTTATTTCAGTATGTCTGATTTTTCATTATCTGGGCAGAATGTGTGATTTTGTTTCAGTAGGTGTGTGGGCAGAATGTGTGATTTTATTTCAGTATGTCTGATTTTTCATTATCTGGGCAGAATGTGTGATTTTGTTCCAGTAGGTGTGTGGGCAGAATGGGTGACTTTTTAGTAAGTGCGTGGGAAGAATGTGTGATTTTCTTCAGTGCGTGTGTGGGCAGAAAGTGTGATTTTTCAGTAGGTGTGTAAGCAGAATGGGTGACTTTTTAGTAGGTGCGTGGCCAGAATGTGTGATTTTTTTCAGTGCGTGTGTGAGCAGAAAGTGTGATTTTTCATTAGGTGTGCGGGCAGAATGGGTGACTTTTCCAGTGGGTACGTGGATAGAATATATGATTTTTTCAGTAAATGTGTGCGTAGAATGTGTGGTTTTTTTAGTGTGTGTGGGGGCAGAATGTGTGATTTTCTGTGGTTGTCGGTAGAAAGTTTGTTCCAGCAGGTATGTGGGTAGAATAGATGGCACCCAGATTTGTCAGTAGATAAGTAGTAAGAATGTTTGGATGATTTCCATCCGATGTGTGGGTAGAATGGGTGCTTGGCTATTGGGTATCCGAGCAAAATGTGTGAATGCTCAGTGGATGTATTGCCAGAATGGGTGATTTTTTTTTAATGCCTGTGTGGCCAAATGTGTTTTTATTCTCAGTGGGTGTGGCAGAATGTACATTTTTCCAGTGGGTGTGGGTAGAATGTGCTTTGTTTCAGTGAATGTATGGGTAGAATGGATTGTGCCCAGGTTTTTAAATAGGTGTACGGCGCTGGGTTTTGTAGTGTGTGTTGAAAGGAATAGTGAGTCAGTGTTCTAGTATGATATTGAATGTTGCATTACTTGGTTTGACAGTGTGCATTGTCTATATTTTGTACTATCCTCCTGCCCCAGTTCTGCTCAGCAGCCCATAAAGAGCTGCATTAGAGCAGTGTCTTACATTACTGCCTTTAGGGAGCACACTGTTGCAGAGCTCTGGGCATCACTATCCCTCCTCCCCCTTCCAACCCTTTGTGATATAGGAGTTAAGGATAAAGCTTTAGTGTTCGTTCATAGCATATTCTTCATACTTTCCAGTTTCTTAAATGAAAATTGTACTAAAAGCTTTTTGGTAAAATAGTCACATGAGTCACTTGGCTCATTCTGTTACCAACACAAAGGGGTTAAATACGAAATAAATCCAAGTTTTAAAGGTACAGCTCTATTAAGTACCATTAGTCTTATATTGCCATTGAATTGATGGGCAATTCTTTCATGCGTGTTTGATGACAAAATAGACTTCTAATTAAGTCTTTAAGTACCGCTAGGGTTGTCAGATTCATCCTGGACACATAATACTATTTCATGCTGATGGACAGTACATGAAAAATGCTTCTATGTAGTATATAGCATGTATATGAGAAAAGAGGGAAATGTGTTAAAGAGGAACTCACTTTTTCATACTTTTTAAGATTATATTAACTTGTCTTTTTATTTAACGAATATGTATTTGTGAGTTGAGCTCCCTGTCAATCATTGTAATCAGAGAACGATTAAGATCCCATGAGGCCCTCGGCTGGTTATCAGTTTGTTCCCCCCTTCATTCTTCACATGCAAATGCATGGTTCCGGTCTCCTGTCTAACTGCTGGGACCTGGGTGGCTGCCTAGAGTCACTTTATGGTTCAATACATTTTGATTGTAATAAACTCTGTCCTTTGCGCCTTGCAGTCAACATGGAGAAAATATATAGATAAGAGGAGAAATGTTTCTATTTCTCTACCTCATTTACAATGTTTGCATTGGCTTTGTCTTATCTCAACTAGAATTTGCTAAACATTTTATATAAATATGAAAGAAAACAAAACATATTATGCAAAAGAAAAAAAATATGTTAACACAGGTAATCGGTTATTTTGAATGTTAAATGTGATTGTGTAGAATCCGGATAAATGATATTTCCACTTTAACCCCTTAAGGACACATGACATGTGTGACATGTCATGATTCCCTTTTATTCCAGAAGTTTGGTCCTTAAGGAGTTAAATGAACATTATAGTCACCAAAACAACTTTAGTTTAACAAAGCGGTTTTGGTGTATAGATCATGTCCCTGCAGTCTCACTGATCAATTCTTTGCCGTTTAGGAGTAAAATCACTTTATTTACAGCCCTAGTCACAGCTTATGAGACTTTATAAAGGCTCATAGAGGAGCCGAAATGTTGTCTCCACTTTCTTGTTCCAAATAAAAAGACTGCCTTTTAGAAGAAATCTCAGGTGTGCCTGGATATTTCATTGTTTTCAATTTTTTCCACCTGCTTGTGACTTAAAAAGCTCAAACTTCCTGTATAGCTCAGACTGTTTCATTTAGAATTTCTTAGCTATTAAAAGCTTGCTAGACCTTGCTGGAACCTTCTGTGTGTGATTAAAGTTCATATAGAGCAGGAGATAAAAACTTATAAAACAAGTTAACATCTGATTAAAAATTAAACTTTTATTTTCATGCAGGCTGTGTGAGTACAATGAAAGGAGTACAACTTGCATAATTAGAAGCAATAGTGATTTAACTCCTAAATGGCAGACCACCGAGCATCGGAACTGTAGGGGCATGATCTATACACCAAAACTGTTTCAAGCTAAAGCTTAAGCTAAAGTTGTTTTGGTGACTATAGTAACCCCTTTAAGTAACCAAATGTGTTTCTTTTGAATGGAGCTCTGGAAGTGCAACAGCTTATATATACACTTTATGGACAACCTGACCATTTCAACAGGGATTTTTATGACATTGCATTCTGAATACATAAACATCAATATGTAGTTGGTTCCCCTTTTGGCAGCTATAACAGCTTTTACTCTTTTGGGAAGGCTTTATACAAGATTTTGGAGTGTTTCTATGGGAATTTTTACCCATTCATCCAGTATAGCATTTATCAAAAATGTCTCAGTATGCTGAAGCATTAAGATTTCCCTTCAGTGTAAGTAAAGGAAAAAAAAACCATACCATTATTCCTCCACCAAACTGCACAATGCAGTCTAGCAGGTAACGTTCTCCTGGCATATGCCAAACCCAGACTCACCCATCAGAGTGCTAAACAGAGAAACATGATTCGTCACTCCAAAGAACACGTCTTCTCTGCTCCAGAGTCCAGTGGCGGAATGCTTTACACCACTCAACCCAATGCTTGGCGTTGTAATGTGTGTGATCTGAGGCTTGCATGCAGCTGTTCGGCCATGGAAACCAGTTTTGTGAAGCTCCCGCTGCACAGTTTTTGTGCTGATATTAATGCCAGGAGATGTTTGGAACTTCAGTTATGGAATCAGCAGAGCATTGGTGACTTTTATAAGTCATGCGCCTCAGCACTCTGTGACTTTATGTGATCTTCAACTTCGTGGCGGAGTTGCTGCTGTTCCCAAAAGTTTCCACTTTCCAATAATACCACTTACATTTGACCATGGAATATCTTTAGTAAGTATAAAATTTCACAAACTGATTTATTGCAAAGCTGGCATCCTCTTACGGTACCACGCTTGGATTCACTGAGCTTTTAAGAACAACTTTTTTTTTCTTCACAAATGTTTGTAAATGCACACTGCATGGCAAGGTGCTTTATTTTATACACCTATGGTAATAAGTATGATTGATTTCTGTATTCAGCAATTAAGAGAAGAGTCACAATACTTGTGTCCATATAATGTGTATATCTATATATATATATATATATATGTGTATATATATATATATATATATAAAATGGAACTTCCTGACGAAAGTTCCATTAGTGAACTGAACCATTGATCCACCTAGACTGATGCCTGAATAAAGATAATTTTTTTTATATTTATTGCTGACCAGCACCAGGCCGATTATCTCTTAACAGGAGTGCAAGCACTCAACAAATAATATCAAGAAACTGCAATAGGCCTATATTATATATTTAAAGGGACACTAGAGTCACCAGAACAACTGAAGCTTAATGCAGTTGTTCTGGTGCAGTAGTAGTCAACCTTTTTCTACCTACCGGCCACTAATGCATCTTTCTTGATGGAAAAATTTCCTTACCGCCCACCAGTTTTCACATAAGTGCGGAATATTTTTTAGAAAGGAGGGTGTTTTAAAAAAAATAAATGTACGTACATTTATCTTTTTATTTCTACTTAATGCATGTTTATAATGTTTTTAACTTTATAAAGTTTAATGAGAAAACAATAAAGTAAATTTAAATTGCCTTTACTAGTGATTAATGAGATCCTTGAGGGTGATGCTGCGAGACTAAACATTTGATATCTGGTTTGATTTTCGTAAGGAACAAACGAAGGTCTCCTCTTTTGGTGATATTCAGATGACTTCTCTGTTTGCGCATAATATGATTTCTCATCTGTGCGTCAGCTCATCTCCTCTCCCTCCTCAATTCCCCTCCCCACCTTTTTTTTCACCCTTTTTTCTATTTTTTAACCTTCCTTATAGCAATGCCCAGTAGGAAGGCTGAGCTGGGTAGCCCACTTACTATAGCCCACTATAACAGACAGGCACACATACATACATACAGACACACACACACAAGACACACATACAGACACACACACAAGACACATACAAAGACACATACATACAAACAGACAGGCACACATACATACAGACACACAGACAGGCACACATACAGACACACACACACACAAGACACTCACATACAGACACACAAGACACACATACAAAGACACATACAGACATACTGACACACAGACAGGCAAACACACACACACACACAAGATACATACATACAAACAGACAGGCACACATACATGCACACACATACAAAGACACACACATAAGACATACATAGACACATACACACATACAGACAGACACAAGACACACATACAAAGACACATACATAAGACACACATACATACATACAAAGACATACACACACAACACATGCATACAAAGACAAGACACACATATATACAGACACACACACACACACACACAAGACATACATACATACAAAGACACATACACACACATACAGACAGTCACACACACACAAGAAATACAAAGACACACACACAAGACATACATACAAAGACACATACACACAAACAAACACACACAAAATATTCTAGTCACCCTCCTGTTTCCTACCTTTTAGGTGCAGGAGGGTGACATTCCCAGGGGTCCAGTGGTGGCTCAGGTGGAAGGGAGTCAGAGTTCCCACTCTGACTATCTCTGCTTCTCCTGCACAGTCTGTGTGTTAGCTGGGAGGAGTGACGTGCAATCACTTTCTCCCAGCTCTGTGATGTAATCACAGGGGGCCCGGTCGTGCTGTTAAAGCGCCCAGCGCTGACCGGGCCCCCTTACATTGGGCGAGTCGGCGTTTGGTCCCGACCCAAACTATGTACACCATGAAAAAAAAAAATGTTTTAAAATCAGTGTGTAAAAGTGATTTGTGTTCAGGAAAACAAAATTAATCTGGGAAACCAAACTACAGCAATAATGGTAATAATGCTAAGGAGGAACAAAAGGCAGAAGCAAATGCTTGTAGCAAAAATTAACCCAGAATTGTCCTTAAAGGACCACTATAGTGCCAGGAAACAATACTCGTTTTCCTGGCACTATAGTGCCCTGAGGGTGCCCCCACCCTCAGGGTCCCCCTCCCGCCCGGCTCTGGAAAGGGGTTAAAACTTACCTTTTTCCAGCGCTGGGCGGGGAGCTCTCTGCCTCCTCTCCTCCTCCGTTCCTCCTCCTGGGCTGAATGCACACGCGCGGCAAGAGCTGCGCGCGCATTCAGCCCGTTGCATAGGGAAGCATTTACAATGCTTTCCTATGGACGCTTGCGTGCTCTCACTGTGAAAATCACAATGAGAAGCACACAAGCGCCTCTAGTGGCTGTCAATGAGACTGCTATGTTTATAAAAAAATGGGTTAACCCTAGAAGGACCTGGCACCCAGACCACTTCATTAAGCTGAAGTGGTCTGGGTGCCTAGAGTGGTCCTTTAAATCAAATGACACCAATTATTCTGCATAAAACAGACTTACCAGACACCTGCTGTTTTTATTTTAATAATAACAACAACACTACAGAAACTGGATTGCTGCTACAGAAACTGGATTGTATAGAACCCAGTGAATCTCAAAGGTGATAACCTATTAACACAGCTAATGTGTCCAAGATTCCTCCAACCCCTCCCCCAACATTGCTGGGTTCTCCTGGCTGAAAACTTCCCAATTTAAATATTTAAAAATGTACTCCATAATCTAATTTGGTAATCTGTAAGTAGGGTTAGTGCATAATGATATTTAATCAGGGTTGATTCTAAAATAAGGTCCTACCTCAGGGTTGCATTAAGTAAAGACTGCCTGTTCTAATGACTACAGCCCTGAAGTATTCATTTTTCTTTATAAACATCCCTAATTAAATTATATGTCCCATTACTAAAGAAAGATTATGTTAAATTATATGAGCAGCATTGATTAAGGATATTATCTTAGTCATATCATCAGTCCAATCTCCCTAACCCTGAAATTTAGAGCAGTAATTTCCTAAAAAGCCAAACAGAAAATACTAATGTATTTAATTTGTTTAATTAGACATTGCTTCCTTAAAGCTTAGCTCAGCAGGGACATCCTGGAGTGAACACTACACCGTGCTCAATTACAGTATTAGGACATACACGTTAGAAGTATATTCTATGGAACCAAGGCCAATGCTCACTCTTTAATAAGGACTCTTCTAGTAAATGCATACCACAGTGTTGCAGTGAAATGCCTTTTTCCTGTAGGGTGCATGATTACTATACCTATATGTTCTTAAAGGTATGAACTTTAATCTTAATAGTCAGTAAATGTATCAGTTTTACGGCAACTGGCTTTCCATAAAGTCTGTTTTGTTCCCCATAAACATTCTCTGACTTAAAGGATCACTATAGTGCCAGGAAAACAAACTCGTTTTCCTGGCACTATAGGGTCTTTAGGTCCCCCCCACCCTCAGGGTCCCACTCTCGCCGGGCTGAAGGGGTTAATCTCTTAACTTTTCTCCAGCGCCGGGCTCCCTCGGCGCCAGGGACCTCTCCTCCCTCATCCAACGTCAGCGGCGAATGCGCATGCACGGCAAGAGCCGCGCGCGCATTCAGACAATCCATGGGAAAGCATTACTCAATGCTTTCCTATGGACGTCAGCGTTTTCACAGTGAGAAGCGCGGAAGCACCTCTAGCAGCTGCCAATGAGATAGCCTCTAGAGGCTGGATTAACCCTATTGTAAACATAGCAGTTTCTCTGAAACTGCTATGTTTACAGCTGCAGGGTTAACCCTAGATGGACCTGGCACCCAGACCACTTTATTGAGCTGAAGTGGTCTGGGTGCCTATAGTGGTCCTTTAATATACTGGCTTTCCAAGTCATGTGAACAAGTAAATAAACTGTACTAGATGTCCCGCCCAAGAGGGTCAATTTTGCTTAAAGGAGATGTGTCATTCAATAGATAAATTAGATACATTTAGATATAATTTCTTATCTCCTGTAGCTAACAAATATGTGTTTGTAAATTCTGAAAATTTAAAAAATATATACAAATCAATACTGCTGTATTTACCGCTATGCCAGCAATGAGCACCTCCATTCTGGCTCTTTGTCAGTCATTGTTATAAGCTGTGCCTTTTGCACCTAGCAGACAGTGTAGAGAGAGGAGAAGAAAATCTATTTTCCTATTCGTTTGACTTTAATGCAGTTCGTGCCCTGGTTGATCCTGGTTTAAACTGTATTGAGATATCAGTTGTTAAATATTGAAATGTACAGTGCAAACACCATAACCACCACATGCTAATAAAGTATTTGAAGGGAATTGTATGATAATTCTCAGGACTTTATTTGGAGGCTCATTGATATTAGCAATAACCAGCATGGTTTTATGAAACTTAGGTCATGTCAAACTAACCTAATTTCATTCTACGAAGAAGTACTTGAATTTTGCCAAGGCATTTGATACAGTTCCACACAATAGTTTAGTGTGCAAACTAAAAGAAATTGGTCTAGATGAAAATTCTTGTCCGTTGGCTCAAATATATAGAACAGAGAGTAGTCATTAATGGTACATTTTCAAGCTGGACAAAAGTGGTAAGTGATGTCCCTCAGTGTTCTCTTCTGGGTCTGCTTTTATTCAACATATTTATAAATGATCTTGAAATAGGCATTGAACGTCATATTTCAGTATTAACAGAAAACTCTGTAAAGTAATACAATGTAAAGCAAGATATTATTTTGCTACGAAGGGATTTAAATTGGGGGACTGGGCACTCAAATAGCAGATGAAAGCACAAGAACGCACATGCAACTTACACCCTTAACGATAGTGAATTAAGGAGAACAACACACGAAAAGGATTTGGAAATTGTTATAAACAACAAACTAGACCATATGCAATGTCAATCAGCAGTTGCTACGGTCAGTAAAGTATTGTCATGTAAAAAAGGGTTGATAAAACTATAATTTTGCCTACTTTTAAATCATTGGTAAGACCACACCTTGAATATGCTGTGCAATTTTGGGCATTTGTTCTAAAGAAAGATATTATGGCACTAGAAAAAATGCAGAAGAGGGCAACAAAATTAATAAAAGGAATGGAACATTTTAGTTATGAAGGAAGATTGACAAATTTAAACCTATTTAGTTTAGAAAAATGGCGCCTCAGAGAGGATATGAAAGCATTATACAAAATATATTCAGGGACAGTACAAACCATTGTCTGGAAATCTAGTCAGAAACAGGACTATAAATAGAACTCAAGGTCATGTATTTAGACTAGCAGAAAGGAGATTTAGTCTAAGGCAAATGAAAGGGTTTATTTACAGTAAGAATAACAAGGATGAATACTTGGAAAAACATAATATTCAGGGATATAATTTTTAATATGTGGAGTTACAGCTTCTTGATCCAGGGAGATATCTGACTGCCATTCTGGGGTCAAGAAGGAATGATTTCTTAGTTTGTTGAAAAATCGGAAAATGCTTCACACTGACTTTTTTGCCTTCTTTTAGATCACCAGCAAAAACAGATGTGAGAAAGGCTGAACTTGATGGACTCATGTCTTGTTCCAGCCTATGTAACTATGTTGTACTGGTTGTAGTGCAATAGACTGTGGGTGCCGTTCCATGGTTCTGGATCAAACTGTTTGAGCGGTTTGACAAAAACCTACATACAGCCGGGCATCCTCTCTGCATATTGTGTACAGTTAGATTCCATTTTGCATTAGTAATAATCAGTTTCTCCCACAGTTGGACAGCAGTGATCGATCACCGGATCGGCTCAGCTTGTCGCTGCTGTTCAAAAATGATATTGCTAATTCAGCAGTGGAACTTCCACATTAGCAGTATGGTAAGAGAAGGTTGGTCTGCTTGTGCACCGAAGACTCAGAAATAAGGCACAATGATTGCAGCCAACTAGCACCATAATCATTACAATAACATGTAGTGGTTCTGATGATTAGACTATCCCTTTAATATACATGTAGAAGAATACAGTAAGACATATTATAATTGTCAATGTTTTATTCAATGGTGTAATGTTTTGAGAAATGACAATTTCCCTTTCCAAAAAATACTTTTAAAGGAACACCCCCAAGAACCATAGTCACTACAGTTTGGGGTGTAATTGGTTACGGTGTCAGGAGTACCCCCTCCCCCTATTGAAAGTAAACCATATCTGGGTTTCGATGGGCACTGCTCCCTACCTCCTTTCTAGCCAGAAGCTGTAACTCAGAGTTAGGCCCAACTGGGAAGGGCTTAGCTCATTGGTAGAGAGCATGTCAGATGACACTGCAGAGTTTAGCTCAGGAGAGCTAACAGAAGTACCTAAATAAGAATTTCCAGCTCTATTGGCTGCAGAGAATAGGCGAACCCCAGATAAGAATTTTAAACTCCTGGCAACAAAACCACTACAGTGTTCTGTAGTGGTTATGGTATTTGGAGTGTTCGTTTAATCAAAGCTACATTGCACTCATATACACTAAAACTTCTATATTAAATACCCGATTATTGTATTTTGTTAATGAAATGTATCTTTTGAAGGGACAGAGAGCAGGGGCCAAGCCTTGGCAAATGCATTTTTGCAAAATCAGTAGAATTTCTTAGTACTTTAACAATGTATAAAGGCAAACAGTCCTTATCTCCTTGGATGCTTTTTGGTCTAGGTGAACTTTTGCCATTAACTATTTTTTCATGTAGTGTTAGTTTGCTCCTCTTTTATCTCAGTGTACAGAGTAAAGAATGGCTTATAGGTCTGTTAATATTCTTGACTCATTCATTGCTTCCTGCACCCATCATTCAATAGAAACTACACAATGTCCATAAAAATAGTATTGCTCGAGGGTTATGTTCAGGTAACTCCTGAACAATTCCAATTCCAAAGATGCTTTGTCAACTTGGGTGTTGTTAATGCATATGAGGAAAGCAAAAATAATTAGTTTTACTGCCCAGATATAAGAATAGAAGAAAATAGAACTAAGGCCAAAATTGCTGATTTGGAAAAAATCTCCTACTCTGCTATTGCCTTAGCTTGGCTATATTACCCAATATATACACCCTTATGCTACTCTGCTTGTTATGTGAACATCTTGATGTGTTCTTGTTAATGGGCACTTGTCATGAAAAAAAAAAGATGGCCTCATACTATAAAGAGTGTAGTGTATAAATCTATATATTATGGTAACCTAATTGTTTGCATATATAGAGATTTTATTGTAGTTTATATATTCTGATTTTTATCTGTCCTGGAAGAGATATACACTTTAAAAATTCAATTTGAAGGAATTTATACACTCATATGCGCAATGCCACAATGCATATATTATATGCATCACTTTCTGGGATTGGCCTGAGAGCATGATGGGAGTATCAAAATGTACTTGCAGCCCATATTGTCACTACAGGAAGACAATCTCATATTGCAGACTTTAAAAAGCATTGCTTGCCTTGTCTTGCAAAAGTGTAGATAGGAACCGCACTCAATACCTAAGCAGCCACCCGGTGCTCCGGAGCAGGACCAGCAATCCCACAACAGCAAAGCAAATAGAAGAAATATCTCCAGGTACTGAGGATGTTAAAGCCGCAGGCAGGTTTATTGAAACAAAAACGAACAGCAACGTTTCGACCTAACAGGAGGTCTTTGTCAAGCTTAACGAAACGTTGCTGTCCTTTTTTGTTTCAATAAACCTGCCTGCGGCTTTAACATCCTGGGTTCCTGGAGATATTTCTTCTATTTGCTTTGCATGCCTTGTCTGTCTAACATCTATGATTGACAGGTCCACTTGAACAAATCATGGCAATAGATTAAAGTATAGCTGATGCAGAAGACATGCTACAATGGAGTCAGAAGACTCAATCTATACTAGAAGGACAGCATGCATGTTAGCTCCCTCTAATTCTCCATGCTGTCAATGTCAATTAAGGAAGAAAATCACTCAATCTGCTTTTTCCCTCATCTAGCATAATGGTCTCACTATTTTGTTTAGCCATTATAAATGTTAAGACATAAAGGTGGGAAGATGTATATGAAAATATATATATATATATATATATATATATATATATATTTGTAGTCGGGGCAATATAGCCGTAATGCAAGTAACCTAGCATATTATAACCATTAAACATATATAACTTTACACCAGTCGGTTGTGGTGTGCCGGAACCGATAAAGCAGTAGGCCTGTAATAAAAGTGGGCCCACCTTAGAAGGTGATATGATTAGAGGGAGTGGTGGGAGGGGTGACTCGCCGGACAATCAACGGTAAGGTGGGAGAGGATTGGCAGCCCCTTTAAAGGGAATTCAAGCCCCTCCCACAACTACAGGCTAAGGCCTTAACATTTGTAGTCGGGGCAATATAGCCAAATGCAAGTTACCTAGCATATTAAAACCATTAAACATATATAACTTTACACCAGTCGGTTGTGGTGTGCCGGAACCAACAAAGCAGTAGGCCTGTAATAAAAGTGGGCAAAAAGAAAAATACCATACAACATTATTCATGTAACAAACTTTGTTTTTTTGGACAAGTCATGAAAAGCTTGCCTTAACTCTTTAACTGGGTTTCGAATATAAAGCGTATAGGAGGATTTCCAGCGTCCCATAGCCTTGATGATATGAGCAGGAATGTGGTTGGCGGAAGCTGAAGATGCTGCCCCTATGCGGAAAGAGTGTCCTGAGAAAAGGTTGGCATTTAGGCCGCGCCTAGTTAACAGAAAGCGAACATAAAGCATGAATTTTGCTGTTGTAAATATGAAGCCGTGAAGTTCTAATAAGGGTTGGTGTGGTTGTTTCTGGACAGTAATGAGATAAGTGTCCGTTCGGAGCTTTCATCATAAGTGTCATCATCAGTTATGTGTCCTGACGAAAGCTCCTGGATTGACAGAGAATAAAAGAGCGATTTTGGAAAGCCGAGAGTGCTGGTATTTTTTCATATTTATGTTATTCTTTTGACTTGGCACCAGGTTATATTACTATTTTTGAAAGTTGGAGTGCAAGAGCTCTAATTTCTATTATATATATATATATATATATATATATATAAACAAAAAGATAGATAGCACTCCACAGACTCAATTATCAAAATAAAAATTAATGCTCCAAGTTAAAAATCAACGTTTCAGTCTGAACAATAAGACTTTCATCAGGACAAAGTTGTCCTGATGAAAGTCTGATTGTTCAGACTGAAACGTTGATTTTTAACTTGGAGCATTAAAAGTTAATTTTTATTTTGATGATTGAGTCCGTGGAGTGCTATCTATCTTTTTGTTTGTATTTTTGCCAGATAAGCACCAGGCATTGAATCTAAATTTATAGTGAGTGCAACACTGCTTGTATTTTTATATATATATATATATATATATATATATATATATACACACACAATACACAAGATCCAGCGCACTCACCTATCCACTAAACAGCAACTTCAATGTTGATAGATTTTATTAGTTTTTTTTTAAAAAACACCTAATCTAGGCAAATATATACATATATAATAATCCAATGATTAACATGATCTGATGAAAGTCCCGAGAGGGGACTGAAATGTTGTTCTTATTTTTTTTAAAAAAATACTTCAGTAAAGATTTGGAAATTTAAAGCCTGTGAGTGCCACACACACACACACATAAATATACATAGTTCACGAATATATATATATATATATACACATACATATAGTTCACTGTGTTTTGTTGTGAAAGCAAAATATGGGGAGTGAGGCTTAAAACAATCTAGTGTGAATGACATGTGACCCATGGGTTACCAGATAGGGGCAATGTAACATGTTAGTGTGCTAGTATTATAATGGAAAAACCCTGTAATTTTTCACACTAATCAAGTTTATTTCATATCATAATAACAGGCAACTTTATTTAAAGAATATTCCAAGCACACTGTAGTGGTCATGGTACCAGGAGTGTATTGGCACCCTTAATGTATGTATGGAACAGATTCTCAATGGTTTGACTACTTATATTGAGGATGCCCATGTACTCCCGGCACAATAACTACTACAGCACGCTGTAATGGATATGCTACTTGGAATATTGCTTTAAACTAAGGAGTTTATTGACTAAACTGCAAGTTGACCATTTACTTTCTAGCCCTCCTTGAACTGGTCTAGAGAAACACTCCACTGTTGCACAATGTTAGGAACAACTAACTGCCATGTTACCAGCTTGGTTACGGAAACAGTCCCACTATGAAGCAATGTCCCAATTAGTACAGAGGTTAAGGAACTGTCAATTTGAAAAAGAGCCCAGCATCATCAGACTTTGCATGCTATTGCTGTACGTAAAATAGATTCAATTATTGGAGTTATTTTTGTCAAAAGCCCTTAAAGGGACACTGTAGTCACTATAACCACTTTGTCTCTTTGAATTGGTTATAGTGCCTGGAGTGCCCTGGCACTGTCCCTCCATTCAGTGTTGCACCATGTTTGTGCAGTATGCCACAAAATAAGAGTCCCTGGCCACCCACAGTCTGGCCCCTTCTGTATGTGTAGCTAAGGCAGAGATTACACACTTCCTTGTTGTCATCCCCATTCAACCGTCAGTTGGAGCTCTGACAGGTTAAAAGCAGTCAGCTGACACTCTCAGCCAATCACAACAGCCCATTGCTGCTCAGGGTAATACTTCCTTATTAGCCAAAGCAGCACAGAGAGGATGGACTGCTGTGGTCTCTTGTTTAGCATTAAAACATTACAACATTAAAAACTGTTTAATGCTGAAAGAAATGATGGCACCAGGGTACTCCATACACTATAACCAGCTTAATGAGATGAAGCAGATACAGTGCCTACGGTGTCCCTTTAATGGCTGGCTTACGTACTACTATAATACTATAGGCATGGGGATTGCAAAAAAAAAAACTGCTTAGAAACGACATTGTTTAAAATCTAAGGCTGCAGAGGCGACCCCCATGTCCCAAAAACCACTCAATTAAAATAAAGTGATTTTGGTGCTTATTCTGTCCCTTTAAGTGAAGTCTGAGCCGGCTCAGATAAGACATGCAGATGTTATACATTGGCCCAGTGGGCTGGAGAATTTCCTTGAAGGCACTTTTTTTGTACTCTTTTTTTTGTTGTTGTTCTATTCATGGTTTAATAATAGTATTACTCTACAATATTGCCATCTATCATTGTCTGGAAATGCACATGCCTGCAATCCTTAATAAATCACAATAAAATTCAGATAGCCCTAGGTTCTGCTCCAGATCTGTGCTGCTAATGGTAAAAAAGAAAAAGTGGTTTGCCTTCTTGGTGTCCCTAACAATCTATAGGGCCAAATTAAATACAATGTGTTGATATTGGTAGCTCCTATGGGTCTATTTATAACTGAGAAGTGAACAAATGTGTTTAAATGGCACACTGTACAGTGACTGAGGCTGGCAAATTGTAATCTCTGAATGGCATGGGTAATAATTTGCACAGATAAAGAGTTTTCTATGTCAGGAACACTGTGCTCTTATGGAAAAGGTATGGTTTGCAGTAACTTCATTAAGTAAGAATGTTCTATATACCTCAAATTCTATTGGTGAGCTGTCTCACCAATAAATTTTGTATACTGAATTTAAAAAGAAATAAAAAAATATATATTTTTTAATATTCTGGAAAAAAATAATAATCTAAATTGAATCATTTTAAAAGCATATCCAACAATAAGTAGATGTCACATAGCGGAGGGGGGATTCTAGCTTATGATAGCTGCAGAACCAGTTTCTGCAGCTACTATAAACCCTCCCACAGATAGGAGGTTTGTGCTAAACATTGTCCAATCAGAGGCTTCCCAATAAGAAGCCTTCTCAATGAGTGGTATTACAGTATATCTACAGTGTTAGTTGCACAGCTTGCCATTCATGCCAGCACACACAAACTCCCCAGAATTGTAGGTATGTTCTTCACCAGCGCTTTGCAGTTTATGTAGCTAACTAACTAAGGTGCAAAGCAAGGGAGGCAGGGAATCCCTCTGTCTGAATGAAGACAGCGCAAACAAATAAATAAGGATGCAACTGCAAAGCAATGTAAACGTGTGTTTAAGCCATCATCAAAAAATGGACAAAGCAACAATTAGAACTTAAAATTCCTTGCCAGACTGTCTGAAACATTGCCAGGTCCATTTTTTTTTTTTGATCATGGATTAAAGGCACATATAATTTCTTTGGAGTTACTGCCTCATTTATTTACTAGCCTTGGATTGCACCTGGGTCTGGAGCAGGGGTCACGGAGGCTGCACCCACAATAACAGAGTAGCGAGCGCTGAGTGCTGGTCCCACATACTTTACTTGACTGACAGCCAGGGTTGTTTTATAAAAAGTGTAACATTCTCTTATTTATAAAATAAACCTGCTAGGACAGGCAATTTTACCAAGCTGGTTAGGGATTTAGATTGGAGTGATCCTATAAGAATTACATATACTTTCACTTTAAATATAGAAGAGGTTCTCAGACACATAGCCACTGCTGTGAAAAATGTACTTAAAGTGAGAATCATTAAATAGGTGTCTGAATTGTCATTTTCATTTTGTTTTCACTCAACAGACAATTTGTAGAAAAGAAAAAAATCAGTACAATTCATACTAGCAGGATTACAGCGAAGTGAAAGTGGATGGATGACTCACTGACTGTTTATGTAGCACCAAAGGCAGCTAGCTACTCAGGATCCAGCCAATGTCAGTGTGAGCTGGGCCCAGCTCAGGACAGCATTTCCAGGCACCCAGTCCACGTCAAAGCATGTGCAGACATGGGATTCATCCACTAAACAGTGAATTGTAGTGAATTGAAATTAGAATTACAACATGTAGGCCAAAATTGCTGATTTGGAAAAAGTCAGTAACATAAATAACGTTAGTAAGTTTAAATTGTTTGCAATTCAAAGTGCATTTAATGTGTTTTTCAAATTTTAGGCCAAAATATCCATATTGAAAACATTCCAAGTCAACTGTGTTTTCAGTTAGGGTATTTTTTTGCCTAACATTTGAAATTCACTTTGAATTCCTGATAGTTAGTAAATGACCATTTATAGTCCTCTGTCTAGACTGTAAGCTAGTTTGAGCAGGGTCCTCATCTTTTGTTACTGTAAGATTTTGCAATTGTAAAACACTGAGGAATAAGTTGGCGCTATATAGATACTAATAATAATAGTCACAAGTTGGATAGCTTAGCCTTAAGGGACCACTATAGGCACCCAGACCACTTCAGCTTAATGAAGTGGTCTGGGTGCCAGGTCCAGCTAGGGTTAACCCTTTTTTTTTTTTTTATAAACATAGCAGTTTCAGAGAAACTGCTATGTTTATGTTAGGGTTAATCCAGCCTCCAGTGGCTGCCTCCTGGCGCCATAACAACTTAATTTAGATGAAGTTGTAATGGTGACTAGTGTGTTCCTTAAATATGGAAGTTTGGTTTTCAGTTTACTGCTTAGTGAATAAACCTTATAGTTTGTTTTATCAGAAACCTAAACAATAGACATTGGTCTATGCCTGACTTACCACACAAGTGTAACAATACCAATCCTAAGTCATGTGGTGTTATTGGACTGCTGGTTATCTCTTTGTTGTTCATACAGATTCCTAGATGTGAGGTAAGAACAATTTCTTTTACTCATTAACCGGCAGTGTAAACAGAAGCAAGACATTTGTTAATGTTTACACACCTTTCTATTCCCACTAAATGTCACAGCACACACAAAGGCTGCCAAGTAAGACAGTACATGTAGAGCTACTGCCAACATCTTGGTGGCTCAAGGCCGAATGCCCCAAGGGGCAGACAACAAGTACATTCAATAATAAATACCAATGTTGTTTCTTTTTTTTCCTTTGCTTTTTAGTCATGATTATATTTAATTATGTTTAAGGAAAAAGAAACTTAAAATCTACTGGGTAAATTATGGGGTGGGTACACGTTCACATGAGCTATGGGCCCCACAATTCTTCATTAAAATCCAGAACATAATAATGCTCAAAGTGGCTATATACGGTATACCAAGTCCCCAGGTGCACAGGAGGGCCCCTGCCTCCAAAAGGAGACAGAGTTAGATAAGAGATAAGAGAAGGATTGAGAAGAGGAAGAGGAAGCTTCAAGAAAGAAAAGCATGATGAGGAGGAACAGGAGGAGGACAATTGAGGAGGGGAGGTGGAGTAGGGATCTGGACGTAACAGCACAGTTAATTATGTGATGGACTCCTCTAAGGCAATGGGCACAATCAGTTCAGGTCAGAGTTACATATTGTACCCAAGAAGACCAGGTGGCCAGGTATTTTTCCATAGTCAAGGAGGCCACAGCAACCATAGGTTCCAATATATGAAACTCCTCTACCCTCTGCATCCATTGTTGGACACTTGGGGCAATGTGTTGACACCAGAGGAGCGAGATGAGGCACCTCTCTGCTGTCAAGAGGTGTTTCAAAAGGGACTTTTTCTATGTGCATAGAGAGTGGTGTTCTGTGATATCATGTCTGGAGTGAAAGAGACTGCTTCTTCTGCAATGTCTTTGAAACGTCTGTAGATCACCTTCCAAAATACTGCAATGATCAGGCTTGTGAAGTGAATAGTGAAGCATTGTGCCTAGTTCTGATTGACATCTCCAACACAGATTGGGTTGGCCTGGGCAAATTGTGTGTATTGATACAGGGATCCTGTACCTTCAACTTAGAATCTTAAAATTAATTTCCTGAAGAGAGAACATATGGTGCTCTAATGTGCCAATATCATGCTTTTTTGCCATTGCTCTTCCGATAGGGTGACTCCCAGCTCCCTCTTCTATGAGCCGTGTCCTAAGCGACTGTTCGTTAAATAATAGTTGTTGTAGTATAGCATGCCCCAGAACAATCATTCTCCCTCCTAACAGAATGTCTCAAAGCTTGTGAGTTTTTCCATTCCCAAAAACACGAAGTCAGCCTTGCGTGCACAAGCAGGAATGCCTGGTTATTGAGTAATAGAGAGAATAAGGTGCAACAATATAGCACCTACAAGCGGGCGTGACATTTTGCCGTTCCTACTAGGCCACAGAGATGAACTCTCAAAAAGGACCTGTCGTTTCCAGTGAGTACCAGGGTTTCGCTTTTTGCGCACCATGCCACACAATATAGCACATTTAATGGGACACTTGATAATATTTAAGAAAGTAGGGCAGGGTGAGGCCTCCTCGCACCTTGGGAAGGTATAATTGGGTTCGTTTAAGCAAGGGGAACGTCCCCCCCATACTAAATTATTAGCAATATTGACACTGTGCTAGAACATATTAGCCCAAGACATTTAATCACCTGTTTGCTTAGATGACTATATATTGCCAAATGAAATATCTGACTTGCATTAAACATCTGGCATGCTTCAAGCCAGCTAGGTTCTTAATCCATTACAAATCTGTATACCCAAATGTGATCAGCAGTTAACAGTGTTCTTGGTTTTTTTAGATGAAAGATTTATTTTGCACTTATTTGTTGTGATACAGGTGAAATCACAGTCTACATTGATTCATAAACATTATACAGTAATAATGTAGCAGGCATCTTACTGCTCCAGAAAATGTAAAATTAGATCCTCTTCTACCTGGAAATCACACAGACTGTACTTTGTGCTAGTGTTACTAGAAAGGAACAATGCCAGATCATACTTACAACAAATTAGAAAAGCTCTGTTCAGTTTGGGATTAAATGTATCATTCATTGGCAAGATTAATGCAGATATCTTAGCAAAAGCCGGAAATGAAACATGTCAAGTAAGCAGCCTTCATACAACCAGATGTCATACTGATGGTCACTTCGTTATGAGGCAATCATGATGTCAGTGGAAGCAGAGGGCAAACAAGACATTCTTGGAAAAAGAAAAAGGTCATAGTAGTTTACTTTATTCTTTAAATTCAAAATTGTATCTTGCTATTGCTTAGTAATAATTCTCCCCCTCTTTGCTATGAATTCAAGGATTTGGAGGAAAACAAAAGAAGAAACCCATAGACTTGTAGGGCAATAACAACCACAGTGAGCTTTACTGCTTATGATGCTTATAGAGGCCGTTTAAAAGGTATTATTGACAGCAACAAAAATTATTTAGTTATAATACGATTTTATTTTTTTAATTTTTTGATATTTCACGGCATGATTTAAAAAATTATTTATTTACACATTCCACACAAACACGTACATGATAACACTGACATTCATAACCAGCCACACACAACCAGTCAAGCTAATTGGCAACACACTCACATACAAAGAAACACCATAGGACAGATAAATACAATAGCATGCATACTGTATTTCCCCAAAAATAAGCCCTACCCCCAAAAAAGCCCCAGTTAAGATCGTCAGACAGATTTAGTACGTCGATTGCATATGAATAATATTTTGTTAATATACACTAGCACACTCACACAGACACACAGTCATATATATATATATATACAATAATACACAAACTCATATTAATATAGACACATACTGACATGCATACAGACATACCAGCATAAACACAGACACACATACATATGTACAGGTACTATATTGACAAATACTAACACACATTCATACAGACACAAAATTGTTTGACTTCACCATTACCACTACAGCAAACTACAGTGGTGTGGTGCTTGAAATGTTCCTTCAAGGACTAGATTTTGGTGATGGCATGGATGGATTGTTTCCAGGGGCAGACTGACCACTCGGGCAGATCGGTCATGGACCGAGGGCACGAGTGAGTCAGGGGCCCGGCTGCACACATGATTCTGAAGTGGAGATCAGAGATCTCCATAGTCAAAAGGAAGGTTGCAGGGGCCCATGATGACATAGGAGGGCCACTGGCCCCCTGCAACACACCTCCTTTCAAATAAATCCCCCATTAATTGTGAGACCTGGCAGCATACCTGCTCTCACTGCCAGGTCTCATCTCTATGCCTGGGATCAGTACAGAGTGCTCCGTGTGAGGATGGGAGGGGGCAGGAAGTGACATCATACTCCTGCTCTCCGCTCCTCTCGCATGGAGCTCTCACAGCACGGAAGGATAGTGAGAACTGGAGCCTGGCACAGCAGATCTCTCCCAGGCCCCAGGTGCTGCTTGAGAAAGCTGGGGGAAGGAAAAAAACATCAAACTGGTGCAAGTAAGCAGGCTAGGGGAGAAAATGGGAGAGGAATACGTAGGATGAAGGGCTTAGACAGGGCACAGGCACACAGGGTGTTTTAAATACACCTCTCATTCACACACTCTGACACAGGTTTCAAATACATTTCTCATTCACACACTCTGACACAGGTTTCAAATACATTTCTCATTCACACACTCTGACACAGGTTTCAAATACATTTCTCATTCACACACTCTGACACAGGTTTCAAATACACCTCTCATTCACACATATACTGACACAAGTTTCAAATACACCTCTCATTCACACATACACTGACACAGGTTTCAAATACACCTCTCATTCACATATACACTGACATAGGTTTAAATATACCTCTCATTCACACATGCACTCTGACACAAATGTTACATGCAACCTTCATTCACATGCTTAAACTCTGCACACATAAAAATACACTCCTGCATTCACACACAAACAATCCATACAAATCTATCTTTACATTCTTACACAGACATTTCATACACCAACACACAAGTCCTCCACAAATTACACCCCTGTATTTACATTCAACATAAATACACCCTTACATTCACACATCAACATTCCATACAAATACACTCCTGCTTTTACAAATATCTGCTCCACTCACTCATGGAACAATGCATTTACCCATTTACGCTACATGGACGTCTGCATTTTATACTCTTTGGCACTACACAAATTATACTGTAGGATTTCACACATCAACATTACACACACACTTATACTCCTACTTTGACACAGAATGATAATATGAAATTATGAAAGATATATATATACACAGGGTTATTCATTAAAGTAAAAATTGCAAGAAATTCAAAGTCAATTTAAAATGAAATTCCTAAATAATCAAAATGAACAACAAAATTGAATTGGAGAATTTTTCCAATACAGCTTTGTAGGCCTATATTTTAAAATGCACTTTTCCTAGCAATTCTTACTTAAGAGAATAACCTTGACAGCGTTTTTTGAAAGTTATATTTAACATTTATGGAAGGGAACACTATGGTGTCAGGAATACAAACGTGTATTCCTGACACTATAGTTTTGAAAGCATAGTTAGTAGCCGTCCTTTTTGTCAGAGTAGTAAAAGTTGATTTTACCCACCTTTATTCCAGCACTGCTCCAGTCTCATCGTAGCGGACTCCGCCTCCTTGGCTAAAGTCATCAAATTTGATGATCTCAGCCAATCCAATTATTTTTCATACAAAAACATGCTCTGCAAAATGCCACACTACACCAATTATCACCTCTGCATAGAGATGCAATGAATCAATCCTTATGGTAGCATTCTGTGTCTCCATGAAGAGTGTGGAGACACTAAACATCAGCAGCACTGACCTATTAAGCAACTCTATTGGCTGTCTGAATGACTGCCACTAAAGGTGTTCCTAGGCAGCAATGTAAACACCTCCTTTTCTGAAAAGCCAGTGTTTACATTAAAAAGCCTGAAGGAACTAGCTATGGGCATTAGAACAACTACTTTAATCAGTAGTTGTTCTGGTGACTATAGTGTCCCTTTAACACTCATTATTTGGTTTTCGAAGGGTCCAGGATCTAATTTTGCCCGAGGGCCCAGAAGGCTGTCAGTCGTCCCTGATTGTTTCTATCCAGATTATGTTTGTACAGATCTTTCTGTTTTCAGATGACATGCTTCTTCATTCAGGAGATTGAAGCAGAGACGCTGCATAGGATGACACAGGTTTTCATGCATTAAGTGCCAATATTTTATTACTTTCACCATGCAATATTAATACTGTGTTCTCAATTGTTATTGAAGTTCATATTTATAGCAGGTGGGATTCTGGTTTTGTTTTTCGGGTTTTGTTTATTTGGGCATTAGTCCGGTTGTGTTCTCTTATTTGCCTGTGTTGTGGATTTTGCCTTGTCTTTTTTATACTTTTATGTTTGGACTTTATACCACATTCTTACAGCTCTATTGTTGGGTGTTATTATTTGCCACCAGATGTTATAGTATTCCTCTTACTCCAAATTTGAGAACCATCATAACATCTCTTCCCACTAAGAATTGTAAATTTGTGTTTTACTTATGGATGAACTGTAGACAGAATGTGAAATACATTTTAGGGCAGTAACAGCTAATCTGCCTGTCAGAAGTTTGCCAGCTGTCTTTTCATGCCGCTCAGCCGGCCTGCATCCTAACACTCATTGTTCTAGGGCAAGAATAGGCAATCTTCAGCACTTCAGATGTTTTTTTTTTGACAGTCTTTATTTTCGAAAAGCAGAGCCAAGTACATGCTTTAGTAATGACATATAGCATGTGACATGAAAACAAGATGTAGGTATGAGAAGTCAGCAAATGCTGCACTGTTTTTTTTTTGTTTTAAAAGAGAAAAAATAAATGCTAGGTATGGCATCATATGAGTTAAAAAGCATAAGGAGGAATGGTAACTAGTGATGTCCCGAACGGTTCGCCACGGATGGCGAACATATGCGTTGTTCGGTCCGCCCACTATGTCATCATTGAGTAAACTTTGACCCTGTACCTCACAGTCAGCAGACACATTCCAGCCAATCAGCAGCAGACCCTCCCTCCCAGACCCTCCCACCTCCTGGACAGCATCCATTTTACATTCATTGTGAAGCTGCATTCTTAGTGAGCTGTCCACGAGGTGGAGGGAGGGAGGGTCTGCTGCTGATTGGCTGGAATGTGTCTGCTGACTGTGAGGTACAGGGTCAAAGTTTACTCAATGATGACGAATATTCAGCGAACCGTTCGGGACATCACTAATGGTAACTAAGCTGTGAACAATCAAGTACATAGGTGAGTTAATCAAGATGCCAGGATAAATAGTAGGTTTTAAAATGCTCAGCAATAAATTACTATGAGTAAAAACCACTGGGGCCACATATGATCAACTTCAGGTACTCCCTGGCATAATGGTTACAAGGCTGCTATTCTTAGGCATGCAAACTATATGTAATGGCTCCTTGGTCTACTCCCACTAAGGGCTTATCTGGGAAGGAAGTCCTGGCATTACAACAGGCCCAGCTTCTTCCAGTTTGCTTGCCCGCATCTTGTGCCGTCGGATCCGGCTTTCCTGCGAGCCGTCGTCGGTGTCCCTGGAGTGATGTGTGGTTAGACCCCTCAAGGTTCGAGTTCCAAGTAAGCAGCTGCTGGAATTGGTCCCATCAGACAGAGATGGAGCTGGACCCCCATCGATCCAAAGGGGGGTAACGGGACCGGTTAGAGTGACTGTGTACTGGTGCATGATAGCTGGAGATGAGATCAGGGCAGCGGCCGTCTGCAAGCTCCCTTCTTGAGTAGGCCGCAGACTCCGAATTCTTCGCATTGCCCCCCGGGGCACCAAAACTCCCGATCTAGGGGTCTGCCACTACACCAACAGCCTCCTGCAGGATTTATCATTTGTTTCAGGCTCGGAGGAAGCCTGTGAGCCGCTGGGTGCAGCTTAAAAAGTTGGTCCTTGCAGGAGCTTCTCCTGCGTGCGACCGGTCAGCATGGTGGTCTGGTCCTGCCCACCCCCCCCAGCACTTCAGATGTTGTGGACTACATCTTCCATGAAGCTTTGCCAGAATTATGGCTGTAAGAGCAAAATAGTTGCCTACACTATTTTAGTGTGTCTGGACCAATGCTTACTAAAGTACTTCTTACAGTGCCCACCCTGACTTTAACTTGCATATCTGGGTAAAATTAGAGTGAATACATGTACTTTTAAAAAATATATTTTAGCCAGTATGAATCTGTTATGTGTATTTGTATGTACAATAGCATCAGTATAACGGCCTGACGGTGAGTGTGCCCATAAGACCCACCTATACGTCCACCTACATGTTCCACCCATGAGTTTGCTCACAGGGAGTGGAGTGTGTAGGGGATGTGTTATATGTTATTGTAGAGGATCTAATGTGTGTGCTTATGGAATGTAGTGTATAGGGATACCAGTTTGTGATGCAGTGTGTGTGTGTGTGTGTTAGTGGGAGCAGTGTGTTTTTGTGTAAGGGATAGAAAGCAGTTTGTGTATAAGGGATGTATTGTGTGTTTCTGGTTGTGTGTAAGGGATGCATTGGGTGAATCTGTGTTTGTATGTGTAATGGATGCAAGGTGTGTTTCTGTGTATGTAAGGGATGCAGTGCGTGTGTCTGTAAGGGGTGAATTGAGTGTGTGTAAGAGATGCATTGTGTTTCTGTGTGTGTAAGTGAAGCAGTGTGTTTTTGCGTGTGTGTGTGTGTAAGGGTTGCATTGTGTGTGTGTGTAATGGATGCATTGTGTGTTTCTCTGTGTGTAAGGGAAGCATATTGTGTTTCTGTGTGTTTAGGGATGCATTGTGTGTTTCTGTGTATGTATAGGGATGCATTGTGTGTGTGTGTGTGTGTGTGTGTGTGTGTAGTGTGAAAGAGAGAGTTTTTGGGGTAGAATAGAGGCTGAGTCCTACCAGCCCCTTTGTGCCCCCTAATGGACGCGCCGGCCCGGGAAGTGCTGCAGCCACCTGAGGCTCTCTATAGAGCGCTCAGGCGGCTGCAGCATGAGAGGGGCTGGAGATGAGGGCGCATGGCGCCCCCTCCTTAGTGGCGCCCTAGGTGGCTGCCCAGGTCGCCTTATAGGAAACGCCGGCCCTGAATACAGTGAAGCTTAGGTATGTGAATGCTGGTGTGCATTAGTATGGAGAGTCTGTAAGTGAATGTAGGGATGGAATTGAAGCACCTTTTTTGCACAGAGCATTTTGTTTTCTTACAGTGTTTGTGTATGTACACAGGGGTTTACGATCCCCTCTTATTTCACAGCCCCAACTTGCCACTATTGTTTCTTTCAATCGCCCCCACGTATGTCACCACTGTCTTATCTCACCCCTAGTGTCTATCACTATAAACCCCACTCATTTTCTGCCCAATATAAACCCCGGTGTGTTTTCAGCAGCATTTCTCTCAAGCTGCATACCTAGCATTAAATTAACACTATAGTGTGAAGAATACAAATCTGTATTCCTAACGCTATAGTGTGCCTGCCCCTACTCTTATTTAGGTGTCCTTCCCCCAGGTGCATGCAAATTAAAAAAAAAAAATTCCTATAGGGATACTATAGTCACCAAAATCCATCATGGAGCACCGGAATATGACTGCTGCCAGCGCCAGGTCTCACAGTTATAACATAGATTGCAGTAGGTTGTGGGTCGCCCTCCAACCCTACATTTTATGACTGCATACACTATGCAAAATTGTTGGGGGATTCTGTTGCTGTTTTTACTTGAGGATTCTGTGATCTCGAAAACAGGGCCATAACTTCACTGTAAGCTTCTTTTTTTTAATGACTTTTTCTCCTACTTCTTTCCAACACCAGTACCGGCTCTGTACCTTCTCAAATACTGTACCTTTTCTTTCATTTATGTTACACGGTTTTCTAAATTCAACAGGTTTCTCTATTTTCTTTCATTATATGTATCAGTATATATCAAAAATGAGTTCCAGTCTGGTTCTTCAGAAGGGACACACTCAAAATCAGTTTGAGTAATAAAGCACAGCATCTACCCCCTAATAAGTAATAAAGCACAGCATCTACCCCCTGTGTGGCTCCCGCGCAGTACCCCAGTCTCCTTGAAGAAGCATCTCCTCTTTGGCTGAGATCATCAAGATCAATGATTTCAGCTAATCCACTGCTTTCCCATAGGAAAGCATTGGGAGGCTAGTCTTGTGTGCATGGCAAATCGCCGAGCAGCGCCAATCAAATGGTCTCTCCAAAACCATCTGGTAGAAATAGCAGAGTAGACTGCCACAAGAGGCAGGTTGACCCCGTAATGAAAACATTGCCATTCCTGCAGACAGCAATGTTTTCAGTTACAAGGTTAAAATTGGGGGACCTAGCACCCAGACCTTTATTGAGATGTGTTTAACTCCACTTAGACTTCCCTCACAAACTGATTGAACTTGAAACCCTCTCTCAATTTCCCTCAAAGTTTTACTCAATCCTTCTGTACGTATACAACGCAATATGTCTTGTAATTATTACCAAATGTCAACCTGCAGGCGCTGTAGAAAAAATATTAGTAATATCTAGAAATCTTCACAGCTCATAAACAAGGACACGTGGCTGCTAAAATTTGGGAGGTATTCATCAAAGATATTTTAGCATTTTGAAAGTATACATTTTTGCAGATGCTATAAAACTCATTTATAATGTTGACATGTTAATGGACAATTACATAATTGATGAATTGTGGTAACTACAGACCAATCTCATCTACTAGGGAAAATGCATTTTGAGAATCAAAATTAAAGAAGAATATAGGAGTCATTAAACTAGGAAGTTTTTCTGCTATTTAAAAGGCACTTAAATAAATTGATTCAGATGAATTTACCCAAATGCACTAATGGTTTGATTCTATTACTAGAGATATATTTATGCCAAGTAATTCAATCCATCCTAAGTCTCCAACCTCTATGTGCTTTCAGTGTTATATAGAATATGCGCAAAATCAAATACACATCTAGCAGTAAAGGTGTTAATGTATTTTTCACACTTGTAGATTGATGGAGGTCTTCCTACATGTACTGCAAAACACGAGGGAATTTCAAATAGTGGGTAGAAGCAGTGGTGTATTCTGGTGTTGTGCTGCCCTAGGCATGACAAAACTCAGGCACCTCCCCCCTCCTTCCAAATTCCTCTTCCTGACAAACACACGCCCTCACTGATACATGCACTCACTTACAGATACACAGTCATTGTCACACTGTCACACACACTTTACCTAACACACACTTTCACTGAAACATACACATTCACAGACATACACACTCACTCATTCCCAGTTACACACACACACACACTCACATTCACCGACAGACACACATACACATTCAGGGACAAGACATGCATGCATACTCACTGACAGACGCATACTCATTCAGTGTCACACACACACTGAGGCACATATATATATACTCACTGACAGATACACACTGACAAACACACATACACACTCACTAACAGACAGAAAACCTTCATTTTTATAGTTTAGGAAGAAAAGACTGAGACAAATAGAAAACATATACTATGGGAGTGTGATTAATAATGGATATTTATATTATGGATTAAGCCAATAACATCATAATCGCTGATTATCATTAAATAGTATTACATTTATGGTATGCTACTATTCCTTTAAGAGTTTAGAATTATCAGATGTGATGGGCAGGGAATCTTTATAGGGGGGAGACACTTGCAAATGAAGAGAAATAGAAACATTGTTTAATTTCTTCTCTTCTATGTATGCCTTATCTCTTATGATGTGAAAGGCTGAAGTTTCTACATTTAATTTAATTTCTTACACCTCCTACATATTTATTAAAAACAGGGATGAGTAAACATATTAAAAATCATGATCAGTAACTAAAGGATAAATCAAATTGATCTACTGCACTTTCCTATAGATGAGTTAATGGTGATTCTTAATTTATGCTCTGACAATGTATAGACACATACAAAGGACATGCTAGTGCACTGTGGCTATCAGCCCGGTGACAATGTAATCCACAAGGGCCATGATTTAACATAACTGGATTACTGGACTACACCAGAGAAATGAGTAAAAGTAATGTTTTACTTACAATGAATATTTCTGCTCTAAATTACATAGATAGCTCATGTACAAACTGAACTCTCCTATGCAAATTAGACAACTCAAATATAATCTCTCATCGAAATGCAGGCTATCTATCTTGCTAGCCTCTCTAGCAACTCAGACCAACCATGCCAGCCCCAATTATGAATGGTCTTGGAAAGTATGAAGCATTTGTGTATAATCAGAATTAGGAAAATCAGTTGTTACAGTCCATTCTGCGGGGTTATAAGCATAATTAATTAATTGATTCCTTCAATTACAGTTGCAAATGAATGCTACATGCTGCTGCCTTCCAGTGCTTTTCATCTACAGACCAACAGCATGGGACTTGCAAAAAAAATGGCAGATCTGACAACCTTAATCAAAGGGTTCAGGATTACAGAGCCCCATTCACTTAACTCTTCTAATTTACCAACAGCTGATTACGGCACCTTACTGTGTCCTTGGGCTTCCTCCAAATCCTTCCCAATTAAAGAAATCTGTTGACAGTTATACCCCAACATGCGGGTGCTGTCTTTACAGCTGATTTATCAGCACCTCCTTTAGTGATATGACTACCACTACACACTCCTAGCTTACAGTCACATGCTCAACACTTTCTGTGATAGCTTACATAGTTTAAACAATGCCTTTATTTATAATGCAATTAGAATAGTCAGGCCTCTGTAACAATTCTACCTTGGCATTTTTAAACCTATTTTATTCTGGATATTCAGTGCATAACTGCCGATATGGAAAACATGAGCACTCTCACTGGGGAACCAACATTTTAGACTATGATTTATGTCATAAAATGTTTTTTATGACACAAAATAAGTAGAGTATATAGAGAAAAGGGGTAAAATATGCAGCGTCAAACATTTAAAAAGGCACAGCCAAAATACCATATTTCTTATATAGGAAAGGATCTTGAGTAGTTGTCTTTGTGTACAGTAAAGTTAAAGAGATATTGTATCCTAAACAAATCCATGATAAAAGTCTGGCTGTGCCTAAACTGAACTGGATTGTGATGTCATTTGTTAAATCTTTACCTTAACACTATGGTGTTAAGAGTACAAATATGGTTTCTCAACACTAGAGTTACTAGTTCAATGTTTAGGTACCCGACCACCGTCAAACTGCAGGAAAAGGTGAGATTTATTTACCTTTTCTCCATCGCTGTTATGTCTTGCTATGGCTGGCCCTGCCTCCATGGCTAGATCATCAATCTTACTGATGTCAGTCAAACCTTATTTTCTCTTATGCATATACAGTATCTAATAACTGCAACACTCTATTTCCTCTCTCTGATCACCACCTCTAATTGTTTGCTCTCAATTACCCCCCTCACTTAACAACCTCAGCCTAACCCCCCTCAACTCAGGAGAAAGCTCAATTCTATTGACCTCCAGCAGCTGTCAGCTGATATCGATTCACAACTGCTATCCATCCCTTCCCTCTCCTGTCCCTCACTCGCCATCTCCACATATAACACTACCCTCACCTCTGCCTTGAACACTGTAGCCCCGCTCCAAACATACACCTCGAGGAGGACACGCCCCCAACCATGGCATACTAAATGAACACGCTACCTGCAAAGATGCTCCCGTTGTGCTGAACGCACCCAGGCAGACTATCTCAATTATAGATTCATATTGTGTTCATACAGCGCAGCCCTTGCCCTCCCCAAACAGTGATACTTGTATGAAAAAGAAGAAAAGAAATAATAGAGCAACAGAAATATCATGCAGTAAAACAATTATGCAGTGGTCGTAGGAGCCAGTCTCTGTATTTCTCCGATTGGAGTTTTAGCCAACTCCAGCGCTTGGTTGGCCCAGCTCGTGGTCAGGATGCGTGGTGCGCTCTCTCGCTGACCTGCGGCAGGTACTGTGTTTCATGTAGATGGGGTTCGGTCGATTGTGGTGTCTCATGCCTGGGCCAACATGGCGGGTTGTTGTGGTCTGGGAGCCAGGTGGGTAGTGGCATACCCCAGTCCCTCAGGCCTGTCAAGTCAGGATCGGCTGTGCAAGGGGTTGGAGACCTTTGCAGACCTTTGTCTCGTTGTCTGTGTCTTGCTCTGTCGCGTACCTTGCCTGAGTTGTGGCGGACCCATGAGGTGTTTCCGGGGTGCTCGGTAAGCCTTTACTTGGGCCTTGCTGGGTGGCCTCTGCATTGCCGGTTGGCGGACCCCTCTGTGCAGCTTGCTTGCTGTAGCATGTTGGAGCCGGGTGTGCGGGCGACCTTGTGGTCGTTGAGGTCTCCGCCGAGCCGCAGTCCCAGCGTTTACCCACATCCGCGGTGTTGTGGATGCGTCTGGGTGACACAGCTGGGTGTGATGGGGCGCAGGTTGTGGAGCTGCCGGTTTGGCTAGTGCCGGAGCAGGGAGTTGACTCCTATCTTCCAGTCGCTCCCAGAATCGCTTGCATACAGCGTCAAATTTGGCCGAAAGGCTGCTGCCCAGTCACTAGTGTTTCTTTGCCCTAGGTGAGCAGCACCGCCGTCGGCCATGTTGGCTGGGCCTTGTGCGTCCCGTCGGCTGGAGCCGCGCTCCCAAGCGACCCAAAGGTGAGTGTTCCCAGTGGGCAGGCGGACCGGGATGACCCCCGCCGGTCCATAGGGGGGGAACATGCACAGAGGCTGCTAGTTGTGGTGGCGGGAGAGCGGCCGTCCCTCCTGCGCCTGCCATTTGAGTAGGCCTCAGGTGCTTGTTGGGTGAGTAGGTCTCGTATTGTCGCTTAATTGGTGTCATTATGCTCCGTTCAGTGTTCCCTCACGTTTGCTGGCCTTTGTGGCACAATTAGTCGCCATTTGGGTTGTGTGAGACTGTTGTTTTTGAAGCTTGGTGCAGGAGCTCATGAGGCTAGCGTCCTCTCAGCTCCGTGGTCAGGCCCCGCCCCCCAGTTATACTTTTCCTGTCTCATTAGTTCATGCTCCCGCAATCCAAGGCGTCTCTTGGACACCTTTAACTCTCTTCTTCGCCCTGCTGTGGCCACCCTCCAAATTAACCTTATAGCCAAAAGCTTTGCATGCTACTTTATCAACAAGATTGAACAGCAGAGGAAACAATTCTCCCCACCTTGCCGTTCTCTTTCTCAATCACACGTAGATCATGCCTTTCCTACCCTTCAGACTTTTCCCCCAGCTACTGAACAAGAGGTGGCTACACTTCTCCTTTCCTCTCGCCCCACCACTTGCCCGCTCGATCCTGTCCCATCTCACCTTATCAGATCTCTCTCCCCTTGTCTTGTGCCTTCCTTAGCATACTTCTTCAACGGCTCTCTCTTCTGGCATTGTCCCTGCTGACCTTAAACATGCCACTGTAGTACCTATCCTGAAAAAAACATCTCTTGACCCGTCCTCCCCCTCTAACTATCATCCAATATCTCTGCTCCCTTTTTAATCAAACTTCTGGAAAGACTTTTCTTTACCCGTATGTCTCACTTTACCCGTATGCCTCAATTTCAACTCTCTCATTGACCCTCTTCAATCTGGCTTTCGCCCTCTCCACTCTACTGAGACTGCTCTTATCAAAGTTACTAAAACTGAGCACTTTGTCTTTCCTCCTCCTAATACTGATCCTCCTCTTTCACTCTCCCTTCAAGTTAGTGGTATCCACATAAGTCCATGCTTGCAAGCGCGCTGTCTTGGTGTCATACTTGATTCTGGCCTCACCTTTGAACCTCACATCCAGTATGCTGCCAAATCCTGTCGATTGCATCTTAAAAAACATAGCCCACATCCACCCCTTTCTTACGCAAGATGCTACCAAGGAGCTTGTCCATGCTCTAGTAATATACCACCTGGATTATTGTAACCCTCTCCTAATTGGTCTTCCCAAAAGCTGTATTGCCCTGCTACAGTCTGTAATGAATGCCGCCCCCAGACTGATTTTCCTCTCTAGTCGGTCCTCTAACACCTCACCTCTCTGTCAGTCCTTACATTGGCTTCCTGTATCCTATAGGAGTCAATTCAAAGTGCTAACCCATACCTATAAAGTACTGAACAATGCTAGCCCCTCTTATATCTCTTCACAGATCCATAGGTATGCTCCTTCTCGGTCTCTCCGCTCTGCCCGTGACCTTTTCCTGTCTGCTGCTTGCACCCGTACAGCCAACTCCCGCTTGTAGGACTTCTCGTGGACGGCTACCTTCCTATGGAATAGCCTGCCTACTGCCATCAGACTATCCCCTAGTCTTCAATCGTTTATGAAGTGCCTTAAAACCCATCTCTTTCGGAAAGCTTATGGCCTCCCAGAGTAACCTCTACCTGACATACCTGTCTCTTGCTCTCTCCTAAAGGGCAGCACTTTACTCTCTCCTCCAGGTCTGCTTCACTCCCACCTTATTTGATTGCAATTTTCTGTCCTAATGTGTTTTATACTCCACCTCCTATAGACTAAGCTCGTTTGAGCATTGTCCTCTTCAACCTATCGTTCCTGTAAGTTTTCTTGTAATTGTCCTATTTATAGTTAAATCCCCCCTCTCATAATATTGTAAAGCGCTACGGAATCTGTTGGCACTATATAAATGGTAATAATAATAACACTGTGCAGCACTTAAATAGGAAGCACTTCTAGTGGCCATCTCAGTGACTGCCTCTAAAGGTGTTACTGGGCAGCAATGTAAATGCTGTAAAGGCAGCATTTACATTGAAAAGCCTGCAGGGACATGTTATAGATATCAGAACCACAACATTAAGCTGTAGTGGTTCTTGTAATTATAGTGTCCCTTTAAAAAAAAAAAAAATTAAAAGAAAATAAAGTTGCTCATCAAAAAAGGTTAACACAAGTTATAGATGATTTTCATTTATGGTATAATAGCCAGAAAAATTAACAGCATCTCCAAGATTAGCAACACAAGCTTTTATAGTTTGCCCCAAGTTAGGATCCTGAACAGATTCAACTCAGGGTGAAGCCCTAATACAGCCCCCAGATAATCTCACTCCCTGCTTTCAAATAATCGTGCAGGATTTAAACATTCGTTGCTCTTCAACAGTATTTTCAGCATATGAATCACTAATGATCATCTAGCAACACAGCACTGTAGGGTCCTTTGATAGTAGCAGAAAAGGTCTCCTGTGACATCAGAGGATGCATTTATTCAAATGGAGATTGCTAGTTACTTCAAATACACAGGCTGTTTTATCATTCAGACCTAAAACCTAATAATTACAAAGGGTGGTGGATCTTATTTTTGTAAAAATGTGCACAAAATAGAATCAACAATGCGATTAAAAATATATGTTCTTTCAATGAATATAAACACATATTTTAAGTGGGGAAAATGCATACTCCTCTTTACAAAGTACAATTCTGTATTTGTTGATCTAGATCACTAAATTGAGGAATCTTTTGCTGTTAAATATTTGATATTTATTAGAATATATGAGCAGGGATTTCATTTTTAGAGTGGCATACGCTGATGTCACTATAGTTCATATTATGTGAATTATTTGGCAATTCTAGTAAGACCTTAAGGGGTTTTAACTTAACACCATTTGAATATCAGTAATCCATTCTTTTATATAGCAAGATAATCAAATTGACAAGAATCTCCCCCCTGGGCACATTGCCATGGACCTCTGCAAGCATCCCATGTAGGCTAGCAGGATTGCTCTGCATGCCATTAAGCTGAGAATTCTATGAATGTGACACTGCTTGGTAAATGTATTATTCATTTTAAAAACATTGTTTACATAGAAACATAGATTTTGAAAGAAGATAAAAGTCAATAGCCTGTCTTCTCCACCCATTTGCTAGCTAAAAACAAACAAACATGTTCTTCTGGATTTCCTACTTAGGACAGCAGTGTTTCTATACAAAGCTTTCTACAAAGCCCTCACCATGCTAGTCAACTACCATTGCTAGTAGGCTAACTCATTATCAACTACATGCATGAATATAATCGTTAAATTACTCCCAGTTTCACTCCCTCCAACCGTAGGCTATGCTCTCTTTCTCTACCTACCCTCTTTCTACAGAAAAAGCACCCTTGAGATATGTTTTACATTTCTGTCAAGAAATCCATTTATCATATTTTGTCCTGCACTTCTACATCTCAACAGATTAATTTAAAAGGACACTAAGTACCATAGCCACTACAAAAATATTTTATGGTACTTGGAGATTAAGGTCAAGCAGGTTGACAGACACTGGAAACACTCTAGCACCTCAAGCCCCCCTCAGACATGATATTAAGGAAGATTAATTTCTTCTTTTTATCCGTCCACGTTTTTGAATGGCATTTACACACAATGCAGTAAAAGACTGTAAGGTCTGTGGTAAAAGGGAATTTGTATAGTTGATCAGATCTAGAACTCTACCTCCTCATTTAATGTCATAGCCCTCTATAATAACCATAAAAATTTCCTCCCCCTGAACAATGAGAAGAAAATAGTATTAAGTGGAAAAAAAACAAAGCTATGAATAGAAATCAATAAAGTCTAACAAATGTGCTTGCTGGATAAACAGAAGTACTACTTCACAGGTAAACAGTATGAACAAACATGCCACCGCCACACCAAGGGAACTAGACTTTCAATTCTATCTCTTTGCTCTGTCACTATTTTGGCTTAAAGATAATTTAAAGACTTGTATAGATGGGGTACATTCCATTGTTCTTCCAGGATTCCTTACAATTCTCTTTATGTAGCCCTTATAATTGTCTTTCACTAGTATTATTGAACTGTCCTCCCCTATTTCTTCATAAATTAATAAATATACCAAGATGTGGAATCATCATCTAAGGTGCTAACCAGTGAGGTAGCAGGGCAACAGAATACCATTTACAAGATGACAAGGAAGGGATATAAGATTGTGGAATAATGGTCGGTATGGGGTGTAGGGTGGCCTGATTGTTTTGTGTGTAGTTAAAATACCATCTTCCATTACATGTCTGTTTACTGAGTGTTTTGGTGGCTTAAATCTAAGTGGATGTGTAATAGTCATGTATGAGTTTTGTCAGTATGTAGGTGTACAGGAAAAATAAGTATACAACGCATGCATGGGGGAGGGTATGCTTGCATGGGGCACATTTCCAGTTTGATAATGTGCGTAGGAGCAGTGCTTGCGTACAGAGCTCTGTCTGCCTCAGCAGTGTAGCATCTGCCGTGTGATCTTCAGAACTCCTGCTCTCTCTCTCTCTCTCTGAATATTTTAGAATACAGTTATTTCCATGGAAACCGGAAAAGCTCAGTCAGAAGGATTCCAAGAGAATGGAAAGGGCAGACAGAATGGGCCCCTCTCTGCTTCTTGTAGAATGAGCATACTGCCTTGAGCTTTAAGAGATCAGTACAAGACTAGAGGAGGGGGGGAGCAGCTGGACATTATTAGGCCAAGCTTGCAAGATTTGTTTTTTAACACAGCAAATAAAATCTATTTTTTTTTCTCTAAGTGAAGCAAGAGACATAAAGCTGTGTAAGTCATTTAGCATGGATTTGCAATAAAGGGCAAAGTTGAAGTTAAAATTATTTGTCGATTGGCGTCTGTCATTTACTATAACTCATGAGATGTGGTGGTTATAGTCAAATATAGAAACATTTCTGTCAATGTCTCAGAACACCGTGTTAATGAGGATTGTCATATATAACTCAAAAACTGCCATTAGGTTTCAACTGAGAAGAACAACCAATATTAAATAAATACAACAGATACTTTTAAAGGAGGCAGTGCATAATCCTTTGATGTTCGCATTAGTTCTGTTGTTTCTAGTTTAAGGAAGCCAGTCCTACTTCACAATGCACTATCTGTATAATAGTAGATTAAACACGAAAATGTTAGGTTAGTTTTTTAATTTTCTGAGAGTTCATTTTTGTGTTATCTATTAATAAACATCAACAATGCATTTCTTTTCTCCAAAAGCTAAGTTCACCTGAGAATATACCTAAATATAATTTTTATCTCAGGATAGTCTAAAAAAATAAATAATTTTAAAAAGTAATCATGTCTAAGATGTTGATATCTCTGGGAAAATATTCTCAACCCTGGATCGTGACAAATTCAGTATAAAACGCAATAAAAACCTTCTCGGATCGACTAGCAATGTAATGTATGTACTAATAGCTGAGAACCCTCAAGTGCCTCTGGGACTGACAAACTGTGTCTGGGTCAAACCATTTTTCACTGGTAAAATAGAGCAGTGACATTTACCTGCTCACTTTTGGACTGGACCAATGCTTTTCCAAGGGATCTGTCTTTTTCTTGAACGAAACTACCCTTTTTTCACATGATCCAGGGCCACCTCTTTTCTTTTCATTTTCTTACCTATTTTATGATTGAAATCAGGGGTGGCAAAACAAGTATCAATGTGGTTACATTTGATGAGATTTAGCTGATCTAAAACACAGTGTTATGGTTTGATCAGGGAGAGTGGAATTCTTGAGATAAATATCGTTCATAAAAATGAAAAAGATACTTCCCCAGTCCTCAGCATTAATGTGATTAACAAAGGTTAAAATGGGAAACTGAAACGTTGGATAACAAGTTAGGAGCAAAACACAGACTAGCCGATAAGGAGACCAAATATTAAAAATTCAAGGTAACAGAAACCCAGAAACCACAATAGTTAGTGCTCAGATAGAACCACAAAAGTACATTGTGGTGCAGCTGACATTGATAAATACATGCAGAGATTAGATGTGGTTCATCGTAAAAAGGACTTATGCATAACAATGACATAAAAGGAGGATACGTGAAATCTCCCATCTTCTAATCTGTGTGTGAAAATGTATGTACCCACAAGGTAATGTACAGAATATGCAGCAAAATATCATAAGTGTATGTTTTAGCACTCCTAGATTGTAATTGTGTAGGCACTCTCACAGCCCCACTCTCTTGGCCCAATCATCAGGGACACTATAGGCACCAAAACATGTTTAGCTCAAAGGAGCAGTTTTGGTGTGTAGATCATGCCCCCGGAGTTTCACTGCTAAACTCTCTGCCATTTAGAAGTTAATCACTTTGTTTATGCAGCATCATATGCTTCGGTTGTGCAAAAATAAATTGTCAAACTCAAATATTAAAGAAATAGTTCAGTGTTATAATGCTGTTGCTGTATATATATATATATGTTTTGCAGATGAAAAGTGTAACATATTCTACCATGCAACCAATAATACAAAAGTAAACAAATTTAGTAATCAAGTAATGGTAGGATGATTGGGTGTGGAGAGATGTGGTGGATTGGTTATGTTAAAAGGACACTATAGTCACCCGAACAACTACAGCTTAATGTAGTTGATCTGGTGAGTATAATCATTGCCTTCAGGCATTTGCATGCAAATACTGCCTTTTTTAGAGAAAAGGTAGTGTTTACATTGCCCCCTAAGGACACCTCCAATTGGCCTCTCCTCAGATGGCCACTGCTGCACAGCAGGCAGCACTGACGTTCAGCGTCTCCATTCTCTGTATGGAGACGCAGAATTTCCCTCATAGAGATGCATTGATTTACGCCTTCTTGCTGATTTCAGCCAATCCAATGCTTTCCCTGAGGAGGCGAATCGAGGAAGGGCCAGCGTCGGCAGACCCGTGTGGCGCTGGAAGAGATGAGCTTTCACCTTTTCTAAGGGGAGGCAAGCCACCTAAATGGTGGATCAAATACTCTAGGGTGAGGTGAGGGATACATGCTTGCGTTCATGACCCTATAGTGTTCCTTTAACCCCTTAAGACCGGAGGGCGTACAATTACGCCCTATTTTAGGCGGCTCTAAACGCCGCCGGGCGTAATAGTACGCCCTCCGGTCTTTCTTTACTTACCCGGTCGCCGGCGATCCCACACCGGCGATCGCGGTGGGGGGGACTCCCAGGGAGCCCCCCGCGGCACGTCCGACCCCCTGGAAGCCCCCCCGGCCATGTGAGAGTGAGGTCCTTGCGAGGACCTCACAATCACATGGCCGGGGGTAGCTGCCTCCTGCATTACCAGCAGGGGGGCTGCCTGTAATGACAGGTGGTCCCCCTGCTGGCTGAAAATAAAATTAATTAAAAAGTAAAGTGTAAAAAAAAAAAAAAACGCTAAAATTGGCGTTTTTTGCATTTTTCACACACAAACAAATACTAACGCTAACTTTGGCCAGTGTTTGTGACCAAATGGCTACTAAAAAAGACTGGACATACCCCATTTGCAATACCTTGGGTTGTCTACTATTGCAAATGGTATGCCATTATGGGTGTAAATTTCATTCCTGGGCTACTATAAAGTCCCAAAGGCAACGTAACCAATATGGCGAATTTCAGTTTCAAATGTAACATGCTATATTTGACCCTGTAACTTCCCAAAACACCATAAAACCTGTACATAGGGGGTACTGTTTTACATGTGAGACTTTGCTGAATACAAATATGTGTATTTTATTGCAGTAAAAACAAACCATATTATGACATTGACAGTTAAAATGTCATGTAGAACTAAAAAAATCAAAAAGAATCTTATTTTCTCCCATTTTTTTCATATTAAATTATGTTTCGTAGCTAAATATTTGATATTTATTTATAAAATATTTTACCAGGAATACAGGGGTTAAAGCGACATGAGTGTAGATAAGACACAGGTTTGTTAGAAAATAGACACCATCTTAGCAGAGGGTCATAAATATCTTGTTGAAGAGAAGAGTAGGGGGGAGAGAGAGAAAAGAAAAACAAACAAGCAGACAGTGCACAGGATGATACACTTTATACATGCACACACACAGAAATATGTATAAAGCCCTGTTTCCCCTGAATAAAATGATATATAATAAGGGTGGGTGCATTTACTATGAAACAGTTGAATTATGGTTGGACAGACATGTAGCGCAAATGCCAGGTTTTGTTTACATTTTGTTTCGTTCAGGTTCCTTCATTCTGTTTAGAAGTAGCTTAGGAAAGATAGAAACATGTATGTGAATTTGTGACCTACCGTTTGTCATTTACATAATTTTAAAATAGTTTAGAAAACTGTCACTTATTAACCTAAAATGAAAATTCTAAGGGAAATTCAAATTTAAGACTAAAAATACAGAGCTACAATCATAGCTGACTTAGATAATATTTCTATTTTGGCCTTTACTTTGAATTCTTACTTCATTAAATAACCCTGTATGTATTTTATTGTTGTGGAGCTCCACACTATTCTCATTTATACTGAGAGAATAGTGTTCCTTCTAACAGGAGGTAATATTGAATGCATTTGTACTGCTTTGTGTGTCCACAGGTAAGCGTATGTTCTTTCCCTGTGTTACAAGTAAGATTAATAATCCTTTGACAAAATTATCCCTTTGGTAATCTGTTCATAGTTTTGCTGCCAACTTGAATAGAAATGAGATGTGCCAGTTGGTATAGTATAGAGTCTATTTCAATGATCATCCAAGTACATTTTTTCGTGCTTTGTTTAACCGTCCAGATTTTATACAGTTTCTGTAGCATTACCAAAGCACTTACATTCCAGCTCCAAGCATATTTCCTAAATAAATGAATCTGCTCTATCAACAGGGCAAGGTACATATATGTGCTCCCAATGTATTCTTGCAAATGGATAGGTTTTGCATTTTATAAAAAACATTTACAAAAACGGTGGAACCCATAAATCCCAGAAAGCTACATAATTCTGTCCATTTTGGTTTTATTGTACTTCTCTTTTAACAGTCTAGTGCTGCCGCTAAAGCAAAGAGTGTGTAGCCATTTAAAGAGAAACGGCTATATTTGTATGTTTGGTCTTTTATATATGCACTTATTCCTGTAAACACTTCTGATGTATATGATTTTGTCAAACAGTAAGCAGAAGTGCATATAAAACTAAATTCTTAGTGAACTTGAGTGCTGCCATTTTGAATCTTCTCCTATTACTTCCTGTCTTACAATAAAACTGTGTCAGCAAATATAGAACACCTAGTAAGTATCCCATTGCTATGTTATGTTTACATTTCCCTTTAGAGTCTAAGCTGGAGCGGTAGGAAACTGCTAAATAATGATTCTGTGATGTTAGTAAAGATGTAAATTTTGCAAGGTCCACTATTCATAGATGAAGGATGAGATTTATGAGGATTTGAATAAAAAGAGTAAGGATTTTATATTTGATTATTGAGATGGGAAGCCAGTGAAAGGATTTGTGCAATAGTACAGTGATATGAGAAGTGAAGTGAATTAGATTAATGCAGCAAAGAGATTTTGTATAGACTGGGGTCAGATGAAATTAAAAAATGAACTGAGGAAAAATGTTTAACACCAAATTTTCACCAAAAAACACCTACTTTCAAGACTAGCAACTATATATGCCTCTAAGGACTAACTACTGAATTTTATTGAAATGAAAAAGCCGTCATTAATTTGCAGAAACTCTTGAAACTGTGATAGACTTTATATTAATCATATAGTTTACTATTAGATCCTTTTTAATCAATGTAATAATGTAAAAGCATACCTCTCAATATCTCATATGGCCTGGAGCAGGTCTGAAATGGTTAGCGAGTGGGACATTTCCTAGAATATTTGGTCAATGGATAGCTCTTTATGTAATTGGGTAGTGTATTTAACCCCTTAAGGACTGAACTGTTTTTGCGCTGTTGTACATTTGCGACCAGGCCTCTTTTTACACTTTTGTGGTGTTTGTGTTTAGCTGTAATTTTCCGCTCTCTCATTTACTGTTCCCATACAAATTATATATTGTTTTTTTCAGGACAAAAGGGGCTTTCTTTACATACCATTATTTATATAATCTCATGTAATTTAATTTAAAATAAATAAAAAAATATGATGAAAATTTGAAGAAAAAAAATACACTTTTTTTACTTTTACTTGAAAAATCTTTTACTCATCTACAAAAGCGAATAATAAAAACTGCTAAATAGAATCAAAATTTTGTCCTGAGTTTAAAAATACCAAGTGTTTACATACTTTTTTCCTATTTGTTTTGCATGTTATAGGGCTATAAGTAGGATATTGCGGTTTCAAAACATACATTTTTAAAATTTATCAATAGTGACATTGTAACACTATTATCTGTCATAAATCTCTGAATAACACCCCACATGTACATATTTTTTTTAAAGTAGACAACCCAGGGTATTCAATATGGGGTATGTCCAGACTTTTTTAGTAGCCACTTAGTCACAAACACTGGCCAAATTTAGCATTCACATTTGTTTGTGTGTGCAAAAGTAAAAAACTAAATTGAACGCTAATTTTGGCCAGTGTTTGTGACTAAGTGGTTACTAAAAAAGACTGGACATACCCCATTTGCAATACCTTGGGTTGTCTTCTTTTGCAAATGGTTGGGTTGTCTTCTTTTGCAAATGGAGGTAATTCTCATTCCTGGGTTACCATACGCTCTCAAAGGCAACGTAACCAACCTGGCCATTTTCAATGTAAAAATATTTGACCCATATATTTGACCCTGTAACTTTCAAAAACGCTATAAAACCTGTACATGGGGGGGTACTGATATACTCAGGAGACTTTGCTGAACACAAATATTAGTGTTTCTGTTGAGCGATCACATGGCCCCAGGGGTCCTAATCCGCCATGGGGAGACTGTCTGGGCTGCAGGCAATCTCCCCACACCGGGGGAACGATGGCGATCGGGTAAGTACATAAGACCGTTAGGACGGTTCAGGACCGTCACCGGTCGGCAACGCAAAAATGCAGATGACGGTCCTGAACCGTCCTTGGTCCTTAAGGGGTTAAAATAAATAATTACTGCAAGCATTTTATTTACATTACTTTGCAAAAACATTCAAACAGTTTTCTTGCTGTGAATCTCTGTGAATCCATAAAACACTCTTAACTCATAAAAAGGCACAATGGTGTAAAAGACAAGCAGCGTGGATCCAAAAGAGAAAATGTCCATCCAAATAAGGGACACTAGATTGTAAATAATTTATTACATTTAATTGGCTAGGAGGAATGTACAAGTCATCTTTTAAGTGGCACTCCCACTCCCTCGTGAAAAATTTGTATTTTATAAATTCCAACCCAGTCAGAAGATATAAAGACAAAGTAGGGACTACTTTATTTCAAGTCCTCCTGACTTTCTTAGACTTAGGGCGGAGTCTAAGTGTTAATCCCGACAGCCGTTACCAGTGATGGCTGCAGGGAATTGGCTATGTCTTGTGGGATCCTCCATAGAACTCAATGCAGGTGACGTGGGCTCCAAAGAGGACACGTCGGATCAAGATGGCATCACCCACGAAGGAAAGGTTCAGGTAAGTAAAGAAAGGTTCGGGTAAGTAAATCTCACCTTTACCTTCCTCCCGGCCACCAGACCCCAACAACAGTGTTACCGTTGGGGGTATTTGCAAATTCTGCAAAGTTAATGCAGGGTAAAAGGGGCAACTACAAGATCATAGCCATACTTAAGTGGCCAAAAGCAAATTATTATTGCCCCCCTACAAATTGTGTGTCAATGTGCTTGTGTGTGTGCTTTTAATATATGTTTCTTTGGATTTTTATGTGTGTGCTTATATATTCAAATATACTGTATTTGTGTGTATAGTGGCCTATGCTTTACTATGACACTTTGTGTGTCTGTGCTGTCCTGCGGGTCTATGTGTGTTACAGGCATGTGTGCTTTTTTTTACGCATGCATGTGTGTTATTTAATGGTAAAAGAGGCAAATGGTAAGACTTGCATAGGGCCCATTATATTTTAAAGATAGTTCTGTGCACATAAAGTCCTAGCTTGCTATAAACTGAAACGCCCAACCTTAAAACCGAGAACATTTTAGAAAACACATTGTGGCTCACAGGTAAACCTTGAGTGTGACAGATAAGAGTCAATAATGCAACATCAAAGAGCTAGTGATATTGTGAACCATGCCCTTGACCCTGCAGCACTGTATGTTTATTGCACAGTATTGATTTTAAGTTAGCCTGACTTCCACAATTGTTTGGAAACCGTTCAGATACGATCTTGATATTACCAGTGCAATACCATAGCAGATTTTGGGAATTTATGTAGTGCTAGATAAAATATTTGAATTTATTATGGCAGTCAATGGTAACATTGACATAGAAGAGCATGTAGTCATGAATGAGGGGGTGGGATAAAATGCAAGAATTACTGTTACCTTAAAGGGTTACTCCAACCACAATGATCTCTTCTGCTTTAAAAAGTGGTCATGGTAGTAGGAATCTGTATGTACAGCGATTCTGTATGAAACGCTGCTCATACAGAGATATTGAAATTTAAGGTAAATTAAAGATTATTTAATAGTTAACTTTTAATTAAATATTTTTCATACCTGTATTAATTTTGGTTATATCTTAAAAGATCTTGCCAAAGCTGCAGTTCTTCTAAACTGTAGCTTTTACAATCCCTCCCCTTTTCGCTGGGAGAGATGAACAATCTCCTCACAGGGAAGTAGTCTATCAGAGGTTTCTCATTGAGAAGCCTTTGAAGCTCTCTGTCCATGCATGATTGTGCGAGCACGTCTGCCGTACACACGCATCAGCTCATGCACGTGATCTGCACAGCATTCTTATATGAGGTTAGAGGTATGCAGCAGGGAGGCAGGCGAAATCAAGTAGCCTCTTGATTGCGCCTGTTAGCTCAGGTAAGCTAACGTAAGGAAGAAACCTCCCTGGCTGTTTGAAACATTTTTATTATAAAAGTGCCAGTTACTCATAGAAATCTGCACTTTATAAGGTGCCATTGAAAAGCTCAAGTGCTTTATGGATGTGGCGTGATTCTTTAAGTTGCACTGGTGCCTAGAGTGTTGCTATAATGAGAATGCATTTTAATTTTTCATTCTGATTTCCGTGTTCTTAACAAATATAAATTATTATAATTATACTTACTTATATAAGCTAAGTATACTACATATTTTTCACCTTCCCAGACATTACCACAGCAGAAAAAAATTGCAAATATCGAAGTCAGGAGCAGCGCTTGCGTGTTTGTAATTGTGGGATGTATCATCTGCTCGAGGACTCAATTATCCATAAATATATCAGCTGCATCACATGATAATGAAAAGATATGTTTACCTGAAAATTGAGTATGCCTTCTCAAAGATGGTTGTGAGTACCTGACAGCACAACTACCTGTCCCATATTACATATATCATCCCACAATGCATATATTATTTGGGGATAGTGCGGTATACAGAGGCACTTACTACCATTCCTACGGTCATCTTTGGTTGGAACTTGCCACAAAAACTGTTCTATGGGTACACTAAGTTACACAGCTTTTTATCCATAACTGCACAATTTCCCAGATCCTACGGGACAGCCCTGATTTGGGCCCCTCTTACCTTAAGGGGTAAAACCGTTCTTGAACAGTTCAACCCCAAAGTGTGCCTCCAGCGTTGATCTGCAGGTACCCCAGATGGCACGTGACTTTTGAATCTCAGTTTCAGGAAGCGCAGAGTCCCACCGGGCAGGGGCCTTGGGTGGTGATCTGATGCTCTTAGCCAATCAGTTATTCCCCATTCATAAAACTGGCTTGAAAAAGGTACTTCTCTTTTCACGCCAGTTTTATGAATGGTAAGTCACTGATTGGCTGAGAACGTCAGCTGACTGCTCTAAGTCAATCAGCAGCAAACCTGTCTGGAGGCACTCTGCTGTTCTTTAAACATATTCAAAAGCCAGAAGCTTTCTTCCAGCACACAGTGTACATTTGTGCAATACCCCAGATTTCTTTTTTAAAGATTGCTGAACTGAGCAAGGCCCTCATAAACCTCTCTTTCACCTGAATTTTTTATTGTTCTCTTGTTTAATCTACTTATTATACAGTGATGCAGAATATGTCAGTGCACTATAAAAATAGTAAACCTGCATTTAATGGTCACATGACTAATGAGCAACCGTGTAGCTACTGACCATGCCAAGTTTAATGGTCCCCAGACAGAGCAAAACTATAGCTGGTACCCTCTTGATTTCTGGAAAACAGAACATACAATATATCTAGAAAATATTATTGCTAGTCACTGAAACAACATCATGTCTGTGACTTGTGACCAATAGCCAGTGCCTTCTTCTGTAAACCCTGGCAACTGGACAAAAAAAAGCCATCCTTGTAATTTGCAATTGCAGACACTGAAAATGTTCTGTTTGTGGCTGCCAGTTATTAGGTATGTATGACTACTAGCCATTGAGTGGCTTGAGTCATCAGTCTAAAAGTTGCTGAGAAGTGTCATGCTTTCCTGTGGTTAGTGGTCTTTGAAAAGACAATGACATCCCTTTGGCTGTAGGTCACTAGTCTGAGTGAGCAAGCATTGCATTTGCTATTCACTGACGTACACAGCTTAGAAGGACAGACTTGACAATGTAACCATACGCTATGCTCTGGATTTCATTCAGTCTTTGATGCAATGTGAAATTTTTGCTGTGTGATCTGTTAGCAGGCTCACTTGGGTGCCCCCTGCTCAGCAAGCCTGACTTTACATTCCAGCTGCGCTACGACAGCTTGTATTTATCCGTCTCCACCAGGACACAACCTTTATCTCCTGTGTTCTGGGGAGGAAAAGCTGTTGTTCACAAAGTGCTTTGAGGAGATGCAGTAATCTGCGGCCTCATGCACAGCCTAGCCCATGGCTAGGGAGATTATGGCAGTACAGCCCATGTGCAGAAAGAAGAATGTTTTTAGCTGCCGACAGTGACAAATGCACCAAAACTTCATCCCTGACTGGTAACTGCAAGAGGAGCCACATTGCAAGAGAAGCCACTGTGAATAGTATGGAATCTCCAGTTTATTTAGAGCTTTTTGCAGTTTGAGAAGTTAACGTTGATACAGAAGGTAATTTTTTACCCAAATGTCCCTTTTTTTCTTGGAGCTCCATATTGTTGTGTGTCTGAGTGTATGACAGAGCTCCACAGCAGTAATACTCATAGTACTATGGCTTTTTAACTACGATAAATGTGTTTAGAAATCAGTTTGTGTAAATAAGATAGATAAGTCTTGTTTTAAATTACATTTTAGTTGCATAAATTATTATTAAATCACCCAAAATTTCCCACAACAGACTGCCCCGTGACATGTTCCCAGTCATACTTCTAAAATTAAAATGTCCATCTTTGCTTATTTGAAATGTTGGGAGGTATGTCCCAACCACTTCAGTATGATGAAGTTGTAGTGGTGCTTAGATTGTCTCTTTAACTACCGTTTAAATAAAGGTAAGAAGATAGTGTGATGTCAATTAAGGGTACACTACATTCACCAGAACAACCACAGCTTAATGTAGTTGTTCTGGTGAGTACAATCAGTCCCTGCAGACATTTTAATGTAAACACTGTCTTTTTATTAGAATTCTATGGCTGCAGGTACATTGTATTTGTGTCACAGACACTTCAGTAAGATGAGGTGGTAATTGTGCTTAGAATGTACCTTTAATCACTGTTTAAATAAAGCTAAGAAGAAATTGTGAGAATGTGTGCATCATTAGACACACCAACATGACGAACAGGCACTAGGACCATGCAGAGAGAGTTCAGCAGCACTCTCTGCATGGGCCTGTATGTTGGGGGCTTGCCAGACAGGCTATCAGTCCACCTTGCATACTTGTTTTCAGACTGACATACTCCTTCAGTGTCACATCACCAGTGACGTGACTCACGTCACTGGTGACGACCGATCAGGGCCCGTCCAATGTTGGGAGGGTGGTCTGGGATGGTTACAGTCGACATCTGTAGCCAATGGCAAACCATTTTAGTTGGAATTTAATGCTGAGCAGAAAGGTGAAGTGCTGCACTGCTTAGCCATGCAACAGGAAGTAAAGATCAAGAGATAATTTGGAGAACTGGGTGGGACAATTGTTGAGATATAATGGGTGGGGACAGTGTTAAGTTGTAATTAATATAACAGTTATTAACAGTTATCATAATGAGTTTGAAGAGATTTAAGAGATTAAAAATGTTACAATCCAAGCAGTAAAAATGTAACCTAATAAAATGAGGGAATCAGAAGGAATAAAATGGTATTTTTCCCCACACACAAAAGGATTGGAGTGAGTCAAAGATACAAATCGCTCTACAGAGAGTAGCAAGTAAAGGTTAACCTGTCAAGAATGTTCTTTTTTGTATTGACGGATGAAATCATTTTGTTGAGCCTTTAGTTTTTGAAGATGGCACCTTTTGATCCTGCTGCAATCAATGACCTCACTATAGCTATTCTGAGTTTTAACATAGATAAATGTGGATAACAATTCCTTGCGCAGAGTAAGGTTTGCAGGGTTATGGTCTTGTTACAGTGAAACAGAACCCGCGTCACTTATTTACAGCATGATATTACAGTGAAGCAGTACCTGCGTCACTGCTTTACAGCATTATATTACAGTAAAACAGTACCCACGTCACTGCTTTCCAGCATGATGTTACAGTAAAACAGTACCCGCGTCACTGCTTTACAGCATGATATTACAGTAAAACAGCACCCGCGTCACTGCTTCCAGGATGATATTACAGTAAAACAGTACCCGCGTCACTGCTTTACAACATGATATTACAGTAAAACAGTACCCGTGTCACTGCTTCCAGGATGATATTACAGTAAAACATTACCCGCATCACTGCTTCCAGCATATTACAGTAAAACAGTCCTCGTGTCACTGCTTTACAGCATGATATTACAGTGAAACAGTACCTGTGTCACTGCTTCACAGCATTATATTACAGTAAAACAGTACCCGCGTCACTGCTTTACAGCATATTACAGTAAAACAGTACCTGCGTCACTGCTTTCCAGCATGATGTTACAGTAAAACAGTACCTGCGTCACTGCTTTACAGCATGATATTACAGTAAAACAGCACCCGCGTCACTGCTTCCAGGATGATATTACAGTAAAACAGGACCTGCTTCACTGCTTCCAGGATGATATTACAGTAAAAGAGTCCTCGTGTCACTGCTTCCACGATGATATTACAGTAAAACAGTACCCGCATCACTGCTTCCAGGATGATATTACAGTAAAACAGTACCCGCGTCACTGCTTCCAGCATGATATTACAGTAAAACAGTCCTTGTGTCACTGCTTCCAGGATGATATTACAGTAAAACAGTACCCGCATCACTGCTTTACAACATGATATTACAGTAAAACAGCACCCGTGTCACTGCTTTACAACATGATATTACAGTAAAACAGAACCCTCGGCCAGGTAATCACTGTTCTGAAGATATTGTGCAAGAATGTCTACCATTAAATTTCAAATGCCACACATTGCTCCTTAACTGGAATTCTGGTAAGATTAATTAAAAATATATATGTAATCCCATCTATTAAAGGAAAACCATAATTTTTTCCCTTCCCATAAAGCTGAAATATATATTGATAAGAAACATTATAGTATGCCAACTAGAACAAACTAGCAGTAAACTAAACATGCCCTGATTTTTGACAAGGCGTATGCATATTACATAGAAACATAGAATGTGACGGCAGATAAGAACCATTCGGCCCATCTAGTCTGCCCAATTTTCGAAATACTTTCATTTGTCCCTAGCCTTATCTTATAGTTAGGATAGCCTTATGCCTATCCCACGCATGCTTAAACTCCTTTACTGTGTTAACCTCTACCACTTCAGCTGGAAGGCTATTCCATGCATCCACTACCCTCTCAGTAAAGTAATACTTCCTGATATTATTTTTAAACCTTTGTCCCTCTAATTTAAGACTATGTCCTCTTGTTGTGGTAGTTTTTCTTCTTTTAAATATAGTCTCCTCCTTTACTGTGTTGATTCCCTTTATATATTTAAATGTTTCTATCATATCCCCCCTGTCTCGTCTTTCCTCCAAGCTATACATGTTAAGATCCTTTAACCTTTCCTGGTAAGTTTTATCCCGCAATCCATGAACCAGTTTAGTAGCCCTTCTCTGAACCCTCTCTAAGGTATCAATATCCTTCTGAAGATACGGTCTCCAGTACTGTGTACAATACTCCAAGTGAGGTCTCACCAGTGTTCTGTACAATGGCATGAACACTTCCCTCTTTCTACTGCTAATACCTCTCCCTATACAACCAAGCATTCTGCTAGCATTTCCTGCTGCTCTATTACATTGTCTGCCTACCTTTAAGTCATCAGAAATAATCACCCCTAAATCCCTTTCCTCATATGTTGAGGTTAGGACTCTATCAAATATTCTGTACTCTGCCCTTGGGTTTTTACGTCCAAGATGCATTATCTTGCACTTATCCACATTAAATGTCAGTTGCCACAATTCTGACCATTTTTCTAGTTTACCTAAATCATTTGTCATTTGGCTTATCCCTCCTGGAACATCAACCCTGTTACATATCTTAGTATCATCAGCAAAAAGACATACCTTACCATCAAGACCTTCTGCAATATCACTAATAAAAATATTAAAGAGAATGGGTCCAAGTACAGATCCCTGAGGTACCCCACTGGTGACAAGTCCAACCTTCGAATATATTCCATTAACTACAACCCTCTGTTGCCTGTCACTCAGCCACTGCCTTACCCATTCAACAATATTTGAATCCAAACTTAAAGATTGCAGTTTATTGATAAGCCTTCTATGTGCAACAGTGTCAAAAGCCTTACTGAAATCTAGGTAAGCAATGTCTACTACACCACCCTGATCTATAATTTTAGTTACCCAATCAAAAAAATCAATAAGATTTACCTTATAACTTACAATGTGTTAAAATGATTATGAAGTTATTTGAGATCTCACAGTTGGCTGTGTTTACATCTCTGACTGGGGAACAAATTAAGTTAGTGTGATATATAAATTAAGATGGACAGATTTGTCCTTTCACTGGGGATGGTAAAAATGCATCATATAGGGTCACGGTAATAGTCCTATCATTGCATTTTCCATGACCAATAGCCTGCTTTTTAACACACTATACATTAGTTTTTTGGAACTGCAATGACATTTTTAGTACACAATGCCATTTCAGCCCCAACCAAAATTTATGTTGGCTTAGCATACATACATGGAGTTTTCTGCTTCTAAATATGGCTGTTTTAACACATGTTTACATATGTCCCCACTAATTCTGAAGGAAGATCAAATTTTTCTGCAAAAAGGCAGTGTTTTATAAACTTAAATGTTTCATCAAATTGCAAAAAGCATGGTATGTGCAAAAGTCCCCCCTCCCCCCCACCCCAAAAGTATTGACTTTATGTTGGTTTTTACGTGCCTCGCAATTATGGTAAAAATGTTTTCCATAATTTCTTGACAACAATTTTCTCGTGTAATGAGCAAAAGACAGGGATCTCGTCTGAAAGGATCTGCAACCGTCACAGGCGTGTTTTTTTTTACCAGTAGCTAAATTGCATATAACTCCCATGTAATCTCTTAAAGCTCAGATCCGTTGTAAAATTCTAAGACTGCGCATATATTCTTAAAATTCTAGTGTAATTCTGCTAGGTAGAAACCATAAACCCTATACATTGAAAATGAGCTCAAGGCCCACAGTGATAGTCACATTGGCGATGCAGCTCCGTGAGTTACATTTTCAGAGCAAGCAAATTACTTGCATTTTTCTATTAGATATAAAATGGGGCTGAATACATGAGTTACAAAGTTTGTAATGCCATGTTTCATAATAAATAATAATAAAGGACATCGTGGGGCCTTTAACTTGTCAATCGTTAACTTAAAAAAGGACATCCAGTCACTTTAAATGTGGAAATTGAGATTGCAAAATGAATGTGTTGTCCTTTTCTGTACAGTTCACATCTTTACTCCACTGTTTACTCACAGGCCACACACAGCACTATATCCGGGAACAGACGACACAAGGTCTGTGCAATTGTAAGAATAGACTTCCCTGATTTTTTCTTCATAGACATGGACTTATGAATAAACACGAGGATGAGAATGCACCTGAACCTTGTTACATTAGTGATATAATGTATCCTGTTAATACTACTATTATATCATTGTACTAGAAGGTGTGCTACATTTTTCAGAGAGGGAAGTACCGTGCAATGCGGGAACTTCAGCACCATGGACAGTGACAAACACGAATGGCCATTAGCCTATGGGTTACATATATTTATTTATTTATAAAATATTTTTCCAGGATGGATACATTGAGATTTCTCTCGTTTTCAAGTACGTCATGGGATATGTTGTCTTAATGATCAGTGTACTAAATACAGTTGTACAGGAGACAATGCCTGTTGTAGAATGCTATTCCAGAGGGCTCATATTTAAGCAGAGCTAAGATTCAGATATAGGAATTATGAATCTCTTTGGTAATTATTAAACTAAAAATAAAGTGCTTTTTTTTTTTCCATTGACCCCTGAAAAATCTACAGAGAATGGATCATACCCTCTGGCATCTCTATTCTGTTTATCCATAAGCCGTGTTGTGTTTCTTTTTTTTTTTTTCTCTTTAAATGTTGGTTTCTGCCCTGATAAGCACAATTCCTTGAGACCCGTACAATTTCATTAAGAGTATACTGATCTTAACACACATACACAAGGGTTGCAATGCCAAATGCCCATCTAGTCAGGCCTGCCTTTGCCTAAGCACCTCTGAAAAAGACAGCCCATTCACACAGAAAGACAAATGGAATGGTGTGCATATTAAAAAAAACCTTGACATGCATAACAATGTATGGAGAGAACTGCAGCAACACCCAATATCTCAACCTGGAATCCATATTCAGGATGAATCCAATTACTGTATCTGAAACCCAGCCAAGAGCAAGATGTAGGTAGGATTAACAACGGGAGATGCATACCTAGTTTGCATACTGCTGCTTCTCTCTCACAATACATGTTCGTATCTCATTCTGTCCTCAGGCCTCTGCAGCACATTTGCCTTCTGTTAATTAATATTGGTATGTGGGCTAATTAAAATGGTTACAATGTCATGACACATGTTCTTCTCTGAGGTCTACCATTTATTGGCAGCTCAGAGTAACGTCACTATCTTAATTGGACTGTTACATTATTCTTTGATTTTTTTAATGTATTTTAAATCATAGAAACACTGGTTGTGATTGTATCATTCATATAAAATATATTTAGTCTATTCATAGAGATGCTTTTTATTTTGGTGTGGGGGGAGAGGAAATGTGATGCTTTTAGAACAGTTTTGGCAAAGATTGAAGAAGCAGGAAAGTGGGCATTTTTTATACAGAAGTATTGCAATTTTTTACTTTTGTCACATATTTTTTTTTTTTAAAGATCTCCCCATTGCATCGGTTGTTTACTCAAATATAAATTGACCCAAGCCATTTTTAAATTTTTTAATGTCTAGCAAGTGTTCTTCATCTAACATTCTCCTGCACTTGCTATCAGTACAGATTTCGTCCCACACTTATCATATTTACCTATAGTCTACATTAAACCACCTGCATAATATTGTGTAGTTCCCTCGTTTTGCCAAGACATCACTGATGCATTGAAGCATGTACACCACACGACCTCTGAACATGCCCTGTGGTATTTGGCACCAAGACATTAGCGGCATATCTTTTAAGTCCTGCAAGTTGGACTTTTAGTCCTCCACGAATTGGATTTGTTTCCCAGCACATCCCAAAGATGCTCAATTGGATTGAGATCTGGGGAAGTTGGAGGCCAAGGCATCTTGAACTCTTTGTTATGTTCGTCAAACAGCTGATTTCTCTGCTACTTTGTAAAAAGCTTAAAGGGGAAGCTTTGAGATATAAGTCAAAATAGACAATAATTGTTTAAATTAATACATTGACCGCCTTTGTTTACAACAACTGTCCATAAAGATTGGGGTTCTTGGGACAACTTTTCTAGGTCAGGGTCGTTTGTTGAGATGAATGATCTTTGCATCTTGCGGTTGTGCCCCAACTTTCCCATTTCTCTTTCGTCCCTTCTTTATTTATTTTTTAAAAACTATTATCTGTTCTATTCATGTTTGTATTATCATAAGCAACTTTAGTATAATTGTCTAGCTGGGCATACAGGTGCTCCAGGTCTAGTGTCTTATAATTTGTAGTTTCCGGTGACTGTATGGTCTACTTTTGTTAAAAAAAAAATGACAGGAGCTTTTTCTAATGTCTGGCTATTGTTACAAGATAGTGGTTTGTATTGCACAGTTCTTGCCTGTCAGAAAAATAAAGAATGTGTTTACTCTCTTCTGTGGCCTAGTGATGTCACAGATAGTCTTTGCCTGGGTGATACATTACTTGCACACATGCACACATGTCCACACAGTGCATATTGTCTTCCTGAATATACATAAGTATGTACTATTTCAGCGTAACTCCGGAAATTACTTTCATAAATAGTATATTTATGGCATAAGCATATGTTAAACTACAAATGTGAAATATTTAAATATAATAAAAGTACACATGATAATTGATTGAAAATAAGTAGAAGGAAAAGGAAGGAAGGCTAGATACAGTGGTTAATTGGCGTCCATAAATTAGTGGTCAGAGCGACACATTCCTAGATAACAGTAGGGGTGCTATTAGTGTAATAAAATATATATCAGTAAAAGATAATTCATTTATAATGAAAAGGCCTGCAGCCGTTACATTGGCCTCAACTTTCTCCTGAGAATAGAAGTCTGAAAGATTGTAACAAATATAGCAAAACAGTAAACGTAACCAGTATTTATCTGATTAAAGAAACACTATAGCTTTCGGATTACAACGGTGTATTCCTAACACTACAGTGTCCCTATGCAATAAAATGATTGCCACCACCACCCCGCACCCGCCAAGTAAATGTTTAAGACACTCACCTGATTCCATTGCCGAGATCCTGACATAAACATCCATAGAAACTAATGCACTGCATGTGCATTAGGCCTACCCCGTAGTAAAACATTGATCCATTGATTTCCTATGGGGGATTTCAGCACACTGTAAGGCAGCCAACTGTATGTCTGTCAACGAGTCTTAATCGTGCAATGGAAACATTGCAGCTTCTCTGAAAGGGGACATGGACACTGCAGCCAGACCACTTCAATAAAATTTGACGCAGGTTCTTTCTTCCACTTGTTCATATATGTAGTTTTTTGGAAGTGCAATCTTTGATGCTAGTGATTTTTCTACTAGACAGAATTGTGTGACATAATAATATTGACTTTTACATACTCATTTGACTGTTTGTTTTTGTGTGTGATTAATATTTTAAAATAGACTTAATAAAAATGTAGTTTCAAACTTTATTATATATTGCTCACTTGTGTGCTCCTTTTGAAACAGTCTTCTGGATTGGAGCATGGTGCATTAAGTTCCTTTAAAGCATTACATGTGAGCTGCTTAGAGTGCCCTCCTGTATTTTTTAATAAGATAGAGGTGTACTTGGCAGCTTCCTGTGTCATTCAATAGATGTGATATGGACTGACAAGGCTAATTTGAAATGGAGAGGATTTGTTAGTGTAGACAAACTATGGGACCAGATTGTAAAAGCAGCAATGGGGTGTGATGTTTAAGTCCCTGGTGACACTACTAAAGATTTAAGCATAATATTGCACATGTACATGCACAAAGCATTGGTAAGAGCTGTACAGTGGATGTCTGAGAACAGCTATAAGAGAAAAAAAGTCGCAGTAAACATTTTGCTTTGGCAGTTTTACAAATTTAAAGGAACACTCCAAGCACCATAACCAATACAGCACACCTCTAGAGATTATGGTGCCAGGAGTGCCCTAGAGCCATTCCACAGTAAATAGTTAAAATGTTTTAGCACAGTTTCACGGCTTACGTCTGTACCGTTGGGCACCCATGGCCTCAGCCCCTGCTTGTAGACTTCTCCTGCAGGGCCACGTACACACAGGTTTTATTGGTTGACTGTCAGTTGGGCTCCTTTAGCTATAGAGATATCTGGCTACTCCTGCTGATGCTCATGGGATCCAGGTAAGTTGTCACACCATACTAAAATGGTCCAATTACTTATGGTGGGAAATAACAAGGACACTTGTGGCACCATAACCACTACAGTGGGCTGTAGTGTTCTTTAACTGGTGTTTGGAACATTCCTTTAAGTGATGAGCCAATCACTGCTACCAAGAATCTTCATGCAGGGAACTACGATTAATGGACTATTCTTTGTACGTCAGATCACTTAACTTTATGTTTTCACATTTACCATAAGCCAGTGCAAGTTTATTTTATTTTAATGGGATAATTTAATAAACTGTGAATAATTTAAGACTGGCATAATTTAGGCTAGAATAGCTGAGCAGGAAACTTTTTCAAATTCTGTTCTTTTGCACTAAAATCTGCATCATCCATTGCTAATTCTCATCAATTCCTAGCTTAGTAAATAAACCTGCTAGTGTTGTGAATAGAGCAGCCAAAAAGACATGTTTTTTTACAGGACCTTTTATCTTTGTTTATCTGCGTAGATAACATATATGGTAATAATACTTCAGGGTTATTAAAAAAATAGAAAAAAAACCCATCTATTTTAGTGTATCAGGGCCAACTGAATACTGAAAGTCGTTAATAATCTATGCTAGTAGTTGGGGTGCTATTTGCATGTCACATGGCATACGGATGATCCCCCCCCTCATATCTGTTCCTACCCAATGACACATTGAATCTGGTAGTTTCGAATTGGAAGGAAAAGAAGATGGACATATCTATTTTAATTCTCCTTGGAGAGAAAATTAGTTTTTCTGCCAGGCCCAACTGGCCAGTAGCTCCCCTCCTTATCATCATGCTGCAGAGTGATTCCCTAATGCAGAATTTATTTATTTTATTAACAGCTGCACACCGAGATAAAGATATTGCCTACAAGTTAAACCATGCAGCCATATTTATGTTCCAGATTAATACACCCACTTCATTGGGAAATTGAAATATCGTAACATGACCCATGGGATGATGTAAACAAATCTCTGCTAGCCTTTCCTTTAAGGAAAGTCTTGTCAGACGTCTGTGTACTGTGGGTGTAAAGGGAGCCTTTATCAGAGAACCTGGTAATGCATTTATTGCCCACAGCTAGTTACCTCCTATTCCCTCTACTGAATTTCTTCCTTTTGCTGTTGCTGTTAAGTGTGCCATCTAAGTACACTGTGGCTGGCTGATAGTAACCACTTTCAATGCTTTAAATAAATTTAAAAGAGCACTATAGTGTTAAGACTACATATCCCTCAGTGCACTAGTCTCTATTTAGATTCAGAAGCCTACCTTAGGCAAAGTACAAATACTTATTAAAAGAAAAAAAAGTTTTATTAACTTTTTCCAGTGCCGAGACTCTCTTGGTGCTGCTGCCCGCTCCTCCCACAACGTCATTGTGAAGACATCACTGCCACGTTGGATGTCCAATCCAATGCTCCTCTTAAGGAGCATCGCATGTATTGTGATTGAGGACCGGTGCATCCAATCAATTGTCATGGGAAAGCATTGAATTCCTATGAAAAGCAATTGAACACATGACTGAGTTTCACTTGGCAGTTGCTGTGAAAGCGCCGCTAGTGGCTGTCAGGAAGACAACTACTAGATGTGTTAGCAAAAACTGCAATGTTGTACATTTCAAGGTTTAAAGTAAAGAGCCAGTGCATTGAGATGAAATGTCTGGGTGCATTTAGTGGTTCCTTAAAAGAAAGCATTGGATTGGCTAAAATCGGCAAGGGGGCGGGGCCAAACGCTGAATCAATGCATCTGTATGAGGGAAATTCAGCGTCCCCATGCAGAGCGTGGGGACGCTGAACAGCAGGGCTGCTTACTGTGCAGCCCTGAGCCAGGAAGCACCTCCAGTGGCCATCTAAGGCATGGCCACTTGTAGGTGTCCCTAGGGGCAATGTATACACTTCCTTTTCTCTGAAAAGGCAGTGTTTACATGAAAATGCCTGAAGGCAATGATTATGCTCACCAGAACAACTACATTAAGCTGTAGTTGTTCTGGTGATTATAGTGTCCCTTTAGGTTTCAGGCACAATCCTTGGTTCCTCTGGTCTATCTAATCATATCCTACGATCTTTATGCTATTATTTTTTATAAAACAACTTGAACAACTTTTACCTTTCCAAATTCAGTCATGCCTCAAACATTTGTCAGAAGGGCATTTTGTTAACATATTGTAGATTTACTGGGTTAGTTACTGAAGTGAGAATTGTCAGCAACCCAAAGTGAATTTCAAAATGAAGACTAAAATAGTCAAACTGGAAGCATAGCTGACTTGAAGAATCTTTCTAAAGTGGCTATGTTGCCTTGTATTCAATTTTTACTTTAGTGAATAACCATGTCATTGTTCTGGAGCACTAAAATAGTTACACTCTGTAACAGATTCCCTATACTCTGACTGAGTATATCCCTTGTAGTTCTCCCAAATCCCAAGTGAAGCAGTGAATAATGCTCTGAGCTACCCAAACTTCAGCCTAGAATTGATAACGGGTACAACAGGAATCATTTTATTCTGGCCAGATGGCCTGCTTTTATACACATCAGGGATACAGTCAACAGGCCCATAACACTCCCACAATACGCCCAGAACACTCCCACAACACGCCCATGAATTTCTGAGTCAGAATGACTTAGCAAAAAAACATAAAAATGCCCCAAAACATCATAAAAATATATAATAAAAAAATACATCCTTAAATAGCCCTGATCTGAGCGCCCAAGTTGTTCAAATAGCGCTCAGATCCATGCAGTGTAGGGGAAACACCACCGTGTTAAAGTTCTGACTGGCCGCACACATGGTCCTATGCCAAAAACAGTTCCAGGGCATTTGGTGCTTTTGTCGGTCAACTTTAGGGAGCTCCTGTGGTTGCAATACTGCTTTCCCCTTAGTCTCAGGCACCTTCCCTCCAAAAAGCGCTCTCCTGGTGGATTTCAAAGTGGTTCAAAACTGCGAACCAAGTTGTTGGGGAACCGCACAGTCACCTCATGCTGAAAACCGTTCCATAACATTCATGACTAAGTCCCGCTGACGTGACCGGGAACCCACAAAATCCTCATGCTGAAATTAGTTCCATAGCGGTCACGGCTAAGTACTGCTGGGACTGTTCATGGGTTTGGTTCAGGCGAATGGCCGCCAGGGAGTCAGCTTTCGGTTCCGTTTGCATGAAGGGAAAGTGCCGAACCAGGGGCACCCAGGGCAAGCTACTAATAGCCAATAGTCGGTGGGCAGGAGGCCAGCTTCTACACTCCTCCATGAATTCGTGGCAAACGTCCAGGGCAAGGAGCATTTGTCACACACTCACAAATATAAAAAGCCTGGTGTGCTTCTATTAATGCACAGATATATCAACAGACACAGTCATCAAGTATCATTCACACGCATATCTCAATACTGCAGGTCTAATCCACTGCATTCAGATACATATATCAGAATGCGTCAGGTCTAATCCACTGCATTCAGATACATATATCAGAACACATCAGGTATAATCCACTGTATTCACACACATACATCGGAACAAGTCAGGTATAATTCACCGCATTCACTCACATACATCGGAACAAGTCAGGTATAATCCATTGCATTCATACACATATAGCTGTAAAAACAAGCTGGTCACCTTGCCATGTAACCACATACATCAGAATAAGACAGTTTTCAATCTCACCATGTAATTAGATACATAAGGATCTATCCCACAACTCTTAGCCTTTTTAAAAAAAATATGATAGCTGTTATTTCATTTGATTTAATATCTGAATTACATAGTTGGTTGCCTAATTAGCGTTTTGATTTATTTTGCCTATGCTGAGGAGATGGCCTTAGTCTACTGAATGCAGTTCAGACATTTTGCTTAAGACTGTCTTCTTTCTCTTACAGAGCCGGATGGCAGAAAGTCTTCGCCTCTTCGATTCCATCTGCAACAACAATTGGTTCATTAACACCTCACTTATCCTTTTCCTTAACAAGAAGGACCTCCTAGCGGAGAAGATACGACGCATTCCACTTACTGTTTGTTTCCCAGACTATAAGGGACAAAACACATATGAGGAGGCAGCTGTTTACATTCAGCGCCAGTTTGAAGACTTGAACCGCAACAAGGAAACCAAGGAGATTTACTCACACTTCACCTGCGCCACGGACACCAGCAACATTCAGTTTGTGTTTGACGCAGTGACAGACGTCATTATCCAAAACAATCTCAAATATATTGGACTCTGCTAAGTTCCTTCCGGAGCATTTTCAGAGAATGGGGTGTCTTTCTAAACCTAAGACCACATGCGCCCAGGGTTCAAAGTAAACACAGACAGAGGAGTGGGGATGCACTCAAAAGTCCTACACAAATAGCACTGAGAGCCCTAACAGAACCCCTCACCTCCTTACCTGCACAAACTGTACATTTTAACAGGGAATGGAGACTGAGCTTGATTTTCAGCAGGTTGAAAAAGGTGCCTGTAAAATTATTGGTGTCTGACCAAGAAGATGCTGTATGTTTTCTGCTCCCTGCGTCAGATGTGTGTGAATATGTGAGTGTGTGTGTGTGGATCTGTCTGTGTCTGACTGCTGTCTGGATTGTTAAACCATGGGAGATTTTCTTCTAACTTGAGGTGAGATTTTTTTGATTGTCCAGGTTGATCCATGCTGGCTCTGAATTTTTGCTGGAGCTCTGTCAGAGGGACCTGCAACCAGCTCTTTCTTAGCATTGAACAAACTATAAAAATAAAATTAAAAAAAGGATAGTTCCAACTATCTGAGGCACCTATTTTATGTGCCATAACTAAAGATTACAGGGTTCAATCTAGTTATCCAGCCATTGTCCAATTGCAACTCTAGCAGATTATTAAAACAGGAATGCTGTGTATTTAGAAGGCACTTTAGGCCAAATAAGGTTTGGCCTGTGGTTTAAGGGTCATTTTCCAAATATCACGGTATACTAATAATACATATTCTGCTGTAAATTCTTAAACTGTTCTGTATTAGGACACTCCAGACACCAACCAATTTGATAGGTTTTGGACTCATATAAGTTATAGTGTTTTTTCTCCACGTTCAAAACTGTTTAGATGTTTAAACACATATTGTCTTTTCACAATTTAACATCCTTATTAAAGGTACTCTGAGTATGTGTCCAGTCAACGAGAGATTGGTGTTAGTCAAGTTGCTGACATGACTCCAACCCACAATCACTCACTGCCATCTTATTATCTGCTCCCGCCCCCCCCCCCCTTTTTTAAATAATACTATGCAGTTAAGAAGAGGACCGTGATTGATTGGGTGGTAGTATCTAGTCAGCAGCTCAGCTCACACTGATCTCTCATTGGTTGAGCTACACAGAGTACTTACCAATCAAATAGACATTTTGCGAAAAGAAAAAGCATGGCTAAGAGGGTGGTGTTAACTTTAAGAAAGCTGCAAATCATTTGTAATTTTCTTTTTTTTTTTTTTTTTTGCAAAACGAAATGTATTTGCACAGGGAGAAAACCACAGGATGAATGAGGCCAAAACCAATCAAATGCATTTAACCCCTTAAGGACCAAACTTCTGGAATAAAAGGGAATCATGACATGTCACACATGTCATGTGTCTTTAAGGGGTTAAGCTGAATGTGTTTTCTCGTTCAATTTTTCCGCATATAGCAACAATAATGGGTTATTTCTATGAGAACCAAACTGATAGTAAGACACTCAGTTTCCAAAGAGGTCATTCAGCAGCTGATATATTTTAAATTAATTTATTATTTTCTAATATGATCCTCACTTTCAAACCAGGAATCCCTTTGGAGATACTAAATCTCTTTATCTCAGCTGATCTCACAGTGCTAAAATAGCAATACCTTTATTGGTGAACACACAGTATATATATGTATACATAATACATATACATACACAGACATTTTGTAAATGGATGGGTCGATCTCCAAGTACATTCCAAACCTTATCAGAAAACATAAAAGAGACTTCGCCACAGCAAACGCAGCCTCCATTTTTCAGGTTGTTGTCCTGTTTTGCAGCTGATAACTGTTGCAACTGAACAACAGTCTGTCACTAAAAACCATACCTATTCTCTATGAGTTTTTCCATGACCCAAGAGTTCTTTATGCAATTTAAAGGTAAACCCAAATAATCTGCACCCTACCAGCCTTCCTAACATCATCCTTGCTTGCTAACAGATTGTCTTTAAGGTGCCTGTTTATCAGCAATCCATCACCATCAGATATGAAGAGTACCAGTAAAGAGTAGGCTCCGGCTGCAGATTTTGTTTACACCAATGTAACATGGTTTGTTTCCATTAACGAGAACTTTGGGTTTTTCTTTTTTTTTTTGGTTTAGTTTTGTTTTTTCTGACAAGCCTGTATGGTTTTTCGCACAAAGAAAAAGCAGGACATTTTTATGAGGTGTTCAAGTATTCTTATTTGTAAAAAAAAATGCAAAAAAAATAATATATCACTGGAAAATACACTGGCTATTTATTTTGCAAAAAAAAAAAAGGGGAAAGAGGCTTACAGCTCCTGATTATTTACACTGAGAAAGAAAGACTTTCTGACTTGATAAACTTTGAGGTGAGGTGGGCCTCCCAAAATTTTATTTTAAACTGGAGCAGTGTGGTACTACAGAGGCCTTCAATGGAGCAATATGAACAATACCATCACACTTTGCTTTAAGAATTGTCGTAAAGTAAGTTTTGGGGTTAAGAGCACTGAAAGGTACTGTCTGATAATACTATCAATGAAATACCCTGAGGAAGCAAGTGATAGCTAATTTGTATTTTATTTTTCTGGAAAACAGTCGCTAATTCTGGATGTCTGTGTGAAGTCTGTGTGTAAATAAGTTGAGGCCGTGTAAAGCACATCCACTTGGTATGTAAATTCTAGCCCTCCAGCTTCATGTGTAATCCCAGCCACACAGTGCCCTCCTGAAATCACATTGCCCCTAAACCCTATGTATGATTCCTCTGCCAAGGGCTTAATTCTTCAAGGACCCAAGCTAGTTGCAGTACACCGTGTTCCTGCTAAATTGCAGTGTTCACAGTGTTTTGCAGGCTGCCTTAGGCTTGAAGTTTGATGACACTACATTTTCAGATTGAAACTCTACTGGCGAAAGAGAAATAAAGATTCTGAATGGTTCTTTGTGTGTTTTATTGATTACATCTTCTTTCAGGCCAATTAGAGCCTCTATCTAGTGGAGGAAACAGTCCAGGCATCACTCCAAGGAAAGCCATGTACAAAAGACCTATATTTCTGAAACTTTAAGTAAGGTGTAAGACAGACTAAATGGAAACCAATGGTTTGCAATGACTGAACATGACCTGTACAACATAAATGGATAAATGGATGCCCAAATGGTGGTCCGTGGGCTGAGTGAAGCCAATGACAATGTTTATAAGACCTAGCCTGCCTTACAATCAACGAGTTCTATTCTAAAACAAAATATATTTAAGAACAGCACGCTTGTGTCTGCTTCCTAAAGCTGTGGGTAAATCTCCCAACCTGCTGATCTTTGACTGTCTTTGCTACTGTTTCAAACAGTTATGTGGTCAGACAGCATATACCGGTAATTTTTTAAAATGAAGTTTGGGCTACACAGATTTCTCTTAAATAGAGCAGAATGAAGAATCTTTGCCCATCTGTTAGAGCAGAGTTGAGTCATATTACAGACAAAAGAAAAGGCACATTTTGCACACATCCTAGTAACAACATTGCCAAGGCTGGCCATTGAAACTATGTTGTTGGATTACCACCATTAATCTATGCCCACTGCACAACTGCTTTGTCAAAATCTTCAGAATGGAAGTCTGAAGAAGTCACTGGCCACAGTAGACTGGGTTAGAGCGGTCAGCTGGTGATCTATGTGAATCAGTAGCTCCCCATTAATAAAAACGGCTTGAAAAAGCAACATCTGTGTTCCAAACAGAACAGAAGGAATGGGTTACTGAGGACTTGTTCAGTGAACGGAAGGTCGGTGCCAGCAGACACCACAACTACCTCAACGAGATGAAGCAGTTACAGTGCCTACAGCATGACTTTAAGGCTGGCTGAAAATCATAGCCATTGCTCTTCACAACTGCACTTTAAATTAGTAATGGGAGCTTATGCCCTAATTTTGCACTTGCATTGCACACACATAGGAACATCAACATACACATATACAGACAATGCAAAAACAACACACACAGTACACATACATATGTACAGTTTTGCAGACACAGGAGCAATTACAGAAAACACACTGATATTTACACAATTATATTACACAGACACGCATTCATAATGATTGAGAGATTGACAGTAGCGGCTTTTACATCTATATACATTAAATGGTGACAATAAATAAAAAGGCGATTGGACACTAGGTGGAGGCATCCATAAGCGAAAGGCCATCCTTGAATATTTCCAATTTAATATAATAAATTGTTCACTTGTCATGATCCATTACTGATCCTGTACTAGGATCTGGTGTCCAGCATGGACATTTGGAATGTATAGTCCCATCAACTCCAAGCAGTTTCATAGTACTTTGTTGTATAATTGTTTTAATAGTGACTGACCTTAGAGTACATAAATATAAAGTAAGCACTACCTCACGCTATGAAATGGCTGGACAGTTTGTAGTACAGGGAACAAGATATATTTAATTGTGAGATCATCTATTATGTCAGGCAAGGCAGGTCATTTTGTTTCACATTACTGATGTTTGGGAGATTTTGATAAAGATTTTTGTTAGCCATGATCCAATCTCAAGAACATTTGTGTGGCATTAAACCTCCTGAGCCCCAGATATAACTGCAATACGTGTAATGCAAGAATCTGTTGCGGTGGCAGTAACTGACAACTAGGCCAAGGAAGTGAAGATTGCTTTTGTCCAATAAGATTAAAAGTAAAGAGAGAATTTATATGTACAAATATATGCTTTATTAGTTTTCAAAGCACTCAGGCAAGCGTGCACCACTGCCAATTCTGGCATTTTTCCCAGTGCCCCTTTGTCACCCATGTCACAGAGAAACAGATGGAATATTATTACTAATAAATCATAAGCCACTGAATGGACACGTCTCCAAAGACTAAGTGAAAGAGAAAGACAGATGCGGTCAGGCAACTATGCCACCTAGTGGGGAAAATCAGAGATTGCTGTATAGATCTTGTGCCAACACCCTCACTGAAAAAATAGCATCCCAGTGACAAACATATTTTATAGTTTTGGCCACTGTCCAAAATTGTCTTTTATGGTAGAGAACAAAATGGTGGATTTAAATGTAAAACCTTAATTTTATTACATGACAGGAGGCTTCCTATTTTGCATAACTTTCTTTACTTACGCCTCCAGCAGCGCAAGTCAATCAAGAAACAAGCATCATATCTATATAAAGCCCTGACAGGCATATCACTTCCTCTTTCTTTGCTGCGCCAGCCAGGCACAGGTCAGAGTATTTTGTTCTCAGATCACTGACTATGTTTATGCAATTGGATTGTACTGCAGTATTTATCCTTATGTTTATTCTTATTATTCTTACTTCATTCCCCTCTGCTCCATCTCTCTGCCCTCCTTATTGGTAATTCTACTTGAAATTTTTTCACACTCTGCTGTCCCTTCCCTTTACCTTCCTGTCCCTCCTTATTAACACCATCACAGCTTTTTCGCCACGATTGCGGCGATTTTGACAGGGTCTGGGGCTAGCAGATAGGGTTCTCCGGGTGGGGGGGAATGTGGGGATCTGTCTTATCATACCGGTGGACCGCGATTGCGGTCCGCACTGGCTAAATTTGCTTGCGAACGGCGGCCATCTTGCTTGCGAACGGCGGCCATCTCGGTCCCACAAGATTCACGGCGGCCATTTTTACAACCAGGTTTTGATTCCCACGATCTGTCTTTTCTTTCACTCTAACACCCTATTTTATAGCAATTAACTGTTTTACAACGGTGATATGTGTACTGAGGTACTGACTATGTACTATTAATGTCAGACCTGATTTCTGTATTGGCAATGCTATGTATCAACTGGCCAATTTAGATTATACTCCAAACGTGTATCTAACCTGGGGTGACCCCCCTCTTCACCGGGTGACCCCCCCCCATTCAAACAGGGGCATATATCAGTGTTACTACCACTGCAATCACAGGGGTGACCCCCATGCGAGACTTGCACAGACCCTTCAGGGGCAAGCATATTATAGAGGTGACCCCCCCTTACAGCTGGGGCGACCCCTCACACCCTACCGACGCTCTATACAGCTTGCCATACGCAGACCACAGGTCATACCTTTATATTTAATACGGCAACTCCATGTTACGACTGGGGTGATCCGTTCACCTCCTTAACGGATACAGGAGGGAGAACTCACAGTGACATACAAGAGTGACCCCATTGGTCGATATAAAGGCTTCCCACGACTCACCTTACACGGGCTCAGACCCGATTACAATTGACCGTTCATCCCAGTCTTATAGAGGGTGACCCCCTACTACCATTGCCTAAACCAAGTGGTTCTGATTGACGGACAACACTGGGTGACCCCCAGTTGTATGTGGAGGTCCACTGTGTAACAACACCTGTACTTCTGCACCTGAACCTGTTCTGTCTTCCACAGACGGGAAGATTCAATTAACCACAATTAGCGACTCAACTCAACCACCCTCTCCAGACTTCCAGTCAATGATAAATGTAGCGGTGGCAGCCTCAGTAGAGAAAGCTATCACCAAGATGCTGGTGCACAACTCTCTCGACATGGCGGGCATTGACACCACAACTACCAGGACACCAGGGACCCCGACAACTCCAAAATAGACACCTCAGCGTCCAAGAGGGGCTGGAAGTGCACCGTCAAGGGCCCTCTGAAATTGAGGGCCACTCAAACGCAGCCACGAAGCAGAACGTCAGGACCCTTCTCCCCCTTATATCCCATCCTTGGAGGACGAGGACTCAATCCCTCCACCCTCCCTCACGATTATGGACGAATGGGAGGCTGAGGAATCTCCATCAGAGGAGGACGACTGGCCACGGGAAGACATGGACTACGTCCAAGAAACAGCTTGAGACAGTCATTTTGACAGAAGGGGCTCTCACAAATCAATAGATATACTAGAGGACGGTGCCTTCCTCGACATGCAGGGCACGCCCATGTTTGACCCCTGCACGATACAACACCCAAGATAGTCTGAGTGGGGATTGCCAGAACACCTGGCACAGTTTATCCACTTCTGGTTGAGGAAACCCATGGAGAAGGAAGTACGCTGAATGCCCAGACCCCGGAGTTTGACACCACAGTGGTGATGTTTATGTCCCGTTCGGGCCGGGACCCACGTAAGGGCATAGAGAAAGGACTAAAAGCCTCCCAGGATAAGCTTCTGGATATGCTCGGTCACCTGGCAAAGATTTTTTACTTCGCCAACCTGGCCCTCACCCAAGGCATTCCCCTGGATGCCCTTGACGTGAGGGAATGAATAAAAACGGGCCACATGCATGCTGGGCAACAAGAACGTGGCCATGTGCGCAGAAAGACGCAAGCCGTTAGGCCTCGTCGGGCATGGAAGGACAAAAAACGCTCATACACGAAGATAATTTGCGCTCTATTTGACAAAGGAGCGGTGGAATTCACTCCGAACGATACGTTTTTTTCAGCAATATCTTCGTGGTCAAAAAGAAGATGGGCGACTACTGACCTATCATCAACCTACACAAACTCAATGGTTTTGTAACGTACCGACAGTTCAAGATGGAAGGTATCCACTTCCTACGAGATCTGCTTCTCAAATACGACTGGTTCACGCACTTGGACTTGAAGGACGCTTACCTGTCCATCCCCATAGCACATGTGAGTCGACCATTCCTTCGATTCACTTGGGAAGATCGGACATGCCAGTTCACATGTCTACCGTTCTGACTCAGTTTGGTCCTGTGGTGATTCATGAAGCTTCTGAAGCAAGTCATGGCGCACCTGAGGGCAAAGGGAGGGCAAAGGGAATCTGCTGGCTCATCTATCTGGACGACATGATATTTTGCGAAAGGGCATCCAGACAAGGTTTACAGTGCGATTTCTGGAATCGTTGGGCTTCATAGTGAACACAGAAAAGTCGGCACTATCTCCATCCCGAGTGGTTCAATTCCTCGGATTCGAAATAGACTCAAGAACATGTGTCTTATGCCTCCCCACTATGAAGATAGCTGCGATTCGAAAGGAGATACGATGTGACACCATCCCCATTCGCCTCCTTGCCAGAGTGGTCGTACTGCTGTTATCTTCCATCCAAGCAATCTTCCTGGGACCACTACATTATCGGGCCATTCAACGACTGAAGGCTCACTACCTACGGTCCGGACACTCGTACGACCACTGGGTACCAGTTCCCGCAGAGGTACGGACGGAACTTAGCTGGTGGCTCCTGCAGATGGAAGCCTGGAACGGCAGGGCCATATTCGGACCAACCTCAGATTTCGTCTTGGAATCGGACGCCAGCCTCTGGGGAGCCCACTGCACATAAGCTTCCACAGGAGGCCCATGTTCGGAGGAGGAGAAGCTCCTCCACATCAACTGCCTGGAACTGATCACAGGCTGTTTTTTGCGATCCGCAGTCTGGCCAAGGACATGTCCAATTGTTGCATACTCCTACGTAGGGACAATATGTCAGCGGTCCAATACATAAACTGCTTGGGCGGAGCCCGGTCTCGGACCCTGACGGAGGCAACGAGGAACATATACCATTTCTGTCTTCCCCGTAACATTACAATCAAAGCGGAATATCTACCGGTGATCAACAACCTCACTACGGATTGGTTCTCTCACCACTGGCGAGACAGCAGCGACTGGTGCCTAGACGCATTGGTATTCGCCATAGTAAGAGCGATCAAAGGATCACTACACATAGATCACTTCATGTCATGGACGAACTCTCAACTGCCGAGGTACTACAGCTGGCTCCTAGATCCCCAGTGCAAAGCAGCGGATGCGTTTCTACAACCATGGCCCCCGATAGGAGCATATGCGTTCCCACCATTCTCTATGTTTGCGAGGTTCTCCTTCGTCTCCGAGTATCCAGGACTTTGATGATACTGATCATGCCATTATGGAAGACTCAAGCATGGTTCCCGGACCTGTTGGCACTAGCTCAGGATCACCCATCATTTCCACTCCTAACGAACCCGTAAGGTGAACCTCACACACTAATTCTACAAAAACATCTGTAATTAGTGGCCTGGAGTCTTTCCAGGGAGCCTGGTCTGTCGTGGGGCTATCGCAAGCGACTAGAGACCTACTATCGGACTCGTGGGCACCAGGAAACCAGACAAAGCTACATATCCGCATGGAATACCAGGAATCGCTGGTGTATGGAGAGGGACTACAATCCCTTTACAGCACCTGTTACCGCAGTTCTGAATTTTGTATCAACCCTTTTTTCAACAGGGCGGTCGTATAGTTCCATTAATGTGATACGTTCAGCTATTTCGGCTGCACACGTTCCGATTAACGGCACTCCGATCAGACAGGATCCTTTGATATGCCGCTTATTACAGGGTATCAAACTATCCAGTCCCCCGACTCCAAAGTATAATCGATTGTGGGACGTAGATTTGGTTATTCGCTTCCTTCGAATTTGGCCGGATAACTCGGACCTCTTGCTCTGACAACTATCAGCCAAACTCACATTGCTCTTATGTCTGGTGTCTTTTCGTCATATTTCGGACATTCGAGCGTTCGATGTGGACGGATTTTCAGTATCCCCAGATGGATTCATCATCCACGTCATACCAGTTTTTCCCGGCGGTTCCCCCTCTCTCTGTCGTGCACACTTTGCTTCGCTACGTAGAAGTTACTACTCCCATTCGGTCATCACGATCAGGTCAACTTCTGGTCTCTTATACCAAACCGTACAAGTCAGTCACTACGACCGCATTGGCTAGATGGGTAAGTTGGCTTTTATCCCCAGCGGGGGTGGAGTTGTGTTTCAGGGCTCACTCGGTTCGGGGGGTAGCTGCTTCTCGGGCCTTCACGGGCCTCCCTTCACGTAATAAAATTGTAGATTATGCCAACGTAGTGTACCTATAGTGATGTAACTCCTAATTGGCAGAGAAGTGAGTGGTGATATAGTAGGGACAAGATCTATACACCAAAACTGCTTCATTAAGCTAGAGTTGTTTCTAGACTTAGAGTATACGTTTAAGAATTACACTTGATAAGAGAAAATAAGGTATCTTGAAAAATTTAGCAAAACAGTATAATAAGTATTGTAACCCTTTAACCATGGAGAGGGGAAACCTCGGTCTGGGCAGAATTATGTAGTTCAGTGCTGCATGGAAGCTCAAATGTACATTTAAAAAAAAAAATATCAACAAAATCATATTACCAGCAATGCATTACTTATTCCTCTGCACTGGAAAGGATACGTATTTGAAACAAAATATACTATCCAAGCAATGTCCTTTTACATACCTTCTGAATTTTCTTTTGTCTTTATTTTCTCCGTTGCTTATTTGGTCTATGCCCTTGTTTACCTGTACTCTTCTGTCGTAGTTGATCATTTAATTTCCAGTTACATATTGCTTCCTTAAATTCCATTATTTTTATCTGCATCATGTTTTTTACATTTGTCTACTCAACACTATTCCTTCTCTTCATCTTACGGCGATCTTGTTTTTTTCAACACAGCTCTACATTGCTACTTTTATTTCTGTTTTCACTATCCTGACCCTTTTATCCGTTTTCCTCTTTCTTCATACTGTTCCATGTTTCTTCTATCCTACTTCCAATATTTTGATGTGTTCCATCTCTTGTGTTCCATCCAGGGTTTATTTTACCTCCATTTTGTTACTTTCCTCTATGACCTATCCTATGTCCAACCTTCCTTCCTTCCTCTTGCAGTGATTAACTTGCAGTGATAGATAGGACATTTTCACATATAGTGCATCAGATACATAGTATTTGGTGATGGGTTACAAATTAGCTTCAACAAAGAGTGAATGTAGTAAAACAGAAGGCTCCTACATGACAATCATAAGTACTACAGTAAGACGCTGTACGGTCTCTTACCTGCTGGGAGCTCAGACAGCATCTCAAAAGTTTGGTGCATGTTCCTTCTACAGATATTAACAGGATCATCCAGGAGATGGGATAGGGCAATGATAATTTCACTTCGCAAGATCCCTTCCCTAAAATACAACAACGCCTTCTTTTGTTACATGGATTCCATGATGCATTGCTCCTATGGACCTGTTAGGATATATATCGTAGGATATGCACTACTATGGATTGTAAAGTGTAAGGCTTCAGCTGTATGTATGTATTTTTTTTTTTTTTTAAAGGGACAGAAGGCTTTTCAAGTCATAACACATTAATTGAACTGGTCATAAGAGGTTCACTTTAACTTAAAAGGAAATGTATAGAGGTTTAGAGATTATCAGCTAGGCGCACTCAATCAATAAGTTGGGTTCCTGTTTTGGACCTACTCAGTTCAGTAAAAACATCCAGCTTCTCCTGCTGGAGAAGACCTGATGCAAAGCTGGCACATGGAGACCCAAGTAAGTTGCAAACTGTTCTAAAACAGTTTGACACTGGCTTAGTGATTATGGTGCTTAAGATATTCCTTTAAAATGGGTTTAAAAATATATTTACATTTACATTTAAAGGAACTCTCTAGTGCCAGGAAAACATATCCATATCCACTGCCCCTCTCCCTCCCACCCCCATCCCATGTTGCTGAAGGGGATAAAACCCATTCAAACACTTACCTGAATCCGGGGCCGATGTCCCTATTCAATGCTTTCCTATGGGGATTTCAGCGATGCTGGAGGTCCTCATGCATAGCGTGAGGACGTCCAGCGTCGTTTAAAACACTTTTTGTGTTCTAAGACAGCCACTAGAGGAGGACTTAACCCTGCAAGGTAATTACTTCACTTTACAGATAGACAATGACCCAAAACATACTGCGAAAGCTACCCAGGAGATTTTTTTTTAACTTGCAATGTCCAGATAAAACGAATCATAACAGTTGGACAGTTTGAAGATATTGTACATTTTAAGGTATATACTATTCAGGCTAATCTTGCATGTCTAATCGTTTTAATCAAAATAAACTAGTAGATGGAGATTTCTAGGCCTGCAGTTTTAAGATTTTATTACAACAAGGAGGCCCCCAAGTCAGTAAGCAAACATCCGGCTTATTAGGCTTAACAATTCTAACTACATCTGTTAGGTTATCCAGATTAGTATAGACTAGTATCGAATGCAAGAAAAGAGCAATGCAATGCTGGTTGTTTTTGTAAAATAGAAACACAGGGTTGAGGATTGTGAAAGTAGACAGAGGGGGAGTAGAGTGAACCAGCAGGCATAAATCAAGCATGACTAGCTAAACCTGAAGGGTACCGTTAAATTCAAAACATGCTAGATGAAAAACACACCAGCCATGCACCTGAGAAATAACCACTGGGGCTAATAAAGGAAAGCACGTTAGACATATCAGATCTCTTATACCACTGGGTTAAAAAGGAACCAAAAGAAGCAGAGTAAAAGGGAGATTTAAAGTAGAACATCATACACTGAACAAAATTATAAACGCAACAGTTTTGTTTTTGCCCCCATTTTTCATGAGCTGAACTCAAAGATCTAAGACTTTTTCTATGTACATAAAAGGCCTATTTCTCTCAAATACTGTTCACAAATCCGTCTAAATCTGTGTTAGTGAGCACTTCTCCTTTGCCGAGATAATCCATCCACCTCACAGGTGTAGCATATCAAGATCCTGATTAGACAGCATGATTATTGCAAAGGTGTGCCTTAGGCTTGCCACAATAAAAGGCCACTCTAAAATGTGCAGTTTTATCACACAGCACAATGCCACAGATGTCGCAGGTTTTGAGGGAGCGTGCAATTGGCATGCTGACTGCAGGAATGTCCACCAGGGCTGTTGCCCGTGAATTGAATGTTCATTTCTCTACCTTAAGCCATCTCCAAAAGGCGTTTCAGAGAATTTGGCAGTACATCCAACCGGCCTCATAGCCGCAGACCACGTGTAATCACACCAGCCCAGGACCTCCACATCCAGCATCTTCACCTCCACGATCGTCTGAGACCAGCCATCCAGACAGCTGCTGCAACAATTGGTTTGCATAACCAAAGAATTTCTGCACAAACTGTCAGAAAACGTCTCAGGAAAGCTCATCTGCATGCTTGTCATCCTCATCGGATTCTCAAGCTGTCTGCAGTTCATCGTCGTAACCGACTTGGAGAGGTGTTCTCTTCACGGATAAATCCCGGTTTTCACTGTACAGGGCAGATGGCAGACAGCGTGTATGGCGTTGTGTGGGTGAGCGGTTTGCTGATGTCAACGTTGTGGATCGAGAAGGCCCATGGTGGCGGTGGGGTTATGGTATGGGCAGGCATATGTTATGGACAAGGAACACAGGTGCATTTTATTGATGGCATTTTGAATGCACAGAGATATCGTGATGAGATCCTGAGGCCAATTGTTGTGCCATTCATCCACGACCATTACTTCATATTACAGCATGATAATATTTGCCCCATATTGCAAAGATCTGTACACAATTCCTGGAAGCTGAAAACATCCCAGCTCTTGCATGGCCAGCATACTCACAAAGCATGTCACCCACTAAGCATGTTGGGGTGCTCTAGATCGGTGTATACGACAGCGTGTTCCAGGTCCTGCCAATATCCAGCAACTTTGCACAGCCATTGAAAAGGAGTGGACCAACATTCCACAGACCACAATAAACAACCTGATCAACTCTATGCGAAGGAGATGTGTTGCACTGCATGAGGCAAATGGTGGTCACACCAGATACTGACTGGTTTTCGGACCCCCCTCCCCCCGGAATAACCCAATACAGTAAAACTGCACATTTTAGAGAGTGTCCTTTTATTCCTAAGGCACACCTGTGCAATAATCATGCTGTCTAATCAGCATCTTGATATGCCACACCTGTGAGGTGGATGGATTGTCTCGGCAAAGGAGAAGTGCTCACTAACACAGATTTGTGAACAATATTTGATAGAAATAGGCCTTTTGTATACATAGAAAAAGTCTTAGATCTTTGAGTTCAGCGCATTAAAAATGGGTGCAATAACAAAAGTGTTGTGTTTATAATTTTGTTCAGTGTATATTGGTGCTATGCTGATATGGCAAAGATCATGATATTCTAAGGGTTCAACTGCCAGGAGTCACCCTATGCCACATATGGGCCAGAAGCAAGAATCCAGACCAGGTTTATCTTCCTTACTCTCCTTCACATCTTGTAGCAAGCATCGTCTGGTTTCCCCTTGACTGATAGAAAGGAGGTTGCAGCGCCAATTGTCTCCATACCTTCGGCCCCAGAATGAATCTTCCACTTCAAAATGGCAGGGTCCGGAGCCACAGAGTCACCGACACATGGGCGACCTTTTGGGTGTATGGACAGCAGTTAGGAGGTATCTCCAAGAGGGCCCCCAGCCCAGAAGAAGAGCTGGTAGAAGAGTCTGCAGCATGGGACTTAGCAGCTGGAGGAGTACGTTGTGTAGACCGGTCACGGGTATGCAGCCAGAATTGGCAGATTGCTTCAAACTTGGCATTAAAGACGTCCATCCAGCTCTGCCACTCTTGGCTGAGATGAGGTTAGGACACGACAGCCATCTTAGGTATGCCACGCGGTGTAGAGGTTGCTCACTTTCAGGCTTCTGTACAGGAGCATATGTTGCCCAGTGGGGACCGGGATAACCCCCACCGGCCCAGAGGGGGGAGTACGGGGCTCTGCATTCTCACAAGGATGCCAGACGCTGGCAGTGGAGTCAGGATGGTGGTAGGTACAGTATTTAAGCCCCGCCCCCACCCAGGAGTTTTTTAAGACAAAGAAGTGGAATATTCTGCAATGGCCAAGTCAATCACCTGATCACTGTGCATGAAAATGGTTGTAATTCCTAAATGTTTCCTATGATATTTTTGTTCAACCCTTTAAATTAAAGCTGAAAGTCTGCACTTCAATTGCATCTCGGTTGTTTCATTTCAAACTCACTGTGGTGATGTACAGAGCCAAAATTATGAAAATTGGGTCAGTGCCCAAATATTTCCAGACCTAACTGTATTTTTCAGAAGAATAATGAATTTTCATCAAGTATGAATAAGCCTCTTTATTACACAGAAACCAAACTTACATGCATTAAATTTGCTTCATGACCCTTTGCCAGTTTTTAAATAGCACAATGACTCCTGCACAGGTGAAAGTAGTGCTGCTACAGTAAGCATGCTTTGCTGCCAGTTTACCTGAGCAAATGTCTAACACATCTCTCAAACATCTCCACCCAGCGTGCAGACTTCAGTTCAACATAACTGAATTCCTTTACTGATCTAGAAATTCCAGGTATGAAATGTACAACCAGTCAATAAATCTATCACAAGGAAGTCCTTTTTAGTGCTTTTTACTATAGGTTGACCTGAAATCAACACATTCTGCTATATACAATGACACCTACCTTCCTATGGTGTGGCCAGCCATAGTGTAGAAAATTTCTGTTGTTTTTTCTCTTATAGTTGAGTCTTGGTCATATAGCAAATGTTTCAGACTCTCCAAAAAACCTGTAAACAGGAGACAAACTGTGATGTAATTGACAATTAACCACACCACTTTTTGTTTTTTTAAATATATTGAGAGAACACAGAAACAAATAAAAAAAAATAAAAAACTATGATATAATCATTTGAAGACAGTGGTAGACAATTTCTGCTTGTGCCATTTGGTTCCTTATTGATCTAACAAATTTGGGGCTATTGTCTTTTGATCTTAACTTTAAAAAAGATAAGTTACTCAGTTTAGTGGGTCTGTCTGCAGCTCTCACGCCAGGATGAGACAATCCAATCAGTTGCATCTCTTTCTGGTTTGTGGGAACTGAACGAATCTCATAATCCTCTTCCAAGCATGGATTTATGGAATAAGCTCCAAACTGAAAAGTTCAACTGCTCCAAACTGAGAAGCTAAATTGTGTTTCCGTTAGAAAGCCTAAAATAAAGTGAAACTGACAGCCCCAGTAAGCTGGTTTAATTTTTAACCCCTTAAATGTTTTAAGAACTGTTTTAACACTTTTGTGGTGTATGTGTTTAGCTGTAATTTTCCTCTCTCTCATACAAATTATGTATTGTTTTTTTCAAGACAAGAAGGGTTTTCTGTACATACCATTATTTGTATCATGTCATAAAATTTACTTTAAAAAAAAATAATAAAAGATATGGTGAAAAATTGAAAAAATAACTAGTTTTTTGCCTTTTACTTGAAAAATCTTTTACTCATCTACAAAAGTTAATGAAAAAAACTGCTAAATAGAGTCAAAATTTTGTCCTGAGTTTAAAAACACCCAGTGTTTACATGCTTTTTTCTTGCAAGTTATGGGGCTATAAGTACAAGTAAGACATTGCAGTTTCAAAATACATATATTTTAAATGTATCAATAGTGACATTGTAACACTTATCTGTCATAAATCTCAATCCCACCTCACATGTTGAACATATATTGTTTTTTAAAGTAGACAACCCAGGGTATTCAATATAGGGTATGTCCAGTCATTTTTTAGTAGCCACTTAGTCACAAACACTGACCAAAGTTAGCATTTATATTTGTTTGTGTGTTAAAAATGCAAAAATCTATTATGAACGCTAACTTTGGGTTGCCTTCTTTAGCAAATGGTATGCCATCATGGGGGTAATTTTCATTCCTGAGCTACCATACGCTCTGAAAGGCAACATAACCAATCTGGAAAATTTCAATGTGAAAAAAATGGAAAGTTAAGCCTTATATCTGACCCTGTAACTTTCAAAACCACTGTAAAACCTGTACATGGGAGGTACTGTTATACTCGGGAGACTTCACTGAACACAAATATTAGTGTTTCAAGACAATAAAACATATCACAACAATGATATCATCAGTGAAAGTGCAGTTTGTGTAAGAAAAATGCAAAAAACATCACTTTCACTGACAATATCATCGCTGCGATATGTTTTACTGTTTTGAAAGGCCCTTTGTGGGTCGAAACGTCGATCATCATAAATTTTGTGGCATATGTAATTTGCACGTTGGAATAAACTTATCACTTATTTAAAGACCTGTGAGTGCACCTTATATATATTCTTCGTATCTATCAACGCCAGAGGTGGGCACCCAGGCAAGATTCTTTTGATATTTTCAACAAAGGGTGAGTGCCAAGTTTACTTTTTCTTTATATATACATACATATATATACACACACACACATATATATACACACACACACACACATATATATATATATATATATATATGTTGGAAGGCCGTTTGGCCTGAATTTGTGGGAGGAGTTATGATTCTATATCCTATATAAACCCTACCCCCCCACTTACCTTTGTCGTGCAAGCTGTTTGTCTCAATAGTTACCTGCACTTCCAGTCGTTGTTCCCGCCAGTCCTGCCTTGAACAAACACTCTGTCTTCAGCAGCTCCTGCCTCGTTACCCGGCTTTCATGCTTCTGGTCACGGGACCGGCACGCATTCGGCTATTTCCCACGTTCGGGCCTAAAAACGCGGGGATAGGCTCCCTATATTGCTTACCCGTTGGTATAATTCTGCTGTTTGTGTACTTCTGCGTTCGCCAACCGCAGAGTACACACTCGTTCGTTTTTCTTTCATTAGTATTAAATACCGACCGCTTATACTCACCTACATTCGCCTGTTTCTTACATACGTTCATTAGCCGAAACACGTACGAACGGCTGTTTTACTAGCTTTTAGTTTTTCCTAATCTATCACATGCGGTCCTGTTATATCCCTCTTGCACTTTTATTAACCGTACGCATGAGGTTTTATGCAGTTATTTGTATAATTTTAAGTATGTTCCTTTTATAAAACATATGTACACAGTTCTCCCTACGTTTTCCTTAACTCAGAGTGTCACTATTCATCACCCATAGTCACATTTAATTATGCATAAATTTCCAGGGGCATTCTCTTAAAGACACAGTTGGCTTTTTTGATGTCAATAGGTCAAGCCCATCAAACCGCTTAAATTTATCCAGCTCCACGCTCAATTTGTTCATTAGCTCTTATTTCTAAAATCTCTATTTATATTAAAAACACTATAGTCTGGTTCCTTATTTTTAAATAATGAACGTGTTTTAGGTTCTACTACTCTTCAAGAAATCTCCAGGAGGTGGTTCCAGTATCCTATCTCACGGTATCAGGTAGAAAAAGGGTTAACATTTTTACGTTTCTCCTGAGGCCTCATTCAGCCTCCACGGCCTTTTTAACTATCCTCTCCCACAGTGGGTTCTAACTTCAAACACACCAGGTCTAAAGATGCCTCACCCTCCATGTTACTATTATATTAATGTGTTAAATTTGTTTATCATCTCTACATATCATTACTTAGACCTGCGCCATGTCGCAGATTCACTATACCATCAACAAATCAACAGGCTACCTGGTCCCCGACGTTTCAGTATCAGATATCATTAATCTTACTCACTACGATTATGTTCCTTCTAAGGCCTCACTTTGCCTTCGTATCTTTCACAAGTAATGCACATTTGTGGGAATCCAGGGGCTTGTCTCAAAATATTTGGACCAACGTTCAGGTCCCTCAGCTTACACTGGTTCTTACGCTACAGTTTCGCTGTTACACTCCTTTCCATACGTACTACATTTTTACACTTGGCATACCAGTGGCACGCCTCAGGCCTGCTAGCATTCTTTTACCCCTAGGTTCCTGGACTGGGCCTGTTCTTTGCAGTATATATATATATATATATATTGAAGTCGCCCTGAGCATTGTCTAAATATACAGGACAAACACTCGAGGTCAGTATCTACATATGTTACATACTTCCTTTCTAGAGACAAGCCCCGTCAGGTTAGAGAACTGGCTTTCAGGGTTAGGCGCTGGCCCTAGCTTTCCCAAATAATACTGCGGTCCGCGAGGTCTACACCCCCACCTCATGGTTCAGCCCAATGACCAAATCAAAGCTAGCCACCTCGCTCGCTCTTCTTTGGGCTACAGTTAGGGCTTCCCAAGTAACGGCCACACGTTTTGAATCTCTTACTGTCAACCGAGGCCAACATCCTGCCACCTCGTTTGGTGGCCACAAAATCCCCTCGGCCCAAATCATAGGTAGAGCCTCTCACCGCCACTTGGCAATAGCAGGGCCTCACCTGTCACTTGGTCCTAGGTTAATTCTTCGCCTCGGCACTAGCTAGCAGGCCAGTTCTCCGGAGGTCTCATCCCCACCTCTACGACACCTTACTTATCCAAATCATTATTTCTTTTCAGAATGTCACAAGAATCCATCCCAATAATCGGTCTACTGTTGGACAAAATACCCAGCACACTAGTCAGGCCTGGGTCTCTGAAGGAATCTCTCACCCTTTCTTTGTTCGTTCCCTTCTTTGTTCGTTCTATACATCCATACCTCTCATGTAGCCCTATTTCGCCACCCAGCAGCTCAGGACTAACATTAAGCACTCTGCTTTCCACTACAATACCTCTACACATGGCCCTCACCAAGCCTTCACTCCATACGTTTACACATGGCCCACTGGGCATATGGTAGATTCTGATGCCAAGGTCTCACACAGGCCTTGGCGCCAACCCCAAGAGTACACTAGTATACCCTAACCTATTTTCTACATCTATTGATGCACTTACGGTGGACCACCTTCTGTCCACAGCAATCATGTGCTGGTTTCACGATCGGTCCTTTCCGGTCTTCACGTTTTCTCATCTTGGTGTACCACTCCCAGCAGGGTAGCCATTCACAGTACCCAAATACGTTTGATCATAGACCACTTCGCACCGCCCTCTGCAGAAACCCTCTGCTGGCCGCTCCTAAATATATTCAAGTGTCCATCAGTCATCCACATTCTGGATAAATTTCTGTTGATTTCACGGGTTCACAAACACCTAACAGTATTCACACCACCACATCCCCCAACTGCCCCCCCCCCCTTTTCAGTCGGTCCCTCTTCCAGGCTTGCTTTCTGAGGCATAGTATTGGACTCCACTACTTTCCAAGCCAACCTCCCAGACGTTCTGTTCCGCATTAGGAATGGATTTGTCCTGCTCCTGCGGAGTGTTGAGCACAATAGGAGGGGGCTTCAGTCCTGGTTTAGGCCCCTCAACTTTGTTGTGCATATCATTCCACAGGGTTGGTCTCTTGTCCCTGGGCTACTTAAATTTGCTCCACGAGGTACCAACCCCTACCCAACCATTCGGGCGATCCAGCCAGGGCAGTTTTACACAATTGGAGTCGTTTTTCGGCCGCATGGATTGGGATCTCTTCTGTCATTCCACCCCCACTTTCAAAACACTCACTTTCAATTCACACAGACGCAGCAGCACACACATGGTTCGCAGCCTTTTTTTGGCAACCACTCGTTAGGGACACCTGGCCCACTTAGTCAGATGCTTTGCCGGCTTTTGGAGAGACCTCTACTTTGTTGGAGATCTACCCTTTTCGTGGTGGCCTCCTTCACTCTGGGTCATCTTTGGACCGGCAAGGCAGTTGAATGCTGCTCTGACAACTCCACAGCCTGCAATTTCATTAGCAAGGGCGGTCATACTCACCGCCATTGTAGCTGAATCGCAGGCTGATTTGGCAGGCAGCAACCCCTCAGCTCTTTCTGGTCTACATTTACATTCCTGGTGTCCACTACACAGTCGCTGACACTCTCGCACGCTCTCATTTAAGGTCTTCTTTCAGGCACTCCCTATGATCCACTACATATCATGCGGGATTACTTGAAAGGTTGTGGCTACCAATCCGCACTCATGTGGTAAGCGACCACAAAGGATCATGGAGTAAGTGATCACAAACGATCTTGTAATTTTGCTGTAGTCTATGGGAATATTAATTATTTAGTTGCTAGTAATTGGCCCCTATGGCAACATAATAATTAAATGGCAAACCATTTTGGATGGCCTCAAAGCAAATTGATCTGAATATATACAGACACTCTCACATACCGACCGGGTTCCGTTCCTACGACCCGGTCGTAGAACAAATTGGTCAGTAAGTGAGGAGTTAAGGGATTCCCTGCTCTGCTGCGTTCTTCTATGTTCGGGGAAATGTCCCTGAACATAAACAAACGCAACAGAGAAGGGAATCCCTCTAATCTCCCCGAACATAGATTAAGGGATTCCTCGCTCTGGTGCGCATGTCTAGGTTCAGGGACATTTCCCCAAACATAGACGAACGCACAAGAGTAGGGAATCCCTCTAATCTATGCTCGGAGAAATATGCTCGGGGAAATTTCCCCGAACATAGATTAGAGGGATTCCCTGCTCTGTTGCGTTCATCTATGTTCGGGGAAATATCCCCGAACATAGAAGAATGCAGCAGAGCTTAGAATCCCTCTAATTCCCACGACGGCTCGCACTTACCACCCTGCGAAATAGCTGGTCGTAAGTGCGAGCCGTCGTAAAGCAGGTAGGTCGCAAAACAAAGACCACCTGTATACAGTTGTGCTCAAAAGTTTGCATGTCCCTGGAGAATTGGTAATATATGTACCATTTTTAACCTCATTGAGGACCAAACTTCTGGAATAAAAGGGAATCATGACATGTCACACATGTCATGTGATCTTAAGGGGTTAAAGAAAACAGGCAAAATGCATTTCTTTTATTTCTTATGGCAGCGTTTCCCAATTGGTGAGAACAAAATTGGGGTTCCGCTGCATTTCGCCACATCCAAGATCATGAGCAGGCAAAATGCATTTCTTTTATTTCTTATGGCAGCGTTTCCCAATTGGTGAGAACAAAATTGGGGTTCCGCTGCATTTCGCCACATCCAAGATGGCCGCTGCTACCTGCTGTTCCAGGAAGGTTGGGAGCAGCAGAGATCGCGGGAGCGCAATCTCAAGCCCGCCATGCCATCAGCCCGCCTTGCCATCAACACGCCTTGCCTTCAGAGCCCGCCCTGCCATCAGCTAGTTGCTTAAACTTAGCTCGTTCATGAGAGAGCCCGTCCAACCATCAGCCAGCCTGTCCAGCAGTCAGCCAGCCGCCCTGCCGTCAGCCATTTTCTATCACTCGTGGTAGAGGAATGATAGAGAGTGGCGCTAATAGTTAAAGCTCTGTTATTGTCATAGATAGAAAGCTCTGGAAGGTAGGGACATATAGATCTCTGTTAGGTAGGGAAATAGAAAGCTCTGATAGGTAGGGACATTGAAAGGCTCTGTCAAAAGCATTAAAAGACTGTCAGGGGGGCGGAGCCTAACTGCCGAGCCGGGAGGTCGCAACTCGCCAGAGCTCCGGCAAAAAAGTGCCCAAATTGGGGTATATACCGCTCGAACCGAGCCCATCCACAGCCAGGCCACTCACCAGAGGTTGGAGGGACACCTGGTGAAAGTTTACACCGCGACGAAAGTGTCAGCTCCGACATTGGCGGCAACACAAACCGCGGCCTACCACGTGTGCGCAGACGGGAGGTGGCCAGCCCCGCCACTCAGGTACCTGAAGGCTTAAAGGCCGGTGTAGACCCCACCAGAGACCACCGCACCCCCCCCCACGCTGGCAAGGGTAATTGCTGGCACCCCTAACAACTCACAGCAACTATGGGGCGCAAACACAAGAGACTGATGCAGATAGAAAGGCAAGCGCTACAGGACATAAGGCTATCCTTCGAGAGGACACCCCTGCCAGAACCCGCAAGGGTGGCACTGGCACCCGACCATTATAGTGAGCAAGGGGCCTCAGATGACTCCCCTGGGGAGATGGAATCAAGTAACTCTCCTCACCCAGCTGGTGTATACCTGCAGGCTGACTCAGACGAAGATTCATCCCCATCCACAAAAGGAGACATTAAAAAGTTATTAGTGGACCTAAGGGAAGTGTGGAAGTCAGACCTCCAAGAAACGCAAGCTGACATAAAGGCCCTGCAGCATACAGTATCAGCGGCTGAGGTCAGAGAACAAGCTCGGGATACTCAACTCAAGACGACTACACAACGGGTGGAGGGTCTCGCCTCACAGGTCAAACAACTGCACAAAATAGTGACCACACTGGAGTCCCAGCACCGGCGACAAAATGTACGCCTGAGAGGCATACCTGAACAGGTAGAGGGGGGAGACATACTGTCATATGTCCAAAAGCTGATTATCTCAATGGGAGTTCAAAAGGCGACAGACACCCCATGCATCCTAGCTGCTTTTCGGGTGCGCAAAGCTGCAGCGGCGCCAGCGGACGCACCGAGAGACATTATTGCAACTACCAAAGACATTGCGGTGCGGTCCGCCATCCTGAATAAATCCAGAACAATGGGTCGAGTGCATTTCGAGGGCCATAACCTATCCATCTACAGTGACCTCCCATTCCTTGTCCTAGCAGAAAGGAGGCAACTGGCACCGGTGGCTAAGAAGTTGCGAGACTGCTCAGTCAAGTACCGCTGGAACGCAGAAGGCCCCCTGGCCGTCACACAAGGCGCGGAAACACTCACCCTGACATCCTCGGATGACCCAGAGACGCTCTATCATAAATTAGGCCTATCAGCCACCAACGTATTAGAGGGAGCAACCGTGGCAGATACACCACGTGAGAAAAGAACCTCAGGAAGAGCGCACCAGCGGAGCAGCCCGACTAAACAACACGTACCTACCGTCAGTGACAGTTCGGACACTCCATAGCGATTGTTAATAGACAGACTATAACCTAATTCTATTGACCTATATGGAAAATCGCTACACCTAACCTAAGGACCAATGCTATTGTTTTTGACCGACGCCTTCCATTTATCCTTAGTCCCTCTCATTTGTCCCTTGTCCATGTTCTACATCTCTTGCTGGCATTAATGTGTTTGCTGGACCATATTGAACCGTATACTCTCTATTTGTTTATTCCTTGCATATAATGGCACAGAGATATACAATGCTTATAACTCTAATAAAATATAAATTAAAAAAATAAATTAATAAAAGACTGTCAGGGTCACTGAAAGACTCTATCAGAGGCATTGAAATTACCTGCTAGGGACATTAAAAGGCTCTGTCAGGGGCATTGAAATTATCTGCTAGGGACATTAAAAGGCTCTGTAAGGGACATTAAAAGACTTTGTGAAGGGGATTGAATGACTCTGTGAAGGGGATTGAATGACTCTGTGAGGGGCAAAAACTGTTAACTGTATTTTTCAAAGTGTTCAAATCTATTTGCTCCAAGTCTAATTCAAAAATCCTGCTTAAGTTCAGTTCTTTCTTAAGGGCATTATCAAAATCAGCATCCTTTTCAGTCAGGTTGTGAGATCTGTATTTTTCAAAGTGTTTTTTGTTTTGTTTTTGTTTTTACCAAAAAACAACCATGAATTTGGAAAGCTGGTTACAGCAGGGAACTCTTCAGAAAAAAAATATTACTACTTCTACATGTTCGGCACTTATAGAAACTGAGAAAGAAGATACAACTAAAAAATCCAGAAAACATGCCCGAAATAGTTGTATCTACTGTTCCTCAAATAGCAGAGGCAAGTGACAAGTCAAAAAAAAAAAAGAAAGAAAGAAAAGCACACAAAGCTAGCCAATCTTCTGTCAGGATTACGGTTTGATCCAGCACGTAGAACTGTATAGCACGGATGACAAATAAGTAACGTATTACCGATCCTTAGAATGGCCGGATTTAACGTACATAGAATGGTCAAAAATATTAGCCGAGGTCAGGGAACACAGAAAGAGACGCAGCGATGAGGAAAGCCAGGAGTCAGGAGTCAGGATACCAGAATATAGAGAAGTCAATAAACAAAGCCAAAGTCAAAAACCAGGTAGAACTAGGACTGGGGCCCGCCGCTGGGGCCCTGACCGCCCTGCGATGACCCAACCGAGCAGGGGGCGGGTACCACCGGGGGGTCCCACTCGCACACGGACTGTCAGGAAACTGACAGGGATCCAATACGCAGAGTGCGCACAGAAGGAGGTACGTATACCGGACCTTAGAATGGCCGGACTAACGTAAGGACAAGCAAGAATAGTCAAAAGGTAAGCCGAGGTCAAGGGAGCCGGAGGACAGGTAAGCGAGATACAAGCCGAGTCAAAGGAGAGGAGAGGACAACAGGACAAAAGACAAGCAAGGGTCAAAACCGGAAACACAAGATAAAGAACGCGCTGAGTGACTAGCAAGCTAGAACCACGACAGGGCAATGAGCAGTAGTAAAGGTTTCCTTTAAATACCCTGTTACCTAAATAGAGACCACGCCCCCAAAAGGTCCGGAATAGCGGTTCCCGGCACTTTATGCAAATGCCGACGTCATGACGTCGACGCTAGCCGTCGCGTCATAAAAGGGGGAGGAGCTAGCGCGGCCGGCGCGAAAACGGCCGGAATATGCCGAAATGCTAGGGGAAGGGAGCCCCTAAGCAGAGAGGATGTCCTCCCTGGATACATCACCAACAGGTACCCTGACAGTACCCCCCCTTCTAGAAACGCCCACCGGGCGGATGGGACCTGGCTTAGAAGGAAAACGAACGTGGAAGGCCCGTAGAAGACGAGGAGCATGCACGTCTATACCAGGAACCCAAGACCTCTCTTCTGGACCATAACCTTTCCAGTCTATGAGGTATTGCAGCTTCCCCCTAGAAATACGAGAATCAAGGATGGACTTGATGATATATTCCTCCTGACCATCCACACGGACCGAGGATGGAGGAGCAGAGCGGGAGGAAAATCTGTTACAAACAAGAGGTTTCAATAACGACACATGAAAAGAGTTAGGGATGCGTAGAGTAGGAGGCAGATCCAGCAAATAAGAAACCGGGTTGATCCTCCTCAGTACCCTGTAAGGACCAATGTAACGAGGAGCAAACTTCAAGGAAGGAACTTTCAGGCGAATGTGTCTGGTACACAACCAGACCCTATCCCCCGGAGAAAAAATAGGAGCAGGACGTCTACGCCTATCAGCATGTGACTTAAACACCGCGGAACTACGTTCAAGAATTTGTCGAGTCTGATCCCACAACTTTCTCAGGTTGGCTATATGAATATCAACCGACGGTATACCCTGGGAAGGAGACACCGACGGAAGAACAGTAGGGTTAAAGCCATAGTTCAAGAAAAAGGGGCTATTATGAGTGGAACCACAAACAAGGTTGTTGTGAGCAAACTCCGCCCAAGGAATCAGACCGACCCAGTCATCCTGGTGTTCAGAAACAAAACAACGTAGATATTGCTCAATTTTTTGGTTAGTGCGTTCGGCTGCTCCGTTAGATTGAGGATGATAGGCCGAAGAAAAATTCAGTTTGATGCCCAACTGTGAACAGAAGGATCTCCAAAAACGGGAAATAAATTGGGAACCCCTGTCTGACACAATCTCATTGGGAATACCATGTAAACGGAAAATTTCTCTAGCAAATATCACGGCCAGTTCGGGGGAGGACGGAAGTTTAGGCAAGGGAATGAAATGAGCCATTTTAGTAAACCTGTCAAGGACCGTGAGTATAACTGTATGCCTATTGGAAGCTGGTAGATCAACAATAAAATCCATAGCCAAGCAAGCCCAAGGTTTGTTGGGAACGACTAAGGGCTGCAATAAACCACAAGGGAGATCCCGCGGAAGTTTATTCCTGACACAAACATTGCAAGCCTTGACAAAGTCTTCCACATCCCTACGTAAACCGGGCCACCAGAAGTCTTTTGAGATCAGGCAGTAAGTTTTGTGGATGCCGGGGTGACCAGCGATCTTGCTATCGTGGAAACAGCGAATAATGTCCACTTGGAATTTGGGAGACACGAACAAGCGGCCCACAGGAGTACGTTCGGGAGCAAGAGATTGTTCGTTCTGAATATCAGCGAGCAATGGAGAGTGTATTTTGACATTGGTGTTGGCGATAATATTGACTTCAGGAATAATAGGGAACAAAGTATCCTCTGTAGAGGTGGTAGGTTCGTGCTGACGTGACAAAGCGTCTGCCTTAGTGTTCTTAGAACCAGGCCTGTAAGTAAGCACATAATTAAAGTGTGTAAGGAACATAGACCAACGTGCCTGCCTGGCAGATAATCTTTTGGCCTCCCCCATATACGATAAATTTTTGTGGTCAGTCAAGATAGTAACTGGGAGGACGGTGCCCTCTAACAAATGTCTCCATTCCTTTAATGCCATAATGATAGCTAAAAGTTCTCTATCACCAATGTCATATCTCCTTTCAGTGTGTGACAGTTTCTTGGAAAAAAAACCGCAAGGGTGCAGCGGCTTATCTAAACTTTGTCTTTGGGATAACACTGCGCCTATCCCTGTTTCAGACGCATCAACTTCAAGTAAAAAGGGTAGAGAGGTATCAGGATGAACTAATACAGGTGCTGAGGCAAAAGACTGTTTGAGCGTTTCGAAAGCAGATAAAGCCTCAGTAGACCAGGTTTTGGTATCGGCTCCTTGTTTGGTCATATTAGTGATAGGAGCGATAACAGAGGAGTACCCTTTAATAAAACGTCTGTAATAATTAGAAAATCCAAGAAATCTTTGTATGGCTTTGAGTCCCTTAGGTAAAGGCCAATCTAAAATCGATTTTAGTTTGGTCGGGTCCATCATAAACCCGTCTTTGGAAATTACGTAACCTAAGAAAGTTACCTGAGACTGGTCAAAGCTACATTTTTCCAATTTACAATACAATCCATGTTGTAAAAGTTTCTGTAATACCTTTCTGACTTGTCTATGATGTGAATTAATGTCTCTAGAATGGATTAGTATATCATCCAAATATACAATTACACATTCATGTTGGAATTCTCTAAGAACTTCATTGATCAAGTCTTGGAAGACGGCCGGGGCGTTACAAAGCCCAAACGGCATTACGGTATACTCATAATGCCCGTAACGGGTATTAAATGCTGTCATCCATTCATCTCCTTGTTTAATTCGCACTAAGTTATATGCTCCCCTTAAGTCAAGTTTAGTAAAAATACTCGACCCCTTTAGTCTGTCAAAGAGTTCAGTAATCAAAGGAATAGGGTAAGCATTTCTGATAGTAATTTTGTTCAATCCCCGATAGTCTATACAAGGACGTAAGGTACCGTCTTTCTTTTCTACAAAAAAGAAACCCGCCCCCGCCGGAGAAGAAGACTTTCTAATAAATCCCTTGTCTAAATTCTCCTTGATATATTCCTCTAAAACTAAATTTTCCTTGGTGGATAGAGGGTATACCGTACCCCTGGGAGGCATAGTACCAGGGAAAAGTTTAATAGAACAGTCATAAGACCGGTGGGGAGGTAAAGTATCCGCCTTACCCTTGTCAAATACAGATTTGAGGTCTAGATATTGTAATGGTATCTGAACGTCTGTGGATTGAGAAGTGTTAGCATAAGAGTTCACGGGGCAAACAGAAGTAACTCTCTGCAGACATTCTTTCCTACAACCCATACCCCAAGAAACGATTTCTCCACCCTCCCAGTCAATCTGAGGGTTGTGTCTCTTGAGCCAAGAATATCCTAGAACCACTGGGACTGCCGGGGAGGAAATTAACAGAAGGGAAATCAACTCTTCGTGGAAAATACCAACAGTAAGCTTAACGGGTTCGGTCTCATGGAATATTACTGGTTCAGATAAAGGTCTACCATCTATGGCCTCAACGGCCAAGGGTGTATCTCTCAATTGGAATGGGATACAATGCATCTTAGCGAAAGTTTGGTCTATAAAGCTTTCTGCTGCTCCAGAATCTAATAATGCCATCGTAGTAATAAACCCCTTTTCCCAAGCTAGAGAGACAGGAATCAGAAGCCTATGGTCTTTTTTATTATGCATAGAGGACAGTAATGAAACACCCAAGGCCCGTCCTCTAAGGGAACTTAGGTGCGAGCGTTTCCCGGACGATTAGGGCAACTGAGACGTAGGTGACCTCTCAGCCCGCAGTATAAACAGAGACCCTCCCTTCTTCTGTACTGTCTCTCAGCCTCAGATAAGCGAGTATTACCTATCTGCATAGGTTCTGGTGGAGTAGGATTATAGGAGTCAGGGTTCTGAAATGAGGGAGCGAGTCTTACAGGAAGTCTAGTAACTCTTTCCCGAGTGTTCAGCCTCTGTCTCATGCGTTCATCTATTCTGGAAATGAAGGATACTAAATCCTCTAAATTTTCCGGAAGTTCTCTAGTGGCAATTTCATCTAGAATTTCATCAGACAACCCATTCAAGAAAACATCCATAAAAGCTTGTTCGTTCCATTTCACTTCTGCTGCCAATGATCTAAACTCTAGAGCATATTCTACAAGGGTCCTATCTTGTTGTTTAAGGCGTAACAGGGATCTGGCCGCATTAATCTTCCTCCCTGGGGGGTCAAAGGTTCTTCTAAAAGCCGTGACAAACGCAGTGTAGTTGTAGACTAAAGGATTGTCATTCTCCCAAAGGGGATTGGCCCATCTAAGTGCTTTATCTATTAGCAGGGTTATAATAAAGCCTACCTTAGCCCTGTCAGTGGGGTAAGCCCGGGGTTGTAGTTCGAAATGTATACTTATCTGGTTTAAAAAACCACGACAAGCATCAGGCGAACCCCCATATCGTAATGGTGACGTGACATGGGAAGATGCGCCTACAGTGGCTACTTCCAAACCAGTACTTAGCGAGTGGCTAGCAGTGGAACGTATTTCTTCAGACTGGGTACTGGAGCGTGTCAACAAAGTTTGTAACGCTAAAGCCATTTGGTCCATTCTATGGTCCATGGCCTCAAATCTGGGGTCAGGAGGACTAGCACCTGCAGGATCCATCATGGCCCTGTCGTAATGTCAGGAAACTGACAGGGATCCAATACGCAGAGTGCGCACAGAAGGAGGTACGTATACCGGACCTTAGAATGGCCGGACTAACGTAAGGACAAAGCAAGAATAGTCAAAAGGTAAGCCGAGGTCAAGGGAGCCGGAGGACAGGTAAGCGAGATACAAGCCGAGTCAAAGGAGAGGAGAGGACAACAGGACAAAAGACAAGCAAGGGTCAAAACCGGAAACACTAGCTAAAGAACGCGCTGAGTGACTAGCAAGCTAGAACCACGACAGGGCAATGAGCAGTAGTAAAGGTTTCCTTTAAATACCCTGTTACCTAAATGGAGACCACGCCCCCAAAAGGTCCGGAATAGCGGTTCCCGGCACTTTATGCAAATGCCGACGTCATGACGTCGACGCTAGCCGTCGCGTCATAAAAGGGGGAGGAGCTAGCGCGGCCGGCGCGAAAACGGCCGAAATATGCCGAAATGCTAGGGGAAGGGAGCCCCTAAGCAGAGAGGATGTCCTCCCTGGATACATCACCAACAGGTACCCTGACACGGACGAAGGGTGAGGGGGACACGCTGAAGAGGGGCACGGGTTAGAGGGAGAGGGGCACCTGAGAGGTGGGCCGGTAGGGGACGACCCGAACCATCCCTGGAGGGACAGAGGGACCCGTCACAGGTGCCAGAGAGGGGGAGGTACGGGAGCGAAGGTTAGGTACACAGCTTGGTACGCAATCAGGTTATAAAGCCGGCAGCTGCATGCCACAACCAAGTTCACAGTTTAACGTTTAGTCCTAAGGAAAGGTTTATTAAGTTTAAATGCAAAATTTTTTGTTAACTAATTCTTCTTTGCCTACGTACATGACAGGCGCCTGAGAAGGCGGCTTGACCTATGACCCGGGAACTTTACCGAGGAGGACGTTCATAACGACCAGAACCTGACAGATAGAGCCGACAGGGGGACTACACGGACCAAACGGACCGAGACAACTCAGGTACACATCTACCACCGACATACGCACGGACGCAGGGAGGACTGGTTCCACCCAAAGTCCCTTAGCTTCCTTCTACTGCCCCAAAGGACCCAGCGACACAGACAGGCGAGCAGCATCCGCGGAACACAGGTGGCCGCTGGCTAAACCGCTCCCCGTCGCTGACACCTCACTGTCACCTTACAGTGACAAGGATACGCACACCCACACCCCATACAACCCGCATCCCCCTTCCCCTCCCCCCCCTTTCCTTCTTTTCTTCTCATCCTACAACCCCCAACCGACCTACGACACAGACAGGACACAGACGCGTACAGATCCCTTGACCGGACAGGGACCCAAGGACGAAACGATGCGGCCACACTCACACACAGACACGAAGGCACTGGTGCCGGACTGTCTCTCTATCCTCTCCATAAACGCCAGGGGTCTCAATAAACCAGAGAAGCGCTCAGGAGCGCTGAGAGACTTCCATGCTAAACGAGCCTCGATAGTATTAATACAGGAGACACACTTCAAGGACGGGTCCAGGCCCAAACTGACAAACCACCACTACCCCACGGGATACTACAGTGACTACCACGCAGGGAGGTCCAGAGGCACGGCCATTCTAGTTCACAAAAATATACCTTTTGTAGAAACGGGACAGCTGACGGAGAGGGAGGGCAGATTCCTCTTCCTCAAGGGCACAATAGCAGGACAGGCCTATACATTCGCGAACCTCTACGCCCCGAACACCCGACAATACAGATTCCTGGCACACACACTTAGGAAACTAAGGCCCTTCACGGAGGGAATCCTCATAGTGGGGGGCGACCTAAACGTAGCGCTCAATCCGCGGTGGGACACCTCCGCCGGACGATCGTGGATCCCGGCGCAAAACCTAAACTCACTCAAGACCCTACTAACTCGCCACCAGCTGATAGATTGCTGGAGGGCCTATCACCCAGACGAGAGAGATTATACGTTTTTCTCCCACGTGCACAACACTTACACCAGACTAGACTACCTTTTCACCACGCACTACCATCTACCAGTAACTAACGCTGCAGAACATGGGGTGGCGACATGGTAAGACCATGCGCCGGTAACCCTAACACTCTCATCCCCCCTGTACAGACCCCGGCACAACAAATGGAGGCTTAACGAATACCTCCTTACTAGGCCCGACTTCACGTCCGAGATTAACGACACACTCAAAGAATACTTTGAGACGAACACAACCGAACACACCTCGCCGACCATTAGATGGGAGGCACACAAGAGCGTGATACGAGGACACTTCATCCGCCAGGGGTCCACCCTTAAAAAGCAGACCGACAGCCGTCTAACTGACCTAGTGGCCGAAATACACAGGGTGGAAACACTCAACAAAAACACCCAACAAACGGCACACCAGGCGACACTACTACAACTCAGGCGGGACATGACGAGTCTCTTACATAGGAAACTCCACAGAGACGTAACCAGACATAGGGCCTTCTTCTTACTTCATGGCAATAAAAGCGGTAAGCTACTGGCCAGAATGTTAGCCAAACAGAGACAAAGGACGTACATCGATAAAATGAGGGACGGGCAGAGTGACTTCCCCATCACCAACGGCACGCGGCAGGGGTGCCCCTTATCACCCCTGCTTTTTGTGCTGACACTCGAATCCTTCCTGACGCACATACGACAGGACGCAGCAATCAGGGGCATTGGACATGGAGACACACAACACAAAGTCGCGGCATACGCCGATGACCTCCTCTTCTTTATCACTAACCCGGAGGTCTCGCTCCTGAATATCCTGAAGGCCTTCAGGACCTTCGGGGAGATATCCAACCTCAAGATCAACTTCACAAAATCATACATCTTGAACGTTAGTATACCAGAACACAGAGCCGCCCCCTTAAAGCAGAGCCACACATTCCAATGGGCACAACATCAAATACAATACCTAGGCACATGGCTGACGAGGAGGGAACCTGATCTATTCAGACACAACTTCATCCCCCTACTAAACAGGTTCCGTAAAGACCTGTCGGATTGGGCATACCCACACATATCCTGGCTGGGCAGGGTCCAGGTTATAAAAATGAACCTGCTCCCACGCCTACTATACCTCATGCAAGCCCTACCCATTACCATCCCCAGATCATTCTTTCAGGCCCTGCGACAGGAAACCGGGAAATATATTTGGGACCGCAAAACACCGAGGGTCAAACTAGCTGCACTGACGCTGCCCAAGGACAGGGGGGGACTGGCCATACCAGACTTCTCCCGGTACTACGAATCCTGTCATCTCCAACGAATTATGGAGTGGACAAAAGAGAAGGTGCATAAGAGATGGAAAGAGGCAGAGGAAACGGATGCAGGGATACCGCTGTCCATCGTCCCATGGCTGGGGAGGGGAGGGAGCGGGAGACGGGGCACACCATATACAACCGCAACCCTACGGGCATGGGAGAGAGTAGCGCAGAGATGCAGACTAGCGCCTTTCCCATCCCCTCTTCTCCCTCTCACGCATAACAACAGCTTCCCACCGGGGCTAGACCCCAACGCATTCAGGGACTTAATCCGACATAAACTACCCAGACTACACAACCTCCTGGAAGGCACGGAATGCAAAACGCTCCCGACCCTATTAGAGGGAGTAACCCCCACCCTCCTGCACCACCTAAAACACAGACAGCTACAGAGCTACGTACACACCCTCCCGGGGGGCACGGCGCGGAAACGTGATCCTACCACATTTGAAAGAATGTGCATGGACCCAGACCCGCAACCACACGGGATCTCACTCATTTACTCCATGCTACAAAGGGAAACACCAACGGAGAAACCCAAATTCATGGGGAGATGGGAACAAACACTGGGGAAAACTTTCACAGACGGGGACTGGGAAAAGATATGCTACTTAACGCATCACTGCTCAGTCTTCAGCAAAACACAAGAAACGGCGTTTAAATTGTTAACAAACTGGTACCGCACCCCGATTACACTCCATGCCATGGACCCGGAACACACGGATCTCTGCTGGAGGTGTAATAAAGAGGCCGGCACAGTACTCCACCTTTGGTGGGCCTGCGAAGCCATAAAGCCCTTCTGGCGGGGTATACACGGCTTTCTCAAAACCTTCTCAGACACGCCACCCCTCTTCCTCCCAGAACACATGCTCCTTCACCATACAAAGTCACCTAGAACAAGATACAAGCACTCACTAACCATTAGAATCCTAAACGTTGCCAAACAGGTGATCCCTCAATTCTGGAAGCAACAAACGACACCCCTGTTGACATGCTGGTTCTCCCAAATGGAGGAACTCAGAGCCATAGAGGAACTCATTATGACCACACCCAACTCCTTGAATAGGTACACGGACATATGGACCCACTGGATACTGACTACTACCAAGGCAGAATTCACAACCAGGCTCCAATATGGCACATAAGGATACAGTGACGAAGCCGCATAGACCGACAAATACAGCGACGACCTCGACAGACGTGACCCAGACGCGGACGCACCCCGACCCCCCCATCTTCCCAGACGCCACTACCAGGACATCCCCCCAATCCCAAACCTTGAGTGCGAATAGACAAGCACTTGACATACGCCAATGACAACATAAGAGACGATTTATAAGGCCTCCGGGAAGACGCTCACTCCTCCATGAGGGGACAACAGAACATATGACACTCACAAGCACGTTCTCCAGAACAGGCCAAGGGACTTAACACTGGGATCAGAGGGGCCAGCGGACCCACCCTGACACCTCAGCGTTTATTGGAGGTAATACCTGACCTCCTTACTGCAACGTGACTCACGGGCCCGACACCCGACTATAACACCCACTGCATGGTGACGGCACGTCACCAATGCTGGTTTTGCAGACCGTCATTCCTTTCTAAAGGCTGCTCATGTCCCACCCTAAGTGGACCTGCGAGTCCACACTGAAGTTTGCATAATGAGACTTAACAAATGGGGCAACTGACTGCAAACGTCACATCAGCTTAGGGACAAGAACAGCATGATGTAAGGGACCTGCGAGTCCACCGCAATTGTGGGCCTGCGCGCCCGGTTGGCCGATATTTAAAAAAAAAAAAAAAACAGGTAGAAAACTATAAACAGGAACGCACTCTCGGACAACCACAAGGGAAACCACGACAGGGCACTGAGCAGGATGAGAACTGGGCCTAAATACCCCTCCTCTAGATCTGATAGGCTGTAACCGGCCTTTGACCCCAAAGTCAGTTACCAGGTTTCATTTGCATAATTGCTGCTCAGTATTAACCCTTCTGTGGATTAGGTTGCTGCTCGGCACAACTTTTCCTGTGTGGACAGTAAATGTCATTTTTATAAGCGGATGAATACGTGACATCTTCTTCTCCAACAAAGAAAATAAAATATAATGATAGCTACTTGTCATTTGGATTCACAAGTGCCAGAAATGAAGATTGTCCTGAAGCACAATGCCTACTTTGCAATAAAATAACAGTTCATTAGCACCTGCTAAATTACGTCGCAATTTTGAGCAAAACCACGCAGAGTACAAAGATAAAGACATTGACTTTTTTAAGCGAAAGCTAAAGGAGTATCAGAAGAGTAAACTGTTTATGAGCAAAAAATTAAAAAATGATAATGAAAAAGCCACAGAGGCTTCTTACAGAGTTAGTTACCGCAAAGCATTTGCAGGAGAAGCACACACTAATAAAACCATCTGCGAAAGAAAAAGTGTCATGTATTTCTCACTACTTCAAGTGAGAAGTTGAGTAAAAAAATTTAAGCTGTGCCACTTTCTAACAACACAGTTTTTTGAGCCGAATTCATGATCTTGCTGATGACATCCATACTGAGCTAATTTCTCGACTGCATCAATGTGATGGATACTCACTGCAATTAGACGAGTCCACAGATGTTGCAGGACTTTCAGTTTTGTTGGTTTTTGTTAGATATAATTTTGACAAACAGATTGAAGAAGACTTGCTTCTGTGTGAAACTTTGAAAACTCAGACCACTGATGAGAACATCTTTAACTGTATCCAGAAGTTCATGAACACACACAGTATAAATTGGGACAAATGTGTAGATGTGTGCAGTGATGGTGCCAAAGCAATGGTTGGAAAAGTGGCAGGCGCTGTGACACATAAGAAATGTAGCAAAAAACAGCACCAGTTCTCACTGTGTTCTTCACAGACATGTACTGGTAGCTACAAATATTTCAATATCACTTAAAACGGTGCTAGACAAAATTGGTCCAGATTATTAATTGTATAAAAAGTCGACCATTACAGTCACGACTATTTAAAATAATATGTGAAGATATGGGTAGTCACCATACCGCTCTGCTTTTGCATTCAGAAGTCCGTTGGCTATCACGAGGTAAAGTCCTTGTTAGAATGTTTGAATTGCCTCAATAGTTGTTTGAATATTTCCAGGATCATAAATTTGGATTATCTGATCGATTAAAAAACACTCTGTGGTTATCCAAAGTAGCATAGCTTGCAGACATATTCACAAAATTGTATGTTTATCAATTCAAGGAAAAAACACTAATATTTTTAATGCAAGAGATAAAATATTTTCACTGTCTCGTAAGCTGCAGTTTTGGACCTTATCTGTTGAGCAAAATAATTTGAACTCTTTGCCAACATTTAAGGATTTTCTTGAAGAATCAGAAAATGAAATTGTAGATCATCGTCGCCATTTAATCACATCTATTAATCAGTATTTTCCATTCTTGAATGAAAACAATGGGAGTTATCTGTACTGTGCCAAGTGTATATTACTACTATGTAGGTGTGCTCTGGGTTTTCACGGCACGCCACCTGGGGTGAGCCCCAAGATTATTACGTATAGCTCTGCCAGAGCAGACTTTTACAAGGATATGGTACCTTACTTACATGTCAATACCTATGTGATTGGGCTGAATACCCTTGCTCAGGGCCGACCTTAGGCCTTTGGGCGCCCTGTGCGAAAAATCTTCACAGAGCCCCCCCCTTCCCGATTCCCCCCCTTCCCACACAACCTGTCACACACACACACAGACAGCCACACGTACACACAAACATAGAAACATAGAATGTGACGGCAGATAAGAACCATTCAGCCCATCTAGTCTGCCCAGACAGTCACACATAGGTAGTCACACACACAGAGGCAGACAGCCACACACAAACACAAATGTAGACAGCCACACACAAACAAACACGCAGACAGCCACACACAAACACACAGGCAGACAGCCTCACACAAACACACAGGCAGACAGCCACACACAGGCAGACAGACAATCATACACCCAGGCAGACAGTCAAACACAGATAGTCACACACCCAGGCAGACAATCAAACACACAGACAGTCATACACCCACACAAAAAAAGGGCAGACAGTCACACACACAGGCAGACAATCACACATAGTTACCTCTGTTCCTTGTAGAGGCAGACAGGCAGTGCAGCTCCTGGATTCTGGTTGTTGGGGGAAGCAGGGACTCCTTCCTGCTTCCCCTGCAGCAGTTACACGGCACTATGCCCCCGCCGCACGGTAAGCCCCACTCCCACCACAATTTATTTTTTTTAAATCCTGGCCGGCCACGTGTGAGCTTTGTCGGCCGCACTGCGCCCCCAGCTTCAGGGCACCCTGGGCACCCTGTGCGGCAGCACACCTCACACACCCCTAAGGCCGGCCCTGCTCTTGCTAACCAATGAGGTACAGCTCATGAGAACAACTGGGGTGAGCCCCACTATAATTACACGCCTCCGAGCGTCTGTTTAAAGGGTGAGCCTCTCTCAAGTCTAATTGGGTGAACTCCAATTTTATAAGACTATTATGTCTCCCATATCACTCAAGGGAAACCCCCTTTTATACCACTAGAGGGTGAGCCCCTACTTCACTGGCACCTACTACACTGTACACTGTTTATGTATCTTGTTACGTGTTTATTGTCGCTACAAAGAAAGAGGAAGGGTGTGAGCTTGTGTAATACCCACCTTTTTTCTGACTGGTTGTTTATGATCTGTGCTGCTGGAGATTTTCAGTAAAGAGAGTTATGCAAATATTTGCCTCCTGTCAGTACTAAAATTAACATTATAGGTACACTACATTAGTGTAATCTACAATTCTTTCAGGTGGTAGAGCTGCCCATTTGTCTTGGCAAAATACTTCCAGGTCATGCGAAATCTTTGGTCGTCTTGCATGAACCGCACGTTTGAGATCTCCCAGAGTGGCTCGATGATATTAAGGTCAGGAGACTGTGATGGTCATTCCAGAACATTCACCTTTTTCTGCTGTAACCACTGAGCGGTCAACTTGGCCTTGTGCTTAGGGTCATGCTGGAAAGTCCAAGAGCATCTCATGCGCAGCCTATATGCAGAAGAATGCAAATAGTCTGCCAGTATTTTCTGATAACATTTGAATTCATTTTGCCATCAATTTTTACAAGATTCTCAATGCCTTTAGAGCTCACACACCCTTAAAACATCAGTGAGCCACCACCATGCTTCACAGTGGGGATAGTATTCTTTCAATTATAGGCCTTGTTGACCCCTCTCAAAACATAGCGCTTATGGTTGTGACCATAAAGCTCTAGTTTCGTCTTGTCACTCATAATTTCAGTGTGCCAAAAGCTCAGGGGCGTGTCAAGGTCTTGTTGGGAATATTGTAACAGAGTTTTTTTGTGGCATTGAACAAAAACTCAACCATGCCGCTAATTTTTTTTCCCAAGTATCGTTGTATTGTGCTCCTTGAAACAACCACACCGTCTTTTTTCAGAGCAGCCTGTTTTTCTCCTGAGGTTACCTGTGGGTTTTTCTTTGTATCATGAATAATTCTTTTGGCAGTTGTGGCTGAAATCTTTCATGATCTACCTGACCTTGACTTGGTATCAAGAGATCTGTGCGATTTCCACTTCTTAATAAGTGATTGTGAAATACTGACTAGCATTTTCAAGGCTTTGGATCCTTTTCCATCTTTATAAAGTTCCATTACTTTGTTACGCATATCTTTTGACGTTATTTTCTGCTCCCTATGGCTCAGTATCTAGCCTGCTCAGTGCATCCACGTTAGAGCTAACAAACGTATTGACTATTTATACACAGACACTAATTGCAAAATAAAAAGCCACAGGTTTGTGAAATTAACCTTTAATTGCCATTTTAACCTGTGTGTGTCACCTTGAGTGTCTGTAACAAGGCCAAACATTCAAGGGTATCTAAACTTAAGATCAGAGCCATTTGGGTGATTTCTGTTATCATTATGATTTAAAAAGGAGCCAGACAGATATGGGATAATAAATGGCTTCATATGATCACTATCCTTCAATAAAATACGTTTTTTTGCACAATCATTCATAATTTCAAAATCAATGCCAAAATTTCACAATTTCTACCAGGGTATGCAAACGTTTGAGCACAACTATATCTTTACTTTGGATGATTTCGTCAGATCTAGGGTGAGAAGCACCATGGAGCCCATGGCATGGTTCTTGGCGGAGGTGCTGGTGGGTCGTGACCCTTACAAACCATCCCTTATTAATGGTCTAGTATTTTCAAACCCAAACACATCCTTGACTTGTATGGGCAAGTTGTGTGGTGGTGTGACGAGCCGGCTTCTAGTTTAGTTTATTTTCCATAGTTTTTATTTGTACAGTATTCCAGTTCTATTACGTTAAAGGATCACTATAGGGTCAGGAACAGAAACATGTATTCCTGACCCTATAGTGTTAAAACCACCATCTAGCCCCCCTGGGCCCCTCATGCCTCCATAAATATTGTAAAAATCTTACTGTATTCAAGCCTGAAGCCAGTGACATACACACAACCCATGGGGCCTCGGTGCGAAAACTGATCCGGGCCCCCCCCCACGCGCTTACTTTGCGCGGGCTGGGGCAGCAACACATGGCGGCGGGCACCTGGTCGCAGGGCTGTGACCCCTGCGACCGTGGTATGTACGCCAGTACATGCAGATACACATACACTTAAAGGACCACTACGGACACCCAGATCACATCAGCTCAATGAAGTGGTCTGGGTGCCAGGTCCCTCTAGTTTTAACCCTGCAGCTGAAAACATAGCAGTTTCAGAGAAACTGCTATGTTTCACTGAGGGTTAATTCAGCCTCTAGTGGCTGTCTCATTGACAGCCGCTAGAGGAGCTTCCGCGATTCTCACTGTGAAAATCACAGTGAGAAGACGCTGAACGTCCATAGGAAAGCATTGAGTAATGCTTTCCTATGGGCGGTTTGAATGCGCGCGCGGCTCTTGCCACGCATGCGCATTCGGAGCCGAGAGGCGGATCGGAGCGGAGAGATCCCCAGCGCCAAGGGAATCCGGCGCTGGAGAAAGGTAAGTGCTTAAGACACACACACACACACTTTCACGAACAGACACATACACACTAGCTAACAGATACACACACTCTCACGAACAGACGCATACACACTAGCTAACAGACACACACATTTACTGACAGACATACATACACACTCACTTACAAAACACACACTCACTAACAGACGCACACAAACTAACACACTCACTGACACACACAGTAAGACACTCACTGACACTAACACTATCACACACTAACACACACACACACTCTAACACTATCACACACTCTAACACTATCACACACACACACACACACTCTAACACTAACACACACTCTAACACTAACACACACACACTAACACTATCACATACTCTAACACTATCACATACTCTAACACTATCACATACTCTAACACTATCACACACTCGTTTTTTTAAAAAATTTAATCCCCCCAGCCTCCTTACCTTTTGGAGTGCTGAGGGGATTCCCTGGGGTCCAGTGGTGTCACCCGGCGGGCAGGCAGGCTAGCACTCTCCCCTGTGTGCTCCCTCTTCAGCTCGCGCGCCACGTACTGATACCGAAGCCGGAAGATGACGTCATCTTCCGGCTCCGGTATCAGTGCGGTGCGCAAGGGAGCTGAAGAGGACACATTCAGGGGAGAGAGTGCTCCCTCGCACGCCCGCCAGCCCGGTGATACCAGGGCCAGCCTTGGGGGGCCCTGAGGTGGCCAGCTCCTGGGCCCCCCAGGAGAAAACTGCCTGAAGCTGTAACTATGCATGCTGTTAGACTAAAAAAAACAAGCAGTCTGCTGACATCATCAGAAGTGGTAGCCTGATCCAATCACAATGCTTCCCCATAGGATTGGCTGAGACTGACAAAGAGGCAGATCAGGGGCAGAGCCAGCATGATTCAAACACAGCCCTGGCCAATCAGCATCTCCTCATAGAGATGAATTAAATCAATGAATCTCTATGAGGAAAGTTCACTGTCTGCATGAAGTGGGAGGAGACACTGAATGTTTGGATGCATTTTAGGCAGCCATGACCCAGGAAGGATCTCTAACAGCCATCTGAGGAGTGGCCAGTGAAGTTATCACTAGGCTGTAATGTAAACACTGCATTTTCTCTGAAAAGACAGTGTTTACAGCAAAAATCCTGAAGGTAATGATTCTACTCACCAGAACAAATTCAATAAGCTGTAGTTGTTCTGGTGACTATAGTGTCCCTTTAAATACATTACTGGATCTTAGAGGTTCCATATGATCACTATGGGTTATATTAATTCTTTGCTGGGAACCACTTGTGCCTAGGAAGATGTCGCGTGACTGTCTTTTGGGGCACAGTTATGACCACACAGACTGAACATTACTGGCAACTTCATGGAACTGGACGTTTGGGTTCTCCTTTTCTTTTTCTTAATTAAGTTTCACACGCTCTGTTTCTTATTAAAAAAGTGAATTCTCAAGCAAGAGCAGTCGCACGATTGCGGAGCTCAGACACTACAACGGCAATAACCCCAGCATTACCGCTCCAGCGACGACAATCTGACCCCCAAAAGTGATCTGTATACCCAACACGATATGGGGAAACTAAAAAAGAAACTTAAAAGCCAATCGGGGGATGGAAACAGCAGTATAAGAGACATGTTCCCGACAAGGCCTAAAACCAAGATGGCGGCGGCACCAGAACCACATTACTCTTCCTACGAGGAGGAATTAATGGATGCTCCAGATGCCATCCCGGAGGCTCTACAACCCGACTTACCCATGCTGAGTAGAGACCTGAAGACCCCAGCAACATAGCGAACTGAGCAACATCAGATCCTACTTCCGTGCAGACCTAGCGGTGCTGCAAGAAGAGGTGACGGCTGTCACTGACCGGGTTAAAATGGTGGAGGAGGATGTCTCTACCTTTGCACAACGCCAAACGGGCACAGCGGAGGAGATGCAGGCCGTATGGGCCTCCCACCAGAAGGTACTAACAGGGCTAGATGCCATGGATGATGTACATTGGCGCAACAACCTCAAGATTAGAGGGGGTTGCAGAATATATCACAGACTGGGAAACTTCATGCCCAACTTCATCCGCTGACTTTTTGCGGATATGCTACCCCCCGGTTGCTCAAAACTAAGCTGGTGGAGGGCTCATATCACCTTCCTAAATCCAACAGAGCTCCAGCAGAAGCCTCCCGCGATGCCCTCCTACGATTTCTGACATTCCAAGATAAGATGGCTCAAGGCCAAAAGGCCACATTCCTGTGCAGAGCCCCACTAGACTGGCGGCGCTCGATTCAAAGGGTCACACAATCTCTCCGAACAGCTCTTGGTCAGCAAGGACGGGGTGGAACACCAACTCACATCGCTGGAGGACTTGGATTCTTTTCTTCAGGCCCTTGGCCTAATGAGACCAAAAGCTGGTGCCCACTCAGCTGACTGCTCCTGGGCAGTCTCCCGAATAGTCCCGAAAAGTCAAGGTTGTGCCTTGCCAAGAATAAGAAAACGGCTGAACGAACCAGAAATACATCTGGTCGTTACTCAGCCCCAGAGAAGAAGTAGCATATGGAGCTGGAAACGTTACACTGACCAGAAGAACTTTTAATAATTTTTTATTTTTCTTACTTACTTTCCTTTCCACTGTCTCTCAATGTCCTTCAATTTTAGTTAACTTCCTCAGCCTCGGCCGGATTATAAATGCAAATTATAAGTGCAAAATGTCTTAACTCCCCTCCCCACCTTGGTGCCTAGGGGTTATTGAGCACAGAGCTCCAGCAGAAGCCTCCCACTACAGTAATCAGGACCACCTCACAGAACTGGCCTTCCCACCTGAAACCTGAAAACGAACATACCACTGAGATTGCTAGCAACATTGAATAAGATGATCAGGCCCACTCTAAGCCATGACATCGCAATGATTAGAAGCCACTTACCAGCTCTTAGTTTTTAAATCACATGGCCCAGTACTTACCTCACGTACCTACCCCCTTAACGGTCCCACTAGCTAGCGGGAGACGGTATTTCCTTTAGCACAACGCGTCACATATTATTATAAATTGTATACTTTCTTAAAGTTTGAATACCCCTATATTTTAAGCACTCTGTCAACTCAATCTTATAGGCAGCCCATTACCTCAGCATGTTCAGGGCTTCTCATGTGTCTCTGAACCTCATGCCTGCTTTATGTTAAGTCTAGCCTGCCTGTGCCCCATGTTACTAATGTTAGACAGGACTGCCTAGCATGTTTATTTACCTTTTTTCATATATGCCATGCTTTACATAACTATGTATGTCACTGAGTGACTTGTCTATGCAGTTGAGGCCTCGCAAGTACTTATGTTCCTGCTTATCTGCACTGAAAAATAAAGAATGTAAAAATAAAAAAGTGAATGCTCAATATTTCAACATGTTGTTGTAAGCTATCTGGGTTTTTTTTTAGCTGCCATGTATGACCTGTCGATTCTATTTTGCATTCACAATAGAAATTGTACTTAAAAAAGCAATAAATGAAAAAAATATAGAATTAACTCTATAGGGTTTTTTTCACTAATAAACAAATTAGGCTAAAAACAGATCCACTGTGACCATAGCGAAGTTGAAAATTTTTTACAGTTCAGCTATTTTAGACTACATTTTGCAATTTGGTTTTTCAATTCACTACAATTCACACTGTTTATTGAATAATGAAGTTATTTTCATAACCATCACTCATTAAAATGTCAATTTAGCAAGCCTAGACCAGTTCATGCTAGAAAATTATATAAACATTGAATTGTCAAAACATAAAATATGGTACACTAAGTACACTATGTCCACATCTATTTTAAGAATCACTGAACCATGAAATTAGTATTATCCGTTATTATAATGACTTTTAAGAGGCATTGTTACTTACTGTTCCATATACTCCATTGGAAAATAGTACACAAGTTCAAGAAAGCATAAAGTTACAGAGATAGAACAATAAAATGCCAGCATTATAAATAGAATCAGCCTATGTCCATATTTCTGCAGCTATACATAGTGCATGCAATTAATTCCAAAGTCTAAGCAATGTGCAGTGAAACCATTTTGTGTGCAGCATGTAATGTCAAGCACTTCCTTTAGTGAATGTTTTAACTCGATAAATCCCAAAATGCGACCAATGTGTGTTCACTATATCTGCCTTTCGTATTATTAAGGGCAATCAGGTCACATGTCCAATTGTTAACACAAAATATTGTGTATTCTTAAAAAAACAAAAAAACACTTGGTTCTGTCAAATAGAGCAAAGCCGAGTGTGACCACATATGGGTGAATTGGATTGTTTTGTGTCTAAACAATTTCACCACTATGTAATTCTGCCCTGAGCAAGATTCATTAAAAATCACAATTCTGACTGAGCCAGGGCTATATTTATTATACCATCTGCCCTAACAGCTCTGGGTTCTGTAACTGATATCTTTTTTCAGGATTTCAGAAGTATCATCATCTGTCAAAATGAAACTATAGTTGTGTCAAACAGGAAGAGAAATCTTGGGTGTAGCCATGGTGATTGACACGTTATTCCCTTAAATCTTCATTTAATAAAATTTACATTCTCTGTCAATAAATGAATGTTCACATAGCACATACAGAAATGTGTTATATGTACATTTAATATTGACAGAGAATGTTCATATAGCACATGCGCTTCCATGGTGTGGGCATTTTGGAGGATATGGCAGAGATTGCTTATTCTGGTTTAAAAAAAATAATATATATATATATAAACTTTTTTACTTGATCCTGATGAAAGTCCTCTATGGAGGACTGAAACGTTGATCGTCTGTTTTTAAACATTTACCAATAAGTTTTGTACTTTTAAAATCCGTGAGTGCAGCTACCTATTTGGATGATTGGATAATACAGCTGTGGTTTGCTAGCACCCGGTTACAAAGGGACACTAAAGCGTGAGTGCAAGAGCATTATTTTATTATATATATAAAACAAAAATAGTAATGCACTCCACCTTCCTTGATGTACTTGCCCGGTGCTTATCAGCAAACAGATACAGCCAAAAGTACAAGATAGCACTCCAGGGACTTCCAAGTAGAATGAATAAAACGTAGCTTTTATTAGCTCAAAATAAAAATCAACATTTCAGTCTGTATCACAGACTTTCATCATCCTCAAAAAAAAAAGTTTCTTAACCCTTTTTTGCTCTAGTGTATTTTATTCCCCATTTAGTGTGTCTTACAACCCCCTTTTTGTGTCTCTTACCTTCAGCCCCTTTCTATGTCTAATTTTTACACCAGCCCCTTTATGTGTCTCTTAACCTCAGCCCCTTTTTGTCTCATTCTTACCCCAGGCCCTTTCTGTGTCCCATTCTTACCCCAGCCCCAGTATGTGTATCTCACCCCCAGCCCCTTTCTGTGTCTTATTCTTACCCCAGCCCTTTTCTGTGTCTCTTTCTTACCCCAACTCCTTTTTTGTCTCCTTCTCCACCACAGTCCCTCTGTGGGGCTCTTTTTCCCTCAGTCCGTTTTATGTTTCCCTCCCCTCCAGATCCCTTTGTATGTCTTTCATCCCAAGCCACAAGCACACAGGCATTGTTTTTTAGGCACACAGTCAAAGCCATACAGGTACACTATCATATAAACACAGAAATAATCATACAGAGACATACAGACACAGAGACACACAGGCAGAGACATACATGCATACATAGGCATGGAGGCATACAAAGACATACAGGCATACAGAAGAATACCGTCATACAGACACATACATGCATACAGAAACATACATACAAAGACATACAGGCATACAGACACATATATACATACAAGACACATACATACATACAGAGACATACAGGCATACAGAACCGTACATACAGAGACATACATACATACATACAGGCATACAAAGACATACAGGCATACAGAGACACATACATACATACACGCATACAGATACATATATACAGACATTCAGAGACAAACATAAATTGTTACATACATGCATACATGCATACAGAGACATACATGGATACAAAGACATACATACATATATACATACAGAGATATACATACATACATGCATGCATACAGAGACATACATACAGACGTACATACATGCATACAGAGACAAGCATACATACATGCATGCATACAGAGACATACATGCACAGACAGTATCAATTACATACTTACATCTGTTCAACCTGGTCCCTGGGGTACAAGCTGTCCGGCTCTGTGGAGTCCTGTCTTGCAGCCCAGCCCCATCACTGGGTGTCAGCTGCGCTGTGTGGTACACAGGGAGCATGGATATAATGTAATTCATATCCCTTCCCCCACCACACAGCTTTCGGTAGACACCAGGGCAGGAGGCTGGGCTGGGCTGAGCTCCACGGGAGGTAAGATCTGTGCTCGGCCATGCTACAAGAAGTAACCAGCTGGAGAGGAGCGCAGTGCGCTTCCCTCCTGCCGGTCAGCCTGTCGCGTGGGCCACCTTAAGGTAGCACCGACCCTGAGGAGACAGTCCTTAGAAAGCGTGGAGTGAGCGCATCATTAGACGCATTTATGCCAAGCTCGGGGTGCTGTCTGCATAGTATGCCCTTAGGTGGTCAGCCTGCATGATTGGCAGGCAGCCTGACATGTATTCATGCCAGGCTGACCTAATTCACTTGGCAGATTTTTTGGGGCATGTTTGCCTCTCTGGGCAGTTTTGGTTACATGATTCACGTCAGTCGAACACCCTTTTACCCCGCCCACCGAAATCCTGCTTGAGCAGATACTGCTGTTAGGGGGTATTGATTTATTTGACCGATGAATGCACCACCACCAGATACATGATGATTGGGAGGTATAACTGTTTTAGTGTTTTCTGTCAATAGGATTCTATAATTAGGCCCATCATAATTGTCAGCACCAGGCCCAATGGGCTCCTAATCTGGCCCTGACTCTGACAGGATAACACACACACACACGAATTCTGACAGGCTCACACACACTTACATACATACTTATTCTGACAGGCTCACACAAACACACACACACTCTGACATGCTCACAAACACTTACATTTTTGTTTTAATTGAACCCCACTCAGCCTCCCTACCTTTGGGAGAGCTGAGTGGGTCTTTCCCTGGGGTCCAGTGGGGCTGTTATCTTCCTGTGTGCAAGGGAGCAGTACTCTGCCTGCAGCTCCTCTCTGCTCCCTCGCGCTCTGTAATGATGCCGGGGCCGGAGTGATGTCATACTCCAGCTCCCAGGATCATTAAACAGCGCAAGGGAGCAAAGAGGAGCTGCAGGCAGAGTACTGCTCCCTCGCAGAACACCTACAAAGCCCCCACGGGCGGCCAGATCCATGCTGCTTTAGCCTGCCGTCTCCATCCTCCTCACGGCAGCCGACTCCATGCTACCTCAGCCGGCCGCCTACATTCTCCTCTGGGCAGCCAGCTCCATGCTGCCTCAGCCAGCCACCTCCACCCTCTTCCGGGCGGCTGGCTCCAATATTCTCAGCGGAGCTAGCAAATCACTGGCATTTGTGGTGCCCTAATATACATATACATATATACACAGAACCAATTCTTCTCTCTCTCACTGCCTCTTTAGCATGTGTAGTCATCTACTTTGAATTGAAACACAGAATTTATCAATGTGATTACATCTAAATTGGCAGCATGACCATGTAAATGTTTAGAAACTGTGCCTTAATAGGGTCAAGAACACAAACATGTATTTCTGACCCTATACTGTTAATATCACTATCTACCCCCCGCCACCCCCCTCTCTGCCTCCGATCCCATAGGAAAGTATTGGAATTGAGAATCCCAGCCAATGAGGCAGGCCGGGACCAATCAGCATTTCCTCATAGAGATGCATTGAATCAATACATCTCGATAGGGAAAGTTCAGTGTCTCCATGCACACCGTGGAGATGCTGAACAGAAAGCACCTCTAGTAGCCATCTCTGAAAAGACAATGTTTAAAGCAAAAAGCCTGCAGGGACTGGCAATACTCATCTGAACAACTACATTAAAGGGATACTATAAGTGCCAGGAATACAAAGCTGTGTTCCAGGCACTATAGCTCTATGGATCCTGGCTCCGTCTGCTTTGACAAGTGGGCTCTAATGTGTGTGCATTAGACCTCCCCATAGGAAAGCAATGAATCAATGCTTTCCTATGAGGAAAATATGACGCTGGATGTCCTCATGTAGAGCGTGAGGACGTCCAACGTCAGATACCAGACCCAAGTCCTTTTAGATTCAGGAATACCTCTAGTGGCTGTCTGGTAGACAGCTACTAGAGGCTGACTTAGTGCTGCAATATACCAATGCAGCCCTAAGTGCAAAAGGGACATTGCACCTAGACCACTTCAATTACCTGAAATGGTCTGAGTGTCTACAGTGTTCCTTTAAGCTGCAGTTGTTCTGGTAACTATAATGTCCCTTTAATGAACATGTGAAGAAAGAACTTACCCAAGTTTGCAGCCTGATAGACATTTTCAGGGTCGTGTACAAGATCACACAGTGCCATCAGTGCTCTTTGTCGTGTAATAAGCTGAGGGTCTTGTAGCTCCTCTTTAAGTTTTGGCAATGCCCTTTCTGCAAAGGCAAGTGAGGTTTTTGTAGGATCAATATCAGGTGGTAAGTAACTAGATGTCCTGGCTTGAGCCATCTTTTTAGGCCAAAGTTTAAGTAATCTGCAGGATAAATAAAAATGTATTGCAGTTTTATATAAATGCATTATACTTGACTGGTTGCACAATAAGTACATGCAAAACAAAAACAATTGTTTTCACACTGAATCTGTGTGAGATAATAGGTCAGTGTTTACAGCCTTGCAAAGAAGAAAACATTTTGATAGATTTCATAATGGGTTTATCCACTACACCAGATATTGTGAAGAAATGGCATGGGAACTGCAAATATTAAGCCAAAACAGCCAGTGTCACCAATGTAAGGACATAAATAATTTAGTGCCTTAAAAAGGTTAACCCAACCCTTTTTATTTATTTTTTTAAACTTACAATGCCCTATTGGGCATTAGTAAATAGCCCATATCCCCCATTACCTGGAATCAAGCGCTGGGCAAAACTCTACTCACAAAAATGGACGCATATTGGAAATGTAAGGCGGCTGGGAGAACTCAAATGAGAGAGGGAGGGGAGATGTACGCTTCGCCTTGCAAGAATGCTCCCAGCACTGCCTGCAAAGGTAGAAGCTTATTACTTCTGTCACCTGTGTGCTGTGCATGCTGATGACAGTTGTAATGTTGCACAGATTTAACATTTGGCAGTCAAGAACAGAGATCCGGGCTTCCTAAGTCATGTGTGCCAGTGATACAACTAGACTACAACACAAAAGTGCAAATATCTCTTTATATGCAGTGTTTCAATCTTAAAGAAACACTATATGTCAGGAATACACCTTTATTCCAGCGATGCGCAGGCCTAAAGCCTCTGATCCGCCTCCATAGCTAATATAATCAGAATTGATTATTGCAGTCAATCCAATTGGCTGAAATCATCAATTCTGATGACTCAGCCAAGGAAGCGAGGCGGAGCCAAATCAGCATCACCTCATAGAGATGCACTTAATCAATGCATCTCTATGGGGAAAGTTTGCATCAATGCTGCACAGACATAGTAAACAACTCTAGTGGCCATCTGAGTGACTGCCACTGTAGGTGTCACTAGGGTGCAATGTAAACACTGACTTTTCTCTGAAAAGGCAGTGTTTACATTAAAAAGCCTGCAGGGAGCCATTATACTCACCACAACTACAATAAGCTGTAGTTGTTCTCGTGACTATAGTGTCCCTTAAAAGCTGAACATACAGATTCCTTTCTCCATGACCACTTCTAAAAGCAAACAGGTCTACATAACTAAAACCTGTTGAACCAGTAAGCATATGCCATTGGTGACCCCTCCACTTTTACAGCTTTCACCATTTTTTAGTACAGAACACTTTGATACATTTCCAATGTTATAATTTCATTTATATGTTGATACCTCATGCCTCAGTGCATTTGGGAAATGTCTGCATACTTATGAATTACTTATATATTTATTTGTACAGAGTAAATGTGAAGGACAGCCCAGCTATTTCATCTTAACAGTTGCAATTCCCTTGTCATCTCTCCACAATTATCGATTGAGGGACTTAATCCACATTAGCTCATTAACACCACATATCAGAAAAGAATTCTAAATTGAAAGGAGGAAGCATTACCAGTTAAAGGCTAAGTACAAGGACATCAGAACTTAAATTAAATTTGAAGACTGGACGACAAAATTGATATGTAAGGAAACATTAATAGCCTTCCCTTTGCATTAGTCAACAACTTGTATGTGAATATTACAAATAAATTAAGCACAAGGACTCAGAATGGGCATACAGGATGTGTGATTTGGTTCGCAACCAGTATCCCAATCAATTATTCAGTGTCATGTGTGCCAACGCTGAAATAATAAGATGCTGCTGTGGAGTCACACAAATATTTTCGTTATTAAAGTGATACTTTTGTGCATTGGCCGGTAGTAGATCATGGTGTTGGTTAGGGGCAATGGAGGCTAGATACGCCATGGCTCCTGTACCCAGTTTGGCATCGTACCAAGGATTACCGTGCCAGCCCTCAATAACCACAGAGTTACCCATACATTCCTAGGGTGAAATTCAATAGCAGCACAATATGTGGGTGTTAGTATGGAAGCTGGGTGATCATAGTCCCAGGGTAGAGAAGGTTACAGGGTTTATGTGTTGGGTCAGGGTATTAGTTGTCATGCCCTGCATGCTAACAGTCATAATACAGCAGGGATCATGGGGTTATTATGTGTTTTAGTGCCAGCAGTATTATGAAGCCAACCAGTGACGGCTAACTTTGAGTGGAGTGCCATAGTTGGACCCAGGTCAGTGTGTGTCAGGACTGGGTGCTGGAGAGAGTCACACCTGGCAGGTAGGTAGGTAGCAGCTGGCGGGTGGTCTCCGTGCTTCCTCGGCCTGCAGAGCTGTAGTGTTTCGGTTACCAGGCAACGCCAAGCACAGCGTACGGAACAGGAACGGGGCCGTGAATAGCGACTTACGCCACGCGCCGAGTCACATTCCCTACCTGTTGCGCAAACATCGCAGCCTACGTATAAGAAGCAGAAGCAGCCCGCCGGTTGCTATAGTGACTGCAGTAAAGTAAGCCGGGTAGGGTAGTGTGTGTGGCTCAGAGAGTGCTGGCGATGTACGGACCCACTGCCCAGCACTACATGGACACGGGTAACACGCGTATTATCCAGCAGCCGCATCCAGCACCTTTACCGCGGCAACCACTTCCAGGCAGATATATACACCGCCCCCTAGTGGAGCTGGATGGAGCCAAGAGTATAGAGAATCTCCAGCATGATACCTGTATGGGGAATAATCCTGACACTATCGATCAGAACATTCTTTTCATGTATTTAAATAAAAAAAATTTAAAAATCAACTTTTGTTGGCACCTGGCAGGAACAGGCATCTGGCAGAACTTATTCAAGAGGAGCTCATAAAAAGAATTTCCAATGTTAAAAATCTTCTGGAAGCCATTGTTTGTACTAACAGTCAGTATTTTAAAATTCTTTATTTTTGGCATGACAGTGCGATACAATGGTGGAGAACCACATGCATTACAATCCAGGTTACAGCTGATGATACCATCACTACAGTTCGCGTGATTGCATTCAGTTTGTAAGGCTCTGCTAGTTGGTGTCATTTTTCATACATTTTCAGACATACATACATTTTGTGAAAAATTGTAAAAGTTATACAATAAAAAGGAAAAAGCCATACAATAACTGGGTATTGTAATTACCGCAAATGTCAAGCTTTGGTTTCAGCCCAAAGTAAGCTGTGTTATTAGGTATGAAACCGTTCTCGTTGCAGGGGGACCTGTTTGATAACGACCATAGCCCTGTGTGGTTAAGTACTGATATTCTTGGTCCCGTTTCCAGCAACGGTGTTGTAGATAAGGTAGGGGTGAGGAAGGAGGGGAGGAGGGGCCCCGTGGCGGAGTCCGGAGCGTTGCGATGTGAGGCTCTGTTGGTGTCTTGTTAAGTGTTGGCACCGTGGGAGGTCCCTGTAGTGGGACCCCCATAGCTCTCCCAGTTCCCTGTTATCCAAGGTTCCCAGACCTTTTCGTATAGTTTCATGGTGTCTCTCACTAGTGCTGTAAGGTGGTCCATGACCTGGATATCTTTGATTTTGTGTTGTACGGTGTTCATCTGTGGGGTTGTGGTTTGAAGCCATGTCTGCGCCATGGTGAGTCTGGCCTGAGCGTGAGTTTGTGTAGGAGTTTCTGTTCCCTCTTGGGCCAGTCTTCTAGTGTTCTGGAGAGCAGAAAGACCCATGGGTCTACTGTTACTTGCCTGTGAAAAACCCTATTTAGGAGGTTGCCTACCTCCCTCCAGAAGGTCTGCGCTCTCGGGCAGTCCCACCACATATGGATGTACGTCCCTTTGTTTCCGCAGCCTCTCCAACACAAGTCGTTAGGGGTTTTATATATATAATATAATTGGTATATGGTATAATTTTACTGGGGTGGTATACCAGCGCAGCATGGTCTTATAGGCCTGCTCCTGGTGTGTGACGCACGCTGATACAGCTTTGTTTGCGTCCCATATTTCGCTCCACTCTGTGCCCTCTAGGGTCTCTTTGAGATCTGTTTCCCAGTGTACGGTGTAGTTTAAGTTGCCCCAATCAGTGCTGTTTGTGCATAAATGTGCGTATAGGTATGAGATGAGTCCCTTTGGGTTTTTTTAAAACAGTCAGTAGATAGTTACAAATATCCTGACTAGCATATGAACAATTTGCTCCTACAGATACCGTCCACATCCCTGAGTTTGCCTGTTAGCAATTCAAACATAAAGAATTAAAAAACGAACATCAAACAAATACTTAAAGAGACACTCTGCTACGCAAATACAAAATAAAATAAAAATCACTGTTTAATAGATGTACTCCAAATGAAAACTTGCTTGCATTTTATCTCTAAAAACTGTTTGAAAAAACTGCATTTCTCTTGCTTTTTGGATTTTTAATCCCTCCCCTTTTAACTCCACCCAGGCTTTCTGTGGCTGTCCAATCACAGACGTTCAATGAGAAGTCACTGCAAGGCAGATGCTCTGTGTAATTGCTGCCTCTTGAGTTTAGTTCCACTGAGCTAACAAAACCACAAAATAAAATTATAAAAGCCAGGGGGCCTGAAAGACAGGGGGGTGTAACCAGCGTAATGTGTCAGTTTCTATTGAAATCTGCGTGTAAGTGTAAGGGTGCTATGTGTAAGGGTGCTGTGTGTGTGTAAGGGTGCTGTTAGTGTGTGCTGTGTGTGTATGTGTAAGGGTGCTGTGTGTGAGGGTGATGTGTGTGTGTAAGGGTGCTGTGTGTGTGGGTGATGTGTGTGTGTGTAAGGGAGTTGTGTGTGTAAGGGTGATGTATGTGTGACGGTGCTGTGTGTGTGGGTGCTGTTTGTGTGTATTGTGTGGTGGTAGGGGGGACCGTTTAGTTAATAGCCCCCTCCCTTCTTAAATTTTGTAGGGGGGGACCATGCTGCTGCCATCCCTGGTGGTCCAGTGGTGAGTGAACTCTAGCCTGCAGTAATTTCTAAAGGGTTCACATACCTTTTCTTGTATAAATGAGGGGTGCTCAGAGTTTAGTGAGTTGTAATTTACATTTTTGTTAAATTTGTGGAAACTTCTTATGCTGTGAATACAGGGTATATATCTGTGTTGTAAATGCAAATATGTCACGACTAAGGATGTGCATGGGGAAAATATTCGGTTTGGTTCGGCATTCCGAAATTCGGGACTTCGGTTCGGCACTTCGGAACTTTGGTACTTTGGCACTTTGGCAACTTCAGAACTTTGGAACTTTGGCATTTCGGATTTCGGGACTTCTCTTGCAGCCGCTTTATAGATAACTCCCTAATTCCCATGGTTTAAGGGAGTTATCTACCAAAAGGCTGAAAGACCTAAATTGGTCTTTCAGCCAAATTTACTAATACTAAGTAAAAATTACTTAGTATTAGTAAATACTCTGCCCCTACTCATTATACCGCGAGTAGAGGCATGTCTATTAAACAGTGAGCAGCCTGTGGCTTCTCACTGTTAAAAAAAAAAAAAAACAGGGCCCCCCTCCCGAGAACCCACTCGTGCCGCGCGAGTGGGAGCTTTTAAACTAAAGGGGGACCTATTGCCCCCCCGGCCCCCACCCCTGAGCGGCGGGTGGGGGCCCTATTTCACAAAGGGGGGGGGCCTAAATTACTTCGGCGGGAACCTATTGTCCTCCCCCAGGCCCCCACCCATGAGCGGGTGGGGGCCCAAAAGTACAAAAATGGGGGGACCTATTGTTATCCCCCCGGCCTCCACCCCTGATTGGTGGGTGGGGGCCCTAAATTACTTCAAGGGGGGGGGACCTATTGTACTCTGCCCGGCCCCCACCCCTGAGCGGCGGGTGGGGGCCCTAAAGTAAAATAATGGGGGCGGACCTATTGTCCACCCCCCCCACCCCTGAGCGGCAGGTGGGGGCCCTAAATTAGAATAAGGGGGGCGGACCTATTGTCCTCCCTCCCAGCCCCCACCCCTGAGCGGCAGGTGGGGGCCCTAAATTAGAATAAGGGGGGACCTATTGTCCTCGCCCCGGCCCCCACCCCTGAGCTGCGGGTGGGGGCCCTAAAGTAAAATTAAGGTTGGCGGACCTATGGTCCTCCCTCCTGCCCCCACCTATGAGCGGTGAGTGGGGGCCCTAAGGTAAAATAATGGGGGCGGACCTAGTGTCCTCCCCCCCAGCCCCCACCCCTGAGCGGCGGGTGGGGGCCCTAAATTAGAATAAGGGGGGGACCTATTGTCCTCCCCCCGGCCTCCACCCCTGAGCGGCGGGTGGGGGCCCTAAAGTAAAATTAAGGTTGGCGGACCTATTGTCCTCCCTCCTGCCCCCACCTATGAGCGGTGAGTGGGGGCCCTATAGTAAAATAATGGGGGCGGACCTATTGTCCTCCCCCCCAGCCCCCACCCCTGAGCGGCGCGTGGGGGCCCTAAATTAGAATAAGGGGGGGACCTATTGGCCGACCCCCACCCCTGAGGGGTGGGTGGGGCCCCAAATTAGAATAAGGGGGGGACCTATTGTCCTCCCCCCATGGCCCCACCCCTGAGCGGTGGATGGGGGCCCTAAATACCAACAAGGAGGTGGACCTATTGCTATTGAAATAGCAATAAGGGGGGACCTATTGTAGCAATAAGGGGGGGGTGGACCTAAATAGCAATAGGGGGGGGCTATTGTAGCAATAAGGGGGACCTCCACCTCGGCCCCCACCCCTGAGCAGCGGGTGGGGGCCCTAAATAAAAATGTAGCCCCCCCCCCAGGATGACTAGGGGTCCCCAAACCCTTAGTCACCCCCTCCCAACAAAATTAACCTCTACCTACCCCCTTCACCCTAAAGGGGGGACCAATAACTAGGTACCTGTAAAAAAAAAACTTACCATTTGATGTCTTCTTTTTTCTAAAATCTTCTTTTTTCAGCCCCCAAAAAAGGCCAAATAAAAATCCATAATAACCGTCGCACTTTGAAAAAAATAAAAAACCAGAGAGCAAAAAAAATAATCCATCTTCACCCACGGAGGGCTTCGCCCAGACTGAGCTCTTTATGGCGGGAGAATGCTTAGAATACTCTGGTTGGTTGGTTTAAGCCATCCAAACAGATTGCTCTGACAGGTAAATGAAGAGACTGACAGGTAAGTCTCTACATTTACCTGTCACAGCACTCTGGTTAGCTGTGTAATTTGACTCATAACAACACTCTGACTGGTGGATTGAAAGTAACCAATCAGAGTTATGAGTCAAATTACACAGTGTGGGAAAACACGCTGTGTGAAATGACACAGAGCACTCTGATTGGCTGGATTTCAAGCTAACCAATCAGAGTGCTGTGACCTTATTGGTATTTAGGGCCCCCACCTGCCGCTCAGGGGTGGGGGCAGGGGGACGACGACAATATGTGCCCCCCTTATTCTAATTTACGGCTCCCACTCGCCGCTCAGGGGTGGGGTCCAGGGGGGGAGAGGACAATAGGCCCCCCTTATTCTAATTTAGGGCCCCCACCCGCTGCTCAGGGGTGGGGGCCGGGGGGAGGACAATAGGTCTCCCCCCCTTATTCTAATTTAGGGCTCCCACCCGCCGCTCAGGGGTGGGGGCCGGGGGGAAGACAATAATTTAGGGCTGTCTGTCTGTTTGTGTAAGTGTTTGATTGTCAGTGGGTGTGTGTATCTGTCAGTGAGTGTCTGCCTGTGTCTGTCAGTGAGTGTATATATGTCAGTGAGTGTCTGTGTGTGTGTGTCTGTCAGTGAGTGTATGTCTGTCAGTGAGTGTATGTGTGTCTATCAGTGAGTAAGTGTATGTCTATCAGTGAGTTTCTGTGTGTGTGTGTTTGTCAGTGAGTGTGTGTCTGCCAGTATGTGTCTGTCAGTGACTGAGGGACATTAGGGAGCGGCAAAATGGAAATCCTTACACCGGCCCTGCGTAAGGGTGTGAACTGTTGTATTTGGTCACAAGAAGCCAAGGATGGTCTTGAGTCCTTGTTTGTTTCTGCTCCCATACTAGTTCACCCTGATACCAGCAAACCTTTTATACTAGAGGCTGATGCCTCTGAAACAGGGGTTGATGCTGTTCTTTCCCAAAGTGAAAGTCAGGACACTCCTTTGCACCGTTGTGGGTTTTACTTCAGAAAACTGTTGCCTGCGGGACGAAATTATAATATAGGCAACAGGGAATTGTTAGCCATCATCCTGGCCTTAAAGGAATGACGACATCTTGTGGAAATATCGAAAAGATCTGCTTCTGATCATCACTGATCACAAAAATCTGGCATACATAGGAGATGCTAAAAGGTTATCTTCGAGACAAGCCAGGTGGTCACTCTTTTTCTCATGTTTCAATTATGTTATGATTTACAGCCCTATCTAGGCAATATGATTTTGAGGAGGAACAGGAGCAAGAGATATCTCCTGTCAAACCTCCTGATTGCATTATTGCCTCTACTGTTCTTTCGTTATCGTCTACTGTTCTTTTGTTATCTAGCGCCATAGTGACAGCTCAAGCTCAGGCAAATTGTTTATCCCAGTTCAGCAAAGAAATATTACAGGTGTTTCATGATAACGTAACAGTAGGGCATCCAGGTATCCGCAGAACAGTGTCCGCTGTCTCCAGAACCTTTTGGTGGAATTCTCTTAGGAAAGACATAAAAGACTATGTTACGGCATGCACTGACGAAGATGGCACATTTCATTCCACTCAAGAAGCTGCCTACCTTTCAAGAACTTGTACACATATTCATTTAGAAAATATTCAGGTTACACTGTATTCCACAGAATATTGTGTCTGACAGGGGATCACAATTTGTGTCTCGGTTTTGGAGAGCTTTCAGTAAACACTTGGGTATAGAGTTGTCATTTTCCTTGTCCTATCATCTGCAGACCAACAGTGCGTAACCACTCCCTAGAACAGTATTCACTATGTTTTATCAATAGCACTCAAGAAAACTGGTATGATTTATTACCATGGGCTGAGTTCACTAGAAATAACACAACTCATGATTCTTCAGGTCTTTGTAATGAACGGTCGTCATCCTACTATTTTACCTGCTGCATTCTCCGATACTGCTATTTCGATCTTGGACATTCATTTGAATATTATTTGTAATACTTGGACTCAGGTGCATGCTGCCTTACAAATTTCTTATGCCCCTTTTTAAACATCAGGCTGACAGACGGCGTGTGGGCCAATCCTGTGTACCAGATTGGTGACAGGGTCTGGCTTTCCTCGTGTCTTATAAAGTTGATGGTTCCCTCTATGAAGTTTGCACCTAAATACATCGGTCCTTTACGTGTTATTCGCAGAATCAATCCCGTTTCTTACTCCCTGGGACTTCCTGCTACTCTTTGTATACCCAATACTTTCCACGTCTCTTAGCTTAAACCTTTGTATCTGTAACAGGTACTCTACTCCCTTGGTTCCTCCGCCACCTTTGGTTGTTAGTGGTCAGGAAGAGTACGAAATCTGCTCTACTGTTGATTCCAGGTTGTCTCGTGGTTATTTACAATATTTGGTTGACTGGAAGGGATATGGGAACGGTCTTAGGTTCCTGCTGTTGACGTTCATGCTGGTCGTCTGCTCCGGTCTTTCCATGCCAGGTTTCCGGTGGGCGGTCTTCGAGTGGGGGGTACTGTCACGGCCCCTGGTGCTTGTGACTACTACTCCAGTGCACTTTTTAGTATGCCGGGGCCAGAATAACATCATATTCCGTCTCCCGTCATCGCAGCCGGCGTGTGAGTGAGGAGTGGGGAGCTGCAAGAAGAGCCTTCCTTGCCGCCGCCAAGTTTACAGTATAACCCATTCTCGAGTAAGGTTTGTAACACTTGTCTAACATGCCCATGGTGAGTAAATAGATCAGGAGAATAAATGAGTATGTCATCGAGATACACCAATACAAAAGAATATATGTACTCTCTAAGTATGTCATTAATAAGATCCTGAAACACAGCTGGGGCATTACATAAGCCAAAGGGCATAACCAAGTACTTGTAGTGAACATTTTCCCCTCATGTTCCTCTTTTATTCTCACCAAATTATAAGCGCTCCTGAGGTCGAGTTTGGTAAATACCTTAGCACCTTGGAGTCTATCAAATAATTTAGAAATGAGCGGTATAGGATAGGCATTTTTCACAGTGATCTCATTTAATGCCCTATAGTCGATACAAGGACGCATATCTCCTTCTTTCTTAGACACAGAGAAGAAACCAGCACCCGCTGGAGAAGAAGATCTTCGTATGTGACATTTAGATAAGGATTTGTTTATGTATTCCTCCATGATCTTACTTTCTTTTTTTGTTTTTTATTCTTTATTTTTGTAGTTAATTTGGGTCCAAGAAAATCACGGCTTCATTTTTAGGCGGGACTAGCAAAGCAGAAATGTTATAGTGATGGATAGATGCCTTTAGTATGGCTTTGGCAATGTGTAGCTGGTAAGACTGTGTTATTATGAAAAGGTACTTCTGGTTGACAGGCTGGTACTATTAAGAGGAACAATGCTAGGCAGACAGGTTATGTGTAGCGTGCTAAGGTGTGCGCTGACTGCAGGGTTACAGGCTCTAATGCACTATTGTTTCGCTCCTTCAGGGGCTTGTGTAATGTTTAGAGTGGGGCTTAGAGCATGTGTAGATCTGTGTGAGCCTATGGGATGCTTAAGATGAGAGTATCGTGCACGTGGCGGGTTGTGATTTCTGCAGTGTGTTGGGTGTATAAAACTGCCCTTCTGTGAAAGATCCTCCTCCTGGCTACCCTTGTGTATCTGATGGGACTCTAGTGGTTTCGGAACATTTGCATTAATTTGAAAGGGCACTGCTAGCCATCAAGACCTCTCAAGCTATGTCCTCTGCTCCTGCTGGCAACGCCAGGACGAAGACATCGAAAAAGGTGACCTCTTGGGCTGTAGTTGTTTGTTTTTTGTTTTTTTTCGCCACTAGGGCTGCTATGTTACCTCTGAGCCATCATTCAGCTTTAGGAATGCCAGTATCCAGCTCTGTCTTGTATCCAGTACTGGGGGCTGGACATGCATTGAAGTTTCTCCTGGTACACCTGATGTTGACGGTCTCGTTAGCCAGGTATAAAACACTGCCTCTCCCAGAAGGCAGGGTCAGTTCCTTGACTCTGGTGATCATACTGCTGTTTCGTGTTCTTCAGTTTACTCTTGACCTTGGCTTGTTTCATTTATTCTGATTTCTGGCATCCTCTGGCTTACCCACGACGATTCTCCTGCTTTATCCGTTTCTGTACTGTGACTTGGAGTATTATCCTGCACAGCCCCCGTGCACCGACTCACAGGCCAGGTGAATTCTTACCTGACCATCTTGGCCTGTGTTTACTTGCAAGGGTGAGCATATATCTCTGCCTGCTGGACTCCCAACTCAGGTAAGCCCTGACATAGACACAGACTGGATCCCTATCACTATGTAATATGGCTGTAATAGACACAGACTGGATCCCTCTCACTATGCAATAAGGCTGTAATAGACACAGACTGGATCCCTATCACCATGTAATATGGCTGTAATAGACACAGACTGGATCCCTATCACTATGCAATATGGCTATCCTAGAAACAGACTGGATCCCTTTCACTATGTAATATGGCTGTAATAGACACAGACTGGATAACTAGTATCATTATAAGAGTCCTTATCACTCTGCTATATGAATCTTCTATATGCAGGCTGGATCTCCAAAAAATGGGGTCTGTTATAATGCTCTACTAGAGGCAGAATGAATCCCTACCAGTGGCTCAACTGCATTTGGCGCAGCTGCACCAGGGCTGAACATTTAGGGGGCTGTTCGGGTGGCCCATGCAGTTAGGGCCATCAGATGGAAAACATGGTCTCATGGGCCTGGTCAGCAATGTGGCCGTTTAATAGCGTGACTGGGCCCCTATAATCTCAGAGGTATGGGGGGGAAGTGAGTCGGTCACTTCCTCCCAGATAACGCTAAGCCGAGCAGACCGCAGTTCAGGAGCTTCAGTTTCCTCTCAGTGAGCACTTACTGTCAGTCCGGCCGGGTACCGGTAACAGAAGCTCCTGTACCACAGTCTGCTCCACTCGTCTACTCTACACTGAGTGACTGGCAGGAGGGACGATATGCCCTTCGTTCCTGCCAATAACTGCAATCTAGCGCCCCCCGGGGCGGTGCGCCATAATGCACGCTTGTGCCGCCTTATGGACGCGCTGTCCTCGCTTACATGCTAGAGGGAGTGGGGTATAGTAAAGGTAAAAGTAAGAGTATCAAAGTAGATTGCTAGAAAAGTATTCAATGAGGGCTTATTAGGTTATTTTTGACAGTTGTAGGAAAGGAGCCAAGGTGTGGGGATGAAAAGCTGTTAACAGTTTAATTGAAACACTTTTTACTATAGAAGTGAGTTTTCAATTAATTTTTTTTTTTTTAGGAATGGAGACAGTGTGAAAGTCTAACGGAGAATAGAAGGGAGTTCCACACAAAAAGTGCAGTCCTGGAGAAGTCTTGAAGGTGAGGTGGGAGTATGGAGGCCTAGACGGGACATACTTGAGTATTAGGGAGCATAGGTAGGCTGGAGCAGTATTATGTAGAGATTTGTAAGCAAGCACCAGAATCATACATTTTGCCCTATATCTTACGGGAAGCCAATGTAGGGACTGACAGAGGGGGAGGCGTGGCAGGTGAGGGCGGACAGGAAGATGAGCCTCGCTGCTGCATTCATTCTAGATTGCAAGCTGGGAACATGTAAGACCACTGAGAAAGGGATTGCAGTAGTAAAGTCGAGAGAGAACAGCTTGGACCAGCACCATAGCCGTATCCGGCATCAAAGGGACACCCCAAAACAAATCGTTTTCTTGGCACTGCAGGTCCCCTCTCCCTCCCACCCCACATCCCATGTTGCTGAAGGGGTGAAAACCCCTTCAGTGACTTACCTGAGACCACCGCCAATGTCCCTCGGCAGTGGTTTCAGGTCCGCCCACGAAACTCCCCCGCCGACGTCAGCTGGTAGGGGAGACCGATTGTGCATGTGTGGCTGCCAGCGGGATGAGACCTAATGCGCGGCAATGCTGCGCACGTGCATTCGACATCCCCATAGAAAAGCATTGAAAATTATTACATAGTGTGAGGACATCCAGCGACGCTATAGCACAAATATCAGGAAGAGCCCTCTAGTGGCTGTCTAGTAGTCAGCCACTAAAGGAGTTAACCCAGCAAGGTAAATATTGCAGTTTATGAAAACTGCAATATTTACAGTTGCAGGGTTAAAGGTAGTGGGAGTTGGCACCCAGACCACTCCAATAGGCAGAAATGGTCTGGGTGCCTGGAGTGTCCCTTAAAATAGGGGCAGATGCCGCTATGTTTTTGAGATGCAAGTAGCCGGATTTGGCAAATGACTGGACATGAGGGGTGGAGAGGTCAGTCAAAGAACACCTAGGCTGCGAACCAGAGAATGAAACACTGGGAGAGGTAGGAGGAGCACCAGGAGAGAGCACATATACTCTATACAAAAACTTGTTTACATTCAACAAACACTGCTCAGTGTTAAATACAACCATGCAAGGATGGGAAAACATCCCCAGCTGGCAATGCAGTGTGAGAGTTGTGCAATAGATGGGGATCTACCTTTTTGTCCTAGAGGCAGACTGAATCCCTGACCCTGTTTAACGCTGTCCTAGAGGCAGACTGAATCCCTGGCCATGTTTAACGCTGTCCTAGAGGCAGACTGAATCCCTGGCCCTGTTTAACGCTGTCCTAGAGGCAGACTGAATCCCTGGCCCTGTTTAACGCTGTCCTAGAGGCAGACTGAATCCCTGGCCCTGTTTAACGCTGTCCTAGAGGCAGACTGAATCCCTAGCACCCTGTTATAACGCTCTCTGGTGGTCACGCTCCTTGGGACACGCCCCCTCCGCGATAACCACGCCCACGTTCGGACCGCCCCCTCTTGCTTTCCCTGCCTGACCTCGCAAATAGCTCCGCCCTCGGCGTGCTGACTCGTTGCCATGGTGACAGTGTAACGGGCAGCGCTGTGTCAGTACCGGGATAGCGAGCCGGTAACAGCAGACGTTTCATCCGTCCTCTCCTTCCATCAGCCCGTGTGAGCTCTGTGCACCGGACTGCCTCCAGGACACTTACCGCATCCCGGGGTCGGCTCACCCCTTCTCCTCCATCGCCCTGTCCTGATTAATGTCCCTGGTCCCCATACAGAGCCCCCGGAGCAGCCCGTGTGAGCAGGATGGCCACAATGCTGGGCCAGCAGGGACTCCATGTAACCAAAGACAGAGTGATCTCCAAGATGCCACAGGTCAGTCATGGTGACCAGCCTCATCACAGCCTGGCACTGGGTGTATTATACACACACTGTCACACAGCCTGGCACTGGGTGTATTATACACACACACTATCACACAGCCTGGCACTGGGTGTATTATACACACACTGTCACACAGCCTGGCACTGGGTGTATTATACACACACTGTCACACACAGCCTGGCACTGGGTGTATTATACACACACTATCACACAGCCTGGCACTGGGTGTATTATACACACACTATCACACAGCCTGGCACTGGGTGTATTATACACACACACTGTCACACAGCCTGGCACTGGGTGTATTATACACACACTGTCACAGCCTGGCACTGGGTGTATTACACACACACTGTCACACAGCCTGGCACTGGGTGTATTATACACACACACTGTCACACAGCCTGGCACTGGGTGTATTATACACACACTGTCACACAGCCTGGCACTGGGTGTATTATACACACACTATCTCACAGCCTGGCACTGGGTGTATTATACACACACACTATCACACAGCCTGGCACTGGGTGTATTATACACACACACTGTCACACAGCCTGGCACTGGGTGTATTATACACACACTATCACACAGCCTGGCACTGGGTGTATTATACACACACTATCTCACACAGCCTGGCACTGGGTGTATTATACACACACTGTCACACAGCCTGGCACTGGGTGTATTATACACACACTATCTCACAGCCTGGCACTGGGTGTATTATACACACACTGTCACACAGCCTGGCACTGGGTGTATTATACACACACTGTCACAGCCTGGCACTGGGTGTATTATACACACACTATCTCACACAGCCTGGCACTGGGTGTATTATACACACACTATCTCACACAGCCTGGCACTGGGTGTATTATACACACACTGTCACAGCCTGGCACTGGGTGTATTATACACACACTATCTCACAGCCTGGCACTGGGTGTATTATACACACACTGTCACACAGCCTGGCACTGGGTGTATTATACACACACTATCTCACAGCCTGGCACTGGGTGTATTATACACACACACTATCACACAGCCTGGCACTGGGTGTATTATACACACACACTGTCACACAGCCTGGCACTGGGTGTATTATACACACACTATCACACAGCCTGGCACTGGGTGTATTATACACACACTATCTCACACAGCCTGGCACTGGGTGTATTATACACACACTGTCACACAGCCTGGCACTGGGTGTATTATACACACACTATCACACAGCCTGGCACTGGGTGTATTATACACACACACTATCACACAGCCTGGCACTGGGTGTATTATACACACACTATCACACAGCCTGGCACTGGGTGTATTATACACACACTATCACACAGCCTGGCACTGGGTGTATTATACACACACACTGTCACACAGCCTGGCACTGGGTGTATTATACACACACTGTCACAGCCTGGCACTGGGTGTATTATACACACACACTGTCACACAGCCTGGCACTGGGTGTATTATACACACACTGTCACACAGCCTGGCACTGGGTGTATTATACACACACTATCACACAGCCTGGCACTGGGTGTATTATACACACACTGTCACACAGCCTGGCACTGGGTGTATTATACACACACTATCTCACAGCCTGGCACTGGGTGTATTATACACACACTATCACACAGCCTGGCACTGGGTGTATTATACACACACACTGTCACACAGCCTGGCACTGGGTGTATTATACACACACTATCACACAGCCTGGCACTGGGTGTATTATACACACACTATCTCACACAGCCTGGCACTGGGTGTATTATACACACACTGTCACACAGCCTGGCACTGGGTGTATTATACACACAATATCACACAGCCTGGCACTGGGTGTATTATACACACACACTATCAAACAGCCTGGCACTGGGTGTATTATACACACACTATCACACAGCCTGGCACTGGGTGTATTATACACACACTGTCACACAGCCTGGCACTGGGTGTATTATACACACACTGTCACACAGCCTGGCACTGGGTGTATTATACACACACTGGTACACAGCCTGGCACTGGGTGTATTATACACACACTATCACACAGCCTGGCACTGGGTGTATTATACACACACACTATCTCACACAGGCTGGCACTGGGTGTATTATACACACACTGTCACACAGCCTGGCACTGGGTGTATTATACACACACTATCACACAGCCTGGCACTGGGTGTATTATAGACACACACACTGTCACACAGCCTGGCACTGGGTGTATTATACACACACTATCACACAGCCTGGCACTGGGTGTATTAGACACACACTGTCACACAGCCTGGGTACTGGCAGGGCTGGGGTCATGGAGAGACTGCATTGTGGGTTATAGGTATTAACCAGCTGCTGACAGTGACCTCTGATTCTGTTAACTCATACAGTATGTTAGTTACCCTGCTGTATGAGTAATAATATAAACCATTCAGAGTAAAGCTTCCATGTTAGAAGCCATCAATGGGGACAAGTGGGCAATTGCTGCATCCCCTCCACACCCATATTATATGCCACATGTGCCAGTGGATTTGAATTAAGAAGTTACATTGCCTAATGCTTGGGCAAACTGTGTACACCTTTCATTACAAACCAAGAATGCCAAATTTGGTGAATTAGCCAATCTTTTGGTGATGTCACGGAAAATCAAAATATAGTCCTGGTTCTGTGCAAAATGCTTATTTGCTAATTCACATTTTATGATTTATGAACGTACACATGTAGAAAACTGACTGAGTCAATTCGCCATTTAAATGAACTGGCAATCAGCTTTTGGGAGGATTGAGAACTATCCAATATGACAATATTAAAAAAAAACAAAGAAATACAATACATTGTGGAAAACAAGTGCTTTGCATCATTTTAGCTACAGGTGATGATCATTTGTGCGAAATCATTTACCACTAATGTGGCCACATTTTCATAGCCAAATAAGTTTCCTTCTTGGACAGAACACTGCCTGCTGAGACATTTTATTGGTTTCTACAGTGATTGCTCCTTAATTGGCACTTTGCCCCAGAATGTTTTAGCTTTGATATAAATATGTCCCCCTATCCTAGTGTAAGCGCAGGATCAGTGTATGCCTTGCTATCAGTAGAGCTTGGCTTCCTCTTACAATGACTAAAAGTTAAAATGTAATCAGGTTTTCAATTATTTACTTTGTAGTCTGTGTATTTGGATTGTCACACCTGGCTGAATCCTGTACGCAGACAAAGCAATATAACCTAATACTTAGAAGCATCTGTTAAGTACCATGCATTATTTTTTTTTTCTTTGTTCTATTTAATTTTTCACATATCCTTCCTCAACAGTATCACTTGTTTTCATAAGCTTCCACCTTAATGTGTAGGTCTTATTAATTTTCATATTTTATTGTGCCTGTTTGTTTCCCATTTCATTTCACAGTGTTATACACCAGAATCGTCCATTCAATACAAATCCCAATTTAATCAGCAGGTGAAAAATGCTTGCAAACAGCGCCATGCAGTGGACCTTGGGTGAGTCAATTATTAGTATGACCCAATGTACTTACTTGAGTGAGTGAGACAAAACCGTAACTAATCATTTATAAGCAGATGTGCCACCCATTATTGCATTTAATGCACTCTGGGACAAGGAGTTTGTTAAATTCCATTATTAATTTACAATTCGGGAACATAATTAGTTATGAAATAATTAAGATATATAAAAACACATGGTTGTATATTAATGTTTTAACGCTATATTGGCATCTCTCTCTCAGATTTTTGTGTTATGGAAATCATGTACTACAGTTTTTCTATATCTCTGTTTCCCAAATCTGCTTGAGCTGAAAATATATAGTGTTTATCACCAGTTCATGTGGAGGTAAAAATACTTGCCTCCACTGCACTAAAGTATTGCATAGATTCACTTTTACATGGTGCCTCATGGTCACTCAGGCATCTAACGAAGAAGTGCTGTATGCATACATGTGGGCTTTACATTTTCCCCAGCAGTGCTATATGCATTTATGCTTTGTCCATAAGACAATTCATTTACATACTTGCTCTGCAAAGCTTGTAAATGAAAATAAAATTAATCTATGAAGAATTGTAGAGCAGTTTTAGCACAACTACATATCTCCCAGCATTTCAATGGACAAATAGGGACACTAATTATAGGTGTGTGGGCACAGCCAGGCGCAGGGTTGTTCAGAGAATTTTTAAGGTGACTTACTAATAACAGTGTATGCAACTAAAATTCCATTTAGAACAAGAACTATGTATCTTTATCAGAGTGGGGTGGCGATGGAATCAAAATCAGCCTCTGCGCAATGATTTCCCAGTTTCCTGCTGCACTGTACTGTTACTGGGGTTGAGATGATGTCATAACCTAGCTTGAGCAACAATACAGTGCATGAGAGGAACTGCAAAACCAGCAGCCCCCTCATTGCCAGCACTGCAAGCACTCACAGCATGACTGCAGAGCAGACACCTGTTGTACTGCACACCCGTAACCAAGGTGCCCCCTGCCGCCTGTCACCCAGGGCAGTCCTCCCCACCTTAGTACACCACTGATATTATTGACTCAGACTGATTTATAATCACATTTATGGTAGATTAACGTCATGTTACTGTGAGTCGTATTGTTGTGGAGTTCTGTTATGCACTCAAATATATCGCTCCTAGAAAAGAGGGACGTTAGGACAGAAAAGAGCTACAAGATGGATTTGGGCCATAAACAGTGACTGTCCCTCCTAAATAGGGACACTTAGGAGATATGCAACTGATAGTTAATTTTTAACTATTAATAGTTGGCTATTAGGACTGTGTTAAAATGAAGGACACAACAGTTCCTCTTTAGGCAGATGAAATCAGTAGCTCAGAGATAGCTTATCCACTCCGCTATGACTGATTTCTGTTTACTTATAGCACATTTAGTACTATATACACTTTTACAACACTTTGTAAATCATCTCACCCTTGACATCCCAGTCCTGTCTGCCAACATTTTACAATTTGTTTCAGATTAGTAATCACTTTAAAGCAGTGGTTCCCAACCTAGTCCTCAAGTACACCCTAACAGTACAGTATTTAGGGATTACTCAGTTGTGTCTAAGTTGTCTTTAGAAAGAAAGAAAAAAACCACTTTAGACACAACAGGGTAGTCCCTAAATCCTGGACTGGTAGGGTGTACTTGACGACTGGGTTGGGAACCCCTGCTTTAAAGGAACTCTATAGGAATAAAACGTGTATTCCTAACACTATAGTTCTGGAATACATGTTTGGACCGCGGCCCCCTCTCTGTGGAGTAAAAAGGTGTCTTTACTTACTCATAGAAAAGCATTGGCAGGCTATTGCGCAAAACGCAGCACTGCGCCAATAAGCATCTCCTCACAGAGATAGATTGAATCCCTGTGCAGCACGGGACTAGTAAGCACCTCTAGTGGCTGTCTGAGTGACTGCCACTAGAGGTGTTACTCAGGAGCAATGTAAAGACTGCCTTTTCTCTAGCAGGGACATGCTTTAGACACCAGAATCACTACATTAAGCTGTTGTGGGTCTGGTGACTATGGTGTCCCTTTAATGTTTATATTGCAGGGTTAAGTCCAATATTACCTTATGTTTGCATTTTCATTCTATTTTTGTAGATTCCCTTTTTGTGTATAACTTCAGATACTGTCTGCTTACATAAATTTTTTTTTTTTATTAGCTATCAGTGTGGAATAGGACTTAAAGGGACACTCCAGGCACCCAGACCACTTCTGCCCATTGGAGTGTTTTGGGTGCCAACTTCCACTACCCTTAACCCTGCAAGTGTAATTATTGCAGTTTTCATAAACTGCAATATTTACCTTGCAGGGTTAACTCCTCCTCTAGTGGCTGTCTACTAGACAGCCACTAGAGGGCACTTCCATGTTCATAGAACATGAAAAGTGTGTTATAACGACGCTGGACGTCCTCACGCTATGTGAGGATCTCCAGCGTCGCCAAATCCCCATAGGAAAGACTTGAAAGTATTACTCATGCTTTCCTATGGGGAGGTCTAATGCATTAGGTCTCCCCCACGGCCGGCAGCCATGAATGCGCAATAGGTCTCCCCTGCCGGCTGACATCGGCGGGGGGGAGGAGCATAGGCGGAGCCTGACCCAGCGCCGAGGGACATCGGCGCTGGATACAGGTAAGACACTGAAGGGGTTTTAACCCCTTCAGTAACATGGGATGGGGGGTGGGAGGGAGAAGGCACCTGCAGTGCCAGGAAAAACGGTTTGTTTTCCTGACACTGGAGAGTCCCTTTAATTCTGAGATTTCATCAGAAAAGTGTAACAATATTCTTTTTGTTTCCTTTTTGTTTTTTGTGCCCACTATTCATTTCAATGTCACCAAGATAAATGTTAATGATCTTTTTAAGAAAGGAAGTAACCGCTTTTATTTGTTTGGTGTTTTATGATTTGCAGGATGTGTAGACCATTACTTTGTTGTTTGGTTGTAATTTATAAATTAATCAGTAAGTTAAATCCCAAAACCTGCCAGCTGTTACCCACTGATTAATTTATAATGCCGTACTGGTTCACAGTAATCAAATAAAGTTAATACAAAAGCAATACGATAATCTTGCTGAAGTGCTGTATGTAGTATGTACTACTTTACTATTTAGTAAAAAAGAAATTGTCAGTATTATAAATTAACCTTGTTGCATAACCCCACACCACTGACTCAGACAACCCGTCCTGTTACCTCCTCGTTGTTTAGTTCAGTGGAGCTAAACTCAAGAGACAGGCAGTTGACCAGAGCACCAGTCTTGCAAAGCCAAATCATTGAGATGCATTGGGAAGTCTATGATTGGACAGCCGTAGAAAGTCTGGGCTGGGTTAGAATGGGAGGGCTTGCAAAAGCGTCAGACAAGAGACTTGCAGCTTTTGCTAGCTCTTTTTTAAAATAAATATACCCTAATGAAAAGATGCATAATTAAATGCATGCATGTTTCATTGGGGAAATGGAGTGACTTTTTTAGGTTACATGGAGAGATACTGCGACATTTTACAACTTTTTACTCATTTATAAATTTTGAGGCAATGCAAGAAATTATTACATGACTCAGTAAATGATCAATTAAGTTAAGAACTTGAAATAAAAGTTAAGAACTTGAAATAATTGTTGCAGTTACATGGATTAATGGACTTTAAAGTAAAACATTAATAAATCAAAATTTAAGATGAGGCAAATGAGAGGAAGAGAAATCTGATTAGATATAACACTGATTACAAACCAGATAGAGAATAGAAATGAATGGTCTTACAGCAAGCATGAATGCGGACCACAATGGATATATTTGCAACCCACCTGCCCTGGGGCCACTTAGAGTTGTGGTTGCAACCAGCCACAAAACAGGAAAGATATTTCCTGTCTGATTCTTGTCTTCCCTCCCACGGCCGATTGCGTGCTCCTGCAGGCCAGCCACTCCTGCTCGCAGTGCCAGAGCATCTGGCCTGCTTGAGCAGAGAAAAGCAGGGCTGGAACTGGAGGACGGGTGGCTCATCTTAAAGGACCACTATAGTGCCAGGAAAACAAACTCTTTTCCCTGGCTCTATAGGGTCTTTGGGTCCCTCCCACCCTCTGGGTCCCACTCCCGCCGGGCTGAAGGGGAGCAAGAGCTGCGCGTGCATTCAATCAGTCCATAGGAAAGCATAACTGTGAAAATCAGTTAGATGCGCTGAAGCGCCTCTAGCGGCTGTCAATGAGACAGCAACTAGAGGCTGGATTAACCCTATTGCAAACATAGCAGTTTCTTTAAAACTGCTATGTTTACAGGTGCAGGGTTAACCCTAGATGGACCTAGCACCCAGACCACTTCATAGAATTGAAAAGGTCTGGGTGCCTGTAGTGGTCCTTTAAGGTAGGAGAAGAGAGGTTTGGGGGATCTTCATGTGTAGTGTGTTAAATTGGGGAGGGAGGAAGCACTGTATTAATTTGAGGGAGGGAGTGGGCAGTGTATTTATTTGAGGGAGGGGGCAGTATATTAAATTGGGGGAGGGAGTGGGGCAGTGTATTAGAGTGGTGGGGAGGAGGCAATGTATTAATTTGGAGTATTAGAGTGGTGGGAGGAAGCAGTGTGTTAAATTGGGGGAGGACAAGGTATTAAATTGGGTGGAGGGTGCAGTGTATTAGAGTTGAGGGAGGGGGGCAGTTTATTGGATTTGTGGACAGTGTATTAGAATGGGGAAAGTCGGTGTATTAGATTGGGTCTGCATGGAGGTGCTGAACGCTCTCCACGGAGATGCTGATTTGCTGCGCAGCTATTTGCCACACATGCAATAGCTCCCAATGCTTTCATAAGGGAAAGCATTGGATTGGCTGAGATCCAACACACTCGTAGGACTTCAAAATCAATAAGATAACGCAATTTGTTTTTTACAGCTGTACAACAGCATACATTTACCATTTCAGTCCCATTACCAAACCTTTCTTAATATGTCAAAGTAGTTGGACTGAAAAAAATATATCTCCATAACCCCTTGACTCCGTTTTACGGCGCTCTATGCTGTCCCCGTTATAATGGGCTTTAAAGCCGTTGCGGTGGCATAGAATGCTGTAAAGGCTTAAGCCTCCAGTTGCTTACCTCCACCGCGATCCTCTTCGGGAGGACTGCCTGACAGCCCAGGCAGCTCTCTCCTGGCAAATCAGGCCCACGGGGGCCATGTGATCACTCTCAGAGAGGGATCACATGGCCCCCTATAGCTGGCTTTGTATCTGCCTGCAGGGGGACTGCCTGTGCTGTCAGACAGCCCCCCTGCTGGTGGAAAAAGTAAAAAAAAAAAAGATGATTAACATGTAAAAATAAAGTGTGTGTGTGTGTGTGTGTTTTGATCAGAAAGTGTACTATTGACTCCTTCAGGACAGAGTCAATATTACACCTTCTGATCAAAACAAAATGTAAACAAAAACTGGAATTTGCGCTATGTCTGTTCAACCGTAATTCACCTTTCATTTTAAGTGCACCCGAACTTATTATATATCATTTTGTTCAGGAGAAACTGGGCTTTAATTTCTCATGAACTTTTCATATTTGAGCAACAATAGACTATGGAACCATGATCTATACACCAAAACCACTTAATTGGTGTTTTAATGTTGTTGCAACAATGAAAAATTCCAGAACAGACAAAATGATACTGACTGCTAAGACTATTTAAGCTGTGGTCCTTAAGATTGTTTCCTTCATTGTATTGTTAGTTATGACTCATTTGTTACTCAGCATTCTGATATCTGTATCCCCTGACCTCAGCTAGTCTGTTTGTGTTCTGCTCTTTGCTGGTTTAGTTACTTTGCTTGTCTGCTTGCAGAAACATTTTCAATTAAGGTCTGTTGGCTGTTAGGGTCAGTAACACGTCTTTCTGTCTCTATTACTTTTTTTTTTTTCTTTCTGGTTATCGTCTAGTCTATAATTGGACATTGGGTATTTACTGTATCCTGACAGCTATGTTCCAAAACATAGGTTCACTGCTAAATATGGATCTGATTTTAATACCCCTTGACTGGTCTTTACAATGGCTATTAAGAAACATGAACTGACAGAGATAATTATCTAATCATGTTTTACATTTTCTGCTAGAGATAATCTTTTGTCAGCAACTGGAAGCCAGCCCATAACCACTGCTCATATCTACCCCCAAATGGATAAACGGTTTCCCATACCTTACTCCACTAATGCAACGATGTGTCTTTAACTACACTGAGGCAAAGAGGCCTTGGCTTGTCACTGAATGTTGCATTATGTCTTAGGCTGTAATGTGGGCATTGATATCAGAATTATAAATGTATTCTTATATATTCTAAAACAAAAATTCTCACTTGTTCCCATTCTTATTCCCTCTTCTCTTTGTGTATTCTCTTTGTACATAATTGTATATCCCTTTAAACTACAGCGGAGCCAGACCGTTCAAAGCATCATTCATGTATGTTGGACATTTTCTATGATAATGCAGATTATGTTTGTACACATTGACATTTTGTATTAATATTAGTATAGTTTATAGGTGCCCAAGATAATGCTGCTCTTTATGATCTTGAACGCTAAATGCAAAATACAGTAAAAATGAAAACCTAATAACTACTTTTATCATAAAAAGAGAAATACATCAGTTGTCTTTTCCCCTTAAACACAGTGGTATTCCTAGAAACTTAGTTTTACTGTGCAATCTATAATTTAATAAGTATCTTTACTCTTTTCAAACTGTTTATACATCTTTTATTTTATTTTTTTCATTTTAAATATGGTACCTCACAGGCTGAAGATGTCAAAGGTTGTGATGTTGGGGGATCTTTATGTTGGGAAGACAAGTTTGATAAACAGGTAACCTGTAAACTGAGATTCATGATAATGTAACGTTTAAGCCTTGTTAGTATTTCTGGATGTCCTTGTTAATCATTAACATTTGTGTTTCTCAATAAAAAACTTTATGCATTGATCCTGAGCCAATATCCTCTTCAGCTTTATGGCTATACTGCCTTCAATTCCACCAAATCCTCGGTTCATGTTCAATCTCCATTTCTACTATGCCCTTTGTACTTACTCATGGTCTATCGTTGATATAATCATTATTTTGCAAGCAAGGTTATTCATTAAAGTAAACATTGTTGGGCATTTAAAGTGAATTTCAAATTAATTTCAAATTTAAGGCCGAAATAGCTAAAAGTAGAAAGAATTTGTCTAGGATAATTTTTTTAATTGGCTACTTTGGTCTTAAATTTGAAATTTATCTTTCATTTCTTGACAATTTTAGTTTAGTGAATAACCCTGATGGTATTGCACTCCCAGACAGACAAAAAACTTCCAATATGGAGCTTCACTCTATGATTTGCCAGGGAAGAGTTATTTGCCCTTATCAATGATTTGTAACTTTACAAATGTTTTTCTTTTATTATAATTACTTATTCTGCCCACTTTCAGGTAAAACTGTCTCACTTCTGCTGTTTTTATTGTAGGTTCTGTAAGAACGTGTTTGATCGGGATTACAAAGCAACAATCGGTGTAGATTTTGAGATTGAGAAATTTGAGATCCTGGGGATACCATTTAACCTCCAAATGTAGGCAACTTACTACACAACTTCCATATGATTTTATTATAAAGAGGCATCTGATACTGTCTGTCCTGTTTGGAATTAATGGTGTTATATTCCATTTGTATTATTTGCTATTTATTTCATAGATGATGCTCATTTTGTTCTGCATTGTAATATGATGATCTCCCTGTGCAAATGGCACACAAGCCTACAAGGCTGGGCGTAATCATAGACTACAATCCAGCATCCTTTTTACTTTTAGGAAAATAGTTATTGTAGCAAGTTGCTGCTATCTGGCAAAATGAACAGAGTGTTTGATTTGAAACACATCAAGTGTCTGTGCATATATTTTTTATAATGCTAACATTTTGGTATGATACACATCTATTTTAGAGGTCTCTACCAAATAGAACTTAACCCTTTGAGGATCAGTGAGGGGACAAGACTCTCATTGCAAACCAGCCTTTAAAGGTGTATCGGATGGAGTGTTCTACTCATTTAATGGGGCAAATCTGTATACAGATCCAAATGCTAAATAAAAACAATTATATTTGGGCAATGGGTCCTTATGGAAAGATTACAATGACACCATGAGATATAATCGATCGAGGGGTTAATAACGAACTGATTAAATCATACATTATTTATTTTTCATTTGAAAAGATGTATGCTGCAGTTTCTTTCATGATATTTTGCTTCTCTCTAACTGCAGATGGGACACAGCGGGACAAGAGAAGTTCAAATGTATTGCCTCAACATATTACAGAGGAGCACAGGGTTGGTAGTGAGATAATATGTATTACAATGTTAGAGGATTCAACCTTTTCTTTATACTTTATACCACATAGGTCTTGATTTAATATTTTTGGTTATGTATTTTAAATTATTTAATAATTTTGATACATTTGTAAAATAATATAATAATTTGACAAATATTTTGATCTCTTTTGATATATTGATATTTTAACTTTGAAATATTTGTAAAAGTTAATCAAAAATATAAAATCTTTTAAAAACCTTATCCGAAAATATTACATTAAGGCCGTAATAGTTAACACTGAAAGGAAATATAAATCTGTCATGATCAACCTTTCTAGATAATTGACTTGTGCTACCTTAAGGTAGCATTAGACAGCCTTAGGTCTCACCGCTGGGGGGGGCAGACAAAATATGGCCCAGCTGGCTGACCCATGTCCCTTCATAGGCTGGTGAACACAAGTTTCCAGAGACCTGGTTTCCACCTTCATAGGGTGCAAAGCTTGCATATCCCTCTCACAAACTCCGGCACTATCACTGACGGATAGTACTGAAGCATTGCCGTAATAAACTGTGGCAACTTTCTGATACTACCAGAGAGCAGAAGCTCGCAACAAGACTATACAAGGATTTTCCTGATGAAGGTGCAAAACAGAAGAGCTCAGCACTGTACCATCAAGGATACAAGTGCCCCTACATCCTAAACATTCACATACTCTATTTCACACTCACTCATACTGCATCCCCCGTATACTACATCCCCCTACACACACTAAATCTCCTATACACACTCTCACTACATGCTTTACACACACACATGCACTACATCTCCTATATACACACATGCACTAGATGTGATATACACACAGCCCATCGACAAACAGTCTCTGCAGCCCCAGCTACAGATACTTCACCGCAAACAAATCTATTTACACACACTACTCCATAAGCAGTCCAATCTACACACATAATTCCACAAGCAGCCTCTAAGCAGTCCCTTTGACACTCATACACAATGCACATTACTGCAAGATTTATTGTTGTCGATTGCTGTGTTAAATTGGTTCACACTGCACATTACTGTGAGCATTTTGCTGTGGAGGTCCGAGACATACATAAAATGCCACCTAAGGAGATTAAAAAATCTCAAATAATTTAAATGAGGAAAACACAGCGCTCACAGTATAATATGGCATTAATAAGTATCAAAAAGCTTCAAAGCAAAACTCTTTATGTCTGCATGTGACCCCTCTGTGTAAAAGTAGGTGCCTTATTTTGGCTTTGTAGCAGAAAATCATTACAATGACCCTGTATATATAACTTCTGTTTGTCATGTCTTGCAGTTATTATCACTGCATTTGATTTGGGTGACATCCAAACCCTGGAGAATACAAAGTAAGTTACCGGACAAGTATCTTAACTGTATGCAACCAAACCTGTAAAGGTGTGGAGATGACTGAGTCGGCCAAAAGGCAAGATTGATACTTAGTGTGTTTGGACATTGCCTGTTCTTATAATCTATTTCTTTCCTTAGACGGTGGGTGCAGGATGCTCTAAGGGAGAATGATCCAGAGGCTTGCTCAATTTTCCTAGTTGGAACCAAGAAAGATACAGTGGTAAGCAAAAAAGTTTTAGGAAGCAATAACTAAAGAAAATAGTAATAATCAATAAGATTTCCACATGAAAAACAAAATATCACATCAAGTGAACACTTACTTCTGGAAGGTGCACGGATCATGGTCCCACCAAAACCATTCTTATATAAAAATAAAGAGAATGGTCTAGCACTCATCACAATAAATACCACACTATGAAGGTACTTGAAGACATAAATGTCAACAATTGGATTTTTTTTTCAAAAATGTTAAGACCAGTATATTCCCACTCATATCTATGTACCAAAATAAAAAAAATCCTATTTATTGTAGGGAGTGTTGGCCCATGCTCTTTATTATGAACATAATCTGGAAGCTACAAGAACGAAAGAAATTGGCAAAATTTGGGTGGATCTGGAGTCCTAGATGATGGAAGTGGGCCTTTCTCAGTTCTATATGTGGGTCCCAAAAGAACACAGTACGCTATTACTCACAGAACTCCATCTGGGTCTGGGATACGCATGCAACAAAGTTTGTTCTGACATTATACTGAGAAACAGGGATTTCCTCCCAGGAATAAAGGCACGGGAGTTTAGGGGTATTGAATATGCTGGATTGCAGAGGATACATCAGTTGTATGACGGGGGAGTTGTAGTGCCAATTGAGGACCTGCAAGGCAGAACAATGACCGATTCAGATTTTTTTTAGAAACAGACAATTTGGGGACTTTAAAACAAGCACATATTAAAGAAGCGGCACATTAACCGATTACTTTTTTCGAGAGACTATGTCTAGAGGCGGGTGGAACTGGATCAAGTCCGGTGCGAGGATTTTTGCCGCCCTAGGCAAATAAAAACTGGCTGCCCCAAATGCTCTACCTTCCATGCAATATCACAATGCCCCACCCATATTATCTGCAATATGAGCCACGCCAGTGCTGCACAGTGTGTTTTCTCTGAAAAGGCATTGTGTTTACATTAAAAGGCCTGTAGGCATAGGCTATAGACACCAGAGCCACTACATTAAGATGTAGTGGTTCTGGTGACTATAGTGTCTCTTTAATGTGAGGTAAATTAGGGATTAGTATCACTAATAATATATTGGATTGCCTGCTTACCACCAGATGAGAACAAGAGGATGATGATGCGCTCAGGCTGCAGTCTGGCTCCACTGGTCTGGTGTTAAAACAGGCTCTCTGGAGGCAGTGCTCACAAAAATCAACAAACAGGAAGCAGCTCCTTTTTTTTTTTGGGGGGTGGGTCCCTTACACAGATCATGGTGTGTGTGAGGTATGCATTTTGTGTGAAGTGTGAAAGAGAGGGTTTGTGGGGAGGATAGGGTCTGAGAGGGGAGCAGCTCTTTAATTTTATTTTATTTTGTGAATATAATTTGTATTGTATATTTTTTTTTCTTTAAGTTTTGTGTCTTACACTAAAAGGGGTGTATCTCACAAGCCCCTTGTGTCTTTTATCCCCCCTCCTTGTGTGTCTTACTCTTCCCAGCTCCTTGGTGTGTCTCTTTTCCCCCCAGGCCCCTCTGTGTGCCTCCCTCACAAGCGACTGTGTCTCTCTCCTGAGCCCCTCTGTGTGTCTGTCCTCCCTACCAGCCCTGCCTTTCACCCCTTCCTCAGCCTCTGTGTGTCTTACACTCCCCTCGTCCCTTAATGATCTCTTCCATTTCCCCCATCCCTTAGTGGTCTCATCTCCACTTCTCACTTTCGCGTCCTAGGCTTTAGGACGCGCCGGCCCTGAACTCGATCCTTGGGTCTTTCTGCTATCCAAACCACTAGATGGCTGGACTAGAATGGAGCAAAAGCTCCTTCACAAATTTATCTTAGCAGCCAGTATGTCTTTGGCCCAATCTTGGCTTCAATCTAAAATGCCAGCTATGGAAACAGTGCTTATGAAAATTAAAGATAACTATTTGAATAAATGAACTATTCAGGTCAGGGGTACTATGAAGACGTTTACTAAAGAATGGGACCCATGACATTTTTTTTTTAAGGGAATGGGTAGATCTGGCTGTGGGTATGGAGGCGCATGGATCTCTCAATCCTAGAGGCTGGCTCAACTGTTTCTATCCTCCCTGTTGTCTGCCAGAACTTACACTTGTATCCCCGGTGCCCACCATTTGTAGTGGAATCCATGCTCACTGTGGATCCTGCTCTACTCTATACTTTTTTTATCTTTGTTTTCTTTCTTCTTGTTTTCCTTTGGTTGGGGGGGCCTGGAGTTATTTTTTTTTCAATTTGACAATTTTTATTTTGTCAGGTTGCGTAATCTCAGGGGGGTACAGAAGAAGAGGGGAGGTGGCAACGATGAAAATTTGTACATACAGAGCTCGGTAACATTGTCAGAGCATACAACTTTTTTTTTTTTTTTTTGTGAATATATATTTTTATTAGGTATTTTCAATATTCCAATTTCGGTCATGTCATAAGAAAACATCGGTAAGGACACGCAGAACAAAAGAGAGAAATGCAAAAAAGGAGAGAAAATGCTGATCAAGTATACAGGCAGTGGTGACACGCAGGTCACATTTTAACACAAGTATCATTTACGTGTTGGACTCGCAGGTCCTATGAGATGTAAACAGTGGGTAGTACTTTCACATGGTATATTGAATGACAGTGTGGACACGCAGGTCTTATGCCACCTAGGGTTAATAACCATGGCAGGAGGTAATGTTCACTTTTTGTGTTTCGTTGTCGTTTGCAGGTCTCGCCCTGGTACAATTAGTTATTATATGGTGGGCCCGCTGGTCCCCTAGCCCTTTAGATGCGCTTGTACTACCCTCCAGTGTTTTGTGTAGTCGTCTGTTGTATTAGCATTTACTTGTTGGACTCGCTGGTCCCGGAGCTCTTTTAAAGTTGGTCATATAATATTTTCAATGTGTTGTGGTGTAGGGGAGTGAAGGGGGGGAAAAGAGGTTTGGGGTGTACAGTACTAGTCACGATTGTCTGGTCCGTCAGGTGTGGTCCCTAAGTCTAGTTAGTGGTAGGGTCTGTCGCTGTAGAGGGGATGTCTATTGCGGTGTCTGGTAATAGGGCTGCATCTTGTCCTCCGTTTGGGCCCAGTATTACACGGTTATAGTGTTTGCTCCAGTCACGGAGTTTGTCTGTGAACCCGGCTCCCGTCGTTGTCAGAATCCATGTGTCAAGGTATTGTTGTGTTCTGTCCATAGATTTCATGTGCATGTCTTCCGTCCCTCTCAGGGCCTCCATTTGTGTGAACCACTTGTCCGGTGTAGGTGCGTCCTTGCTCTTCCAGTGTTGTGTGATGAGCTGTTTTGCTACATTAAGTATCCTAATAGTAATTGATCTTTTGTATCTATTACTTGGTATGGTAGTGTGATGGAGGAGCATTGCAGCGGGGTCAAATGGGGGTGGTTGGTCCGTGAATATCTTTAGCATCTTATGTATCCCCTGCCAGAAGGGTTGTATCTCTGCGCACTCCCACCAAATGTGTAGGAGCGTCGCCGGCCCTACCCCGCATCTCCAACACTTTGCTGATTGGTCTGGGTATATTTTGTGTAGGTAGTCTGGGGTGCGGTACCAGAGCGTGAGCAGTTTGTATGCTGTTTCTTGGTGTTTGCTGAATGCCGCGCAGTGGTGTGTTAACAAGCACATCTTTCCCATTCCCCTTCGCTAAAGCTGCGGTTTAGTGCCGTTTCCTTTGAACCTGGGCGCCTCCGTTGGGATTTGTGTCTGTAGTGAGGTGTATAGGGTGGATACTCCGTGGGGGAGGGTTTCTGGGTCAAGACATAGTTGTTCGAACCCCGTGGGGGCGCGTTTCAGTGCTTGACCCTGGGGGAGGGTCTTAAGATAGCTCTTCAGCTGGGCGTATTTGTATTCCTGTGCGAAGGTGGTGGTGTGTTTGCCTATGATATCTGGAAGGGTCCTCGGGCCTGTCTGAGTGTATACGTGGTGTAACCTGGGTAGGGGGTCTGGGATAAGGCCTCTGAACGCTAGGGGGTCGAGTCCTGGTGGAAACTCCGTATTGTGTGTCAGGGGGGTCAACGGTGATGGGTATGGGGCGAGGACGCCTCGGTCTGCCATCCTGTGTACTATCGATAGCACCCTTATAGTGTTGTCCCTGGCCTCACGACCCATCACGAACCCTACTTGGTCTGGGTGGACCAGGGCGGGGATGTGTTATTGTAGGCGGGTCACCAATATCTTCGCAATTAATTTCAAGTCGCAGTTTATGAGGGAGATTGGCCTGTAATTGCCGCAATGTTCTCCGTCCCTGCCCTCTTTGGGTATAACTGTGATATGTGCCTTGAGGGATTGTGTGGGCCAGTGGTGTCCCTCCCTGATCGCGTTAAAGGAGGCTTCCATCGGTGTGTATAGGGTCTGTGCGAAGCATTTATAGTAGCGCAGCTGGAGGCCATCTGGACCTGGGCTTTTGCCCGGTTTTGTCGCTTTAACTGCCCATGCCAGTTCTTCCGCGGTAATGGGTTCGTCAAGCGCTTCCGCTGTGTCCCTTTCTATGCGCGTGTGTGAGTCTGCAGGAATTCTTGTATTTTTTGTGAGGTTGGTTTGTGTCCGCGGGTCTTGTGGCCCTGGGAGGGAATAAAGCTCGGAATAGTACGAGTGTATCACTTCTTGAACCCTGGCGGGAAGGCGGTGTAGAGTGCCTGTTTTGTCCTGCATCTTTTATTTATATATATATATATATATATATGTGTGTTGTCTACGCTTGGTTAGCATTCTCGCAAGGAGTTTTCCACTCTTGTTGCCGTGTATGGCAAAGAATGCGTTGTGCCGCGTTCCCTGTGGTGTCTGGCGTGTAGGAGTGTGGCTAAGTCCCGCCTTAGCTGGAGCAGCTTTACCTGATTGTCTAGGAGTCCGTCCCTCTTGTTGGATTCGTCTACTGCGTGTATGCCCTGTATGACTGTTGTAATTTGTGCCTCTCGTTGTCGTTTCAGCCTTGCCCCTTCTTGAGGTAACCCCTGACCACGCATTTGTGTGCCTCCCAAATAAGTGTATGTGAGGTCTGCTCTGGGGTATTTTCTATAAAGTAGTCTCCCAGTATTTTTCTCGTTTCCGTTAGGATCTCTGGGAGGGACAGCATATATTCATTTAGTCTCCACTTGGAGACCTTGGGCCTGTACAGTGAGGACGTTAGAGTAAGAGAGACCGGCGCGTGGTCTGACCACGTTGCCTTACCGTGCTCCTATGCCCTCACCAGGGTCAGGTCATAATGGGTCATAAAGAAGTAATCTAGTCGTGTGTATGTGTTGTGGGTAGGGCAGGAACGTATAATCCCTTTCGTCTGGGTGGTGTGCCCTCCAGCAGTCCAGAAGGTGTAAGCGTCGGAAGAGGGTCTTGATGTGGGTCAAGTGTTGGAGCAGGACTCTTGAGGTCCCTGAGGACGAGTCCCATTTCGGGTCCATGGTCAAGTTAAAGTCCCCAGGATCAGTATGCCCTCCGTGAATGATCAGAGTAAGCGTAGAGTACGGGTGAAAAACCTATAGTGCCTCTGGTTGGGGGCGTATATATTGGCGAAGGTGTAGGTGGTCTCTGCTATCGTGCCCTTCAGGAACAGGAATATCCCCTCAGGGTCGGTCTCAGTCGCTACTTCTTTGAACGGTACGTGTTTGTGTATTAGGATGGCCACTCCTCTCGATTTTCCCGCACTATAGTCACTGTAGTAGCCCTTGGTATAGTGATGGTCAGTCATTTTGGGTCTAGATCCGTCTCGGAAGTGTGTTTCCTGCATATATACAATAGACGCTCCAGTACTGTGGAAGTTTCTCAGGGCATGTGAGCGTGTCTCAGGTTTATTCAGTCCTTTGGCGTTAATGGTGGTGATATGAAGATTTGCAGTTCGCAATGACATCGTCGTAGTCAGGGGTAGGGGGAGTGTTAGGTGGGGGGGTATGGTCAATCAGGGTGGGGGGGGGAACCAGCACCTGCAAGAGCGCTGTCTAGGTATGAGCGTCTGGGTAGGGGTAAGCGCCTGTCCACCAGGGATAAGGGGCGACTACCCGCCCAGTACCTTGCGCCCTATCCTAAGGGGGAGTCGAAGGAGGTTACGAGCCACTAGGCAGCGCACGTGAGGGTGGGGTCTACCAAATCGCAGACCGTCCAAGTCCTTTTATGAACTCCTCTGACGTCGTCCCCTGTTGGCTCAGTTTGCGTGTGTGTCAACTTTGTGTTCCTCGCCTTGTTAGATGCTGGACGTAGGGCCTTCTAGGGATGGTGTGTGTCAGATCTATATTTTGATCATATGTGTAAACAGGAGAAATTTGAGGGGGAAATCTTTAAGCATATGAAAAATATAAACGGGTAAAACATTTAGAACATTCCAAGCATGGGGCTTCTTGTTGGGTGCGCCCCTGTGACCTGGTCCCTGTGCTCATGTACCCGTCATTCCCGCAGTCCCACCCGGCCGCCCCGCTGTCCCTCCCCCCTCACGCATAAGCAAAATAAATCTTGTTTGGGCTCCAATCCTCCCACCTCTACTCCATGGGAGCCCAGGCCCCAAGCAGGCCGGGCTGGAGCCGGCTCCCCCACGTGCTCACCTAAGCGGGTCGTCACGCGTGGGTCAGGAGCTCTCCCCCGGCCAGGGCACAGGCCCCCATACTTCTCCCTTCCAGGTATGGGTCCCTCGGCAATGCATGACAGTAGTAAACATTAGATATTCCTCATGTCTTCATCTCCCGTTAGAGGCACCATGGACTCCACCCGGAGCCCGGCAATCCCGCCGGGTCCCCGCGGGAGCTTGGGTCCACAGCAGGCCAGACCGGTATGGCGTCAGTATTCGTGGATTGTACCGCTTGTGCATGGTCATTATCTGCTTCCAAATGGGACTCTGTGGTGAAGGCCTTGCAGGTCCCCCCCCCATGGCGTGCAGTTCTGCTGTAATTGATTTCTGCAGGGCTGCATTAGCTTATTTGAGGTCTGCTTTAATGGGTAGGTTGCTGAGTAACTTCACCTAGTCCGGGGGGGGCTCCATCGTGGGACGCGAGGTCAGCCGGGGTGACCAGGTATTGCATCGAGGGTGCCGGGGACCCCCTAGGGGTGTCCGCGGACTTCACAGCGTGCGTGGCTTTATGTGTTTTCCCCATTGTACGGTCCTGACGCGCGGCGAGGAAATGTGCAGAGCCAGCGGGGAGCTCCCTCACTAAGCCGCCATCATGCTCGGCGTCCAAGCCAGCCACGCCCCCAACATTTTAAGCTTCCACATTTCATTTGTATTGTTGGTTACACTTGACATAATACTTAGTTACATTTTACATATTTATGATTCCACAACCCATCCCCCGGGTTGTGTGGGATCGGGTTTGTGGAAGGTTCTGGCCCAAAAGCATTAGTTTGACATTTGTAACTATTTTCATTGTCATAGTGTGGGTGATGGGGGGTGAAATAAGGACACTGGGGAAAGGGGTGGGGGTGCAGTGCGGGTCGGGTGGTTGGCCTGATGCTGTCCTCACATTAGACTGAGAGTGGGTGAAGATAGTATGCCTCCAGTCGGGGAGGTCATAGACATCTGCCTGTGGTATGTGCTTGTGTGTTAGGGTTGTCTGGGTTTGTGTTTGTCCCACATTTCCCATGCCATGGGCCAGTAGGGGGCTTTCGGCATTGTTTTCCTTGCCATAATTTCATCGTTTTTATTTGTGACTACGGCATTGATGCATTGGTTGATCGTAGGGGGGATTTTGTGGCAGTAGGAGTAGAAGTACTTTGGTACAGTGGGTAGCTAGGGCTGATATGTGCTGCCAGTATTGTCGGAGCCCCGGGCAGTGCCACCATGTATGTATCATGGTTCCTAGGTCCACCTGACCCTTCAGCAAACATCAGATGCGTTGGGGGAGCTGTGTTTGAGACGTGTGGGGACCAGGTACCATCTATAGAGCAGCTTGCAGGATGGTTCCATATGGGTTGTGCAGAGGGTTAGTTGTTTGTGGGCTTTGAAGATATATTTCCCTTTCCACCCCCTGCAAGACGGTTCTGACTTCCCTAAGCAGTTTGACATTGTTTGCCTTGAATTGTGTATTGGGTGTGGGCGTGAAGTTAACCCCTAGGAACTTTATATGGTCTTGTCTCCAGTCGTAGTTAAAGTTTGTTTTTAAGTTCATCAGGTCTTGGGGCCTGGAGTTATTGATAACTGGAGAGAAAATATAGGACCAGGTAGATTGGGCACTGCGTCTGCTGGCCCTGTATTTCATGGTGAGAGGAACTAGTGTCATTGGGCACTCACCTGTCTTTTATATGTCCCGCCGAGGCCCCTGCGCTCTCCCCCTACGCCTATCCTCTTTCCGTACTCCCACATCTGATGCTCGTCTTCAAGAATTTTCCAGAGCTGCACCTTTTCTGTGGAACTGCCTTCCCTTCTCCGTTAGACTTTCACCAGTCTCCACTCCTTCAAAAAAATCTTTGAAAACACACTTCTTCAGGAAAGCATATCATTTAAACTGTTAGTCGGTTTTCATCCCCCCCGCATGACTCCTTTCATGCAACTGTCAAAAATAACTTACTAAGTTCTCAGTGATTACTTTTCTAGCAACCTATTACATTACCCCTACTTATACCCTTTGTGTCACTATACCCCACTCCCTCTAGCATGTAAGGTCATTGAGCAGGGCCCTCAACCCCTCTGTTCTTGTGCATCAAATTGTCTGGTTACTATTACGTGTCTGTTAGTCCACCCATAGTACAATCCTACAGAATTTGCTGGCACTATATAAATAATAAAAGAACTACATTTAAGCAATGAATTGTGTAATGTATGGATTGTCCATAATAGATCAATTTTAATCCCAAAGCATGTGTTCTATGGGTGGATAGATGCAGATTGCTGATGTAAGCCTTTTGTTGGTTATTGAACTCTCCACACATTGTCTGCATGAGAACATGGGGGTTATAGAAAGAGAAGAGAGCACACTCGGTTCTATGCTTTTTATGTAGGTCCTGAATCCTTTTCAGTTTTATATACATTGAAGAAGAGGGTTTCACCTAACAAAATGCAATGGGCAATAGGCAATATAACGGGAAAAGCAAAAACAATCTTATTTTGTAGGTTTTCTCTTTGTCATAATGGTATCCATGTGTTGACGTTCTGAGTGCAGTCTTCAATGCCTGTAATCGCTGTGCTCTGTCTAGGTTTCTGTATTCTTTTTTACATTTATTTCATTGTGGTTTTTTTTGTTTTGTTTTTTTTTACAGACTTTAGCAGAGTGTGAGCGGACAGAACGCGACGCTATACAATTCGCTAGAGAGTTTAAAGCTGAATATTGGTCCGTATCAGCAAAAACAGGTTCGAACCTACAGGAAAAGAAGTGACTTGTGTCATTGTAATAAATCAGAATAGCTGTGTATGTTGGAGGACACTTCTTAAGGGACCTTATTCCTTTCTTCTTTGTTATATTAATTGCTTCAATACCACCATTTTAAGGTTTCATACTTTGATTAAACTTAGAAATAAAAGGACCTTTTTTTTTTTTTTTTGGTTTTTGTCTCAAAAACAGGACTTTACAACTTGGTGTGCCGAAGCAGACACTGTCTTTTCGGATAATCCATTAGAACCTAACCCTACAACAGATAATATACAAAAAGGATTTAAGGAACTATCCAAGTTGTTTAAACAACAACTTAGGGTAGGTTGGGAAATATCCTTATTACAAAACTACATACAAAAAGAAATGATACCACGAGGTTTAAGAATAAAATTAACCACCTCCAAACAATACTATTTAGGAAACTTACAGCCACAAAGAGTGTTCTGGAATGGGATAGCTACCACCTGAGACCCCTTAAAAAGGGTATTCCAATAGGACAGTATCTAAGAGTATGTAGGAATTGCTCAACACTGGAGGACTTAAAGTCTAAAGTTAAGGAGCTCTGCACACACTTCAAAGAACGTGCATATCCTAACTGATGTCTAAAAATAGCGTATAAGAGAGCTTTGGATATGGACAGCGAGATCATGTTAAAAAATGTCCATAAGGATTCTGATGACCAGCAGTTTAGATGCATTGCTGATTTTGATCTGGGGCGGGAATCGGCCAAATCTATTTTGAATAGTTTCTGGCCCATACTTACACAGGATACGCACCTCAAGAACTTACTGACTTCTAATGCATGATTAACATTTAGGAGGGGTAAAAACCCTCTTGGTACCCAGCCACCTCTCTTCTAAAATATCCTCATACACTTGGCTAAAGAATTGTTTGATAGGGTCCTATCAATGTGGCAAGTGTAAGGCTTATAAATTCATTTTACGGGACTCCAAAGTGATTGCAGATAGTACTAAGAATATTAAACTCTCAGTTAAGGATTTCTTCAATTGCAAAACCAGAGGAGTACTTTATCATCTTAGCTGCTCCTGTGGAAAGAAATATGTTGGCAAAACCTTCAGACAATTTAAACTTCGTATTTTGGAACACATTCGTTCAGTAAGATACAAAAATGACGCACCTATTTCAAGACATCTATGGGAATATCACTGGACCAAAGAGGTGGAGATTTGGACCGCCTATTAAAACAAAGGGAGTCCTATTGGATCTATAAATTAAAGACCCTAGCACCCGTGGGCCTGAATGAAGGGTTTACCTACACCCCATTCTTGAATTATTTATTTTGGAAATATAGTCCCTTTGTAATTCATGTAACCATTTCCAAATTATCTAGAGACTGATATAGATGGTTACTTTTACAATTATTGATTATAACTATAAGAAATGTAATCCTAGTATTACCACTTACGTTGATGCTAATTTTCTTGATCCTGTCATAAGTATAATAATTAATCCAATATAGTCTTTTATGACATCACAAATATAGAGCATGTTCAATTGAGTATTTTCACTAAATCCTGTATATTCACTTGATTATTTTAGTTTGTTGTCCCCTAGTATTTCACTCCATTGTATAATTAGCAGGTGATAGCAACCTGCTCCATGGGACTCTGCAAAGTCTTTACCTTGTAATGGACAAGAAAGCGACTGTCCGTAAAATTATGGGAATGAGTGAAACATTTATTAAAAAATAAATTTAATACACACCAAGTGGGGTAATATGAAATTAATATGAATTGCCCATCAAGTGTCTTTTGATGTGTTTTTTTTCATCTGTACTCACTTAACCCTTTTTGACCTAGAGACAGTGTTTTTTGCACCTTTTTTGGTACTTTCAATCTCCATTATATAATTCAGACATCCAGGAAATGACTACCGTTTTTCTTCCCATTTGGAAATTGACATTAGTATAATTGTCACTGACAGCCATTTTTTTTTTCTGTCAGTAGAGATGATAAGCAAGCAATGTCTATAGGATATGATTATGACTAGTATGCCTGACTTTAAAATACAAAAGCCGGTTTCATTTCCTAGCAGATTTCTCTTCACCTCACCGAGTTGTTAAGGGGAGGGCGCTTATCCTTTTTCCACGCCCCTGCTTCATTTTGATTAGATGAATCCCACATAGGGGCGGGACCATAAGATTGGCGCGGACATTTAAATAGGGGCGACTTCTCACTAGCCCTAGACGAAGGCGCAATTCAGTAGTGCCGAAATGCGCGTCGGGTGTTTTTACGCTTCGTTTAGTCTATTGTTTAATTTTGGTGTTTTTGGGCTCTAGGGTTATGGAGTCATTGTGCTTCTTGATTTAAGTTTAGGATTATGGGGAAGTACAGGTAGCAATTTAGTTTAGTAGTTTTAGTCTTAGGTAGATTGGCTATTATACGATGATCCACAGATATTTCTATTTTAAGCTTAGCAAGTGTGCTAGCACGACCACCTGTCAGCAACGATTTGCAGTTCCAGTACTTAACGATTATTTTCATGCCACTCAGGGAACTTAACTAAGTTCTGTCGCTTGCCTTTTTTTATGGAACTCCCTATCTATGGGAGCCTTTAGGGTTGTAGCCTTATACTTATCTACCTATTGATAGACCCTTTCAAGGTCATACTGGATGTAAGGGATTAGTAGCCATAGCGACTGTATCTGCTATAATAGTTGGTCCAATCGTTAACTATGGAATACTAGTGGACTGAATGTTTTCAGCAATTACTCATACTGTACCTAGTTAATTACAGGGAGAGGTTGGGGTTCACTGGTTTTGTGTAGGGTCTGGGGATCCACACTTGATTACAGTCCCGCTATTATCTTCTATTCATTATCCAGCTCATTTTATACTACTACTGTTTCACTACTGTTAGCAGGTAATGTTATTGTATCCGTATACAAGTTGAAACATTCTTTCTATGTTCTTTATTACGAGAAGCTCTATTGAGCACCTACATTGAAGTACATTTTAGTTTAGTTTGGTTTAGTTTCACCTTTATTCTATAAAGCTCAATCCTTAAAGGTTGCTCCAACATCTATGGTTCCTCTCTTGGAACATTAACCCGTGTATCACTATTAACCCTATAAGTGCCAGATAAGTAATATTTGCGTTGCTTAGTCCTAAGACACTCAAGGGTCAAATCAATTATTCATTATAATAGAATGTGTTGGTCTTCCAGTGGAAAAGTCCTTGATAAAGAAATGACTGTATGCTACCTAGTCCTATATTATATTTCTGCTTTGCTCTGTCCCAGGGGAACATGTGAAGGATTTCTTTTTCCGAGTTGCAGCTCTGGCCTTTGAACAGTCAATGATGAGTCAACTGGAAAGGAGCAAAGACAGCCCAACTCAGATTGGGAATGGGACCCTCATTAGTGAGTATTTCATGATGTCATACAGGAGAGCTTGTAATCTGTGGAATGTTTACAGTGACAATGAAGCCTGCTTGCTCTCAGATTAATAATTAAACACATAGCGGGATGTGCACTGAACCTAAAATGTGATATAATTACATTTAAATAGCCTATATTTCCGCCATTGTTTCTTTGCTGCAGAATCCTTAATAAATGTATTCCTTAAGTAATCTTCCTGACCATCCCATTTTACAGATAATTTTATTATTGTATTTACTGACTAATTCCTCTTTGTTATATATTGATCTGCAGTTGAACACTCATTAAATATTAACATTTTTAAATGGCAAACTTTGACAAATCTAGACTAACTATAATGCAATGTGTTGGGTAGATCCAAAGCCATATTATCATTGTATTGCAGAAAACAGCTATCCGTTCATTTGAATTCATTATACAGAAAGACAAATACACAAATAGATGAAATGGAAAAAAGTTAATGCAAATGTAGAATAAAGTGCAAAACTGTCATTTTAACAAGCATTGTAAATGAATTTTTTTCAGATCTTGAAGGAAATTCAGCAGAGAAAAAGGAAAATGAAAGCCAGCATGCCTGCTGTTAGACTAAAGTGATCTAATCTTGCAATTAAAGCACCATCTTAGCCACTCGTCCACTCATGGATAGTGTCCAGATGCCACCAGTAACTCACTCTTTGGTTTTTTGAGTGTCCTTTCTGATGTTGCCTTGTAGCGTTTTCAACCTAGTTTGAGTCTCTAGCCATTTGGGCTGTAGTGTTAAGCTGAGAGATGGGATATTCTTTCACTGCCCAAAACATGAAGATAATTAGGATTTACCTTGCTAATCAGCTTGATCCTCCACTCAAACTAGAAATTTATAATCCTGTATCCACAAACCGAGACTACTAAAAAACTGTAACAAAGCACATAAACAACTACACACAACAAATATCATCTTTCATAGGAAAATTGCTGATTTGAATTTTTTTGTCTGTATGTGTACATTAATCATGACACTAAATGCCTTGTTATTGAAATGTGATTATGTCGGTCACCACCTTCCTATATTTGTTCCATTTGCTCCAAACCATCTGTCTGTACTAAGCTCTCCTGTTTTCGCACAGCTGTTGACAAAGTCTCTAACTGCTTCCACCTTCCTCAGTTATACAAATCATCATTTTGTTTTTGTGCAAGATGAACTGTCTTAATATGTCAAGTTGATTTCAATTCAGCGACAGAGACTTCCCAGCTTCTATTTCTCTTTTGACTGTAAACTGCCTCATTGGCAGGGTTAATTTATTGGTTTGAGAGAAGCCTTACTCAGAATAGGTTAGCATATCTCTCCCTCTTTGTATAACATCCTCAATGTTATAAAGTGTTACTCTTCCTCCTGACACAGACAGTTTATCAGGTCACTGGCCATGTCTTTCTGGCTGATTAAACATCACCAAGGATAGGCTGAAAATAATCAATCAATGAAATGCAGTTGCTATGGCTTGTAGTGTCATTTCAAAAGACTTTGGCCTACATTGTATGTATCAGTGCACTAACTGATGTATGTGAGAATACAAATGTAATTTTAAATATGTATTTTATATTAAATATGTACACCTGAATAAAGGGACCACAATGCAACAGAAATCTTTACCTTACCTTAATAAGTAACTGGTTATTTAATAAAAGATGCATTTTACTTCTGTTTTGTGTTTTTATTAAATAAACACAATGGTTTTTTGTTTTCCCAAATCCTATTCCTTTCAATTCTCCTTTATTTTCTAGTTTGTTTGCAGTGAATCATTGGCTGTTTCTCAAATCTGACCTCCAGGTCAGTTATAAGCTTGTTGAGATGTCCGGTGACTCAGAGATCTGGATGGAGGGCATTGACAAAGCCATCGCTGTATTAAAAGGCAGTGGGTTGTAAGTATAAAGTGCATTTCTAGGCCATACTGCTAAATGTGCAGCAATCAACATAGAAACCAATGAAACGTTTCTGCTGAGTGCTCCACATTTAGCACATGGATTCCACTTTATAATATGGCCCAATGGGAGCTATTATCATTTATATAGTTCCAACATTTTGTGCAGTGCTATGCAATTATAAAATGGAGCAAGTAATGACATACCAAAATAATATTAATTTACGACACATGAGGAGTAGACTTGTCCATGGCAAATACAAATTTGGTTCATCATTCTAAATCAATTCAACTGAAAAAAAATAATCTGTTTCAGATTTCATCCATATAAAATGATTTAAACAAATTGTAAATTAAAATTAAAAAAGCCTTAGTAGAAGTGATGTATAATACTTCCCTTATGCCCCCTCCATGCTGTGGGTTGGTGTCTTGTTACACCCCACTGGCTGTCAATCAGAAAACTGATCCTATTACTCAGGGGTCAAGTCCTGGGGTATAAAGTGTGGGAACTCACTCATGATCCAATAACATTATCAGTTTATCTACTACTAGATGGAGATATAGCCTATGGGTGCCATATCTGGTGGCACTCTGATGGCAGACCACAATATGTTATATGAACCTGACTCAGTTTCTTGGAGGCAAGTGGCTAGATAAGCCTTTGTGGTGAGAGATGGAGAGGACATTAGTCCAGGCAGCAGCAATTGGGGCTTTATGTGTCTTTGTACAGATAATTCCTGTCCTTCAGTAGTTTGTCTGGTAGATGAGCACTGCATAATCACAGCTGTCCTTGTAGATGTTCAAAACAACTTGGAAATTTAGGATATTAGTCAGGACATCCAGACATTACAACAGAGGCCCTGCTGTTGGGTTTGTTTAAACAGACTGAGGCTGTGACTATCTATGCAGATATATACTTGATGTTACTTAAAATGCCTCAAAGCACACCTAACAGGGTGATCAGGGCCAATGAAATCACGGTGTCAACCCACGCATATATGGTCATTACCAAAATCACTTTGTGCAAGTGTAGTAGCGTTTCTGCAATTAAGTATATCAGCAACTAAAGCAACCTGAACAATTTGGACCTGGTGGCAGTAATGCAAGGCAAATCATTGTTTCAGAATAATACCTGGACAATTAGTCAGCTTTGCTCAGTATTGATTGTTTGATTACATGTTAGTTCCCAAAGTGACTGCCAAGAATGTGGCCTTCCTGGATTAAATTTTACATGCCTGGATGAAAATATCTCTCTAATCAGCTTTTGCTTTGCCTAAATCGACATATTCAATTATGAATGCAGAATGTGACTGCATGTAATACATTAGTACACATGAAATATCTCTGAAAATCCAGCCTTGCGTACTGAACAATAATGATGAAGCATATAACTGGCTACTGGGGAAAATCTAACAACATGATATTGATGCATGACAGTCATTCTACAAGCTTCAGGTACTGAGCATGTGCCATGCTTAGCATTTCATTGTCTGATGCTGACTACACTGGGCATGTGCAAAGCCCAGGTCTATTATGTCACTGCATATCCACCATATACCATCCGAGCATTGAAAAGGCCCCCATTTAATATGTAACTGTGAGCCAATCTCAGTAAACTGGGCATCAGTGTTAATTTTGTTGACTAACAATTTTAGTCCGATTTTTGTCGACTTACAGCTGTTAAGATTTAGTCGACTAAAACTAGACTAAAACACTTCAGATGACTAAAATACGACTAAAAACTAAAATGTCTTTTTAGTCAAAAGACTATGACTAAAACTATATTGAAAAATGCCTCCAAAATTAACAGTGCTGGGCATGTGTGTCGTGAGAGAACGCAATGACAAGTAGCTCTATGTCATTCTTTGTAAATGTATATCAGTATTGTTTGCTAAAGTGAAAATTCTAAGTGAATGACAGAGTAGCCAAACTGAATACATAGCTGTCTGACTTAGAGAATATTTCCAGTTGGGCTATTTTAACCTTAAATTTGGAATTCACTTCGAATTAACTTCAAATTCTCACTTTAAAGGACCACTATAGTGCCAGGAAAACAAACTTGTTTTCCTGGCACTATAGTATTAATAGGTACCCCCCACCCTCATGGTCCCCCTCCTGCCGGGCTTAAGGGGGAGGAAGGGGTTAAATACTTACCTTTATCTAGCGCCGGGCTCCCTCTGTGCTGGGGACTCTCCTCCTCCTTCCGACGTCATCGGCTGAATGCGCATGCACATGAGCGGCAAGAGCCACGCACGCATTCAGTCAGTCCATAGGAAAGCATTCTCAATGCTTTCATATGGACGCTCGCGTCTTCTCATTGTGAAAATCACAGTGAGACGCACGGAAGCACCTGTAGCGGCTGTCAGTGAGACAGCCACTAGAGGCTGGATTAACCCTAATGTCTTCAACTGAGCTGAAGTGGTCTGGTTGCCTATAGTGGTCCTTTAAGGAATAACCCTTCAAGTTTTATAGGGTTAATCACTAGGAGGAAAATTTAAAGTGAATTTCAAATTCAAAGTAAATATTGAACCGGACTTGAAACATTATATAAATTCAGATACCTGGGCCTTAAATTTGAAATTCACTTTGAATTATAACGTTACTGAATTACCCTGTTATTGTAAAACGTTACTGACACACTATCAGTATAATGCAGCAATAAACACGTTTTATAGGAGATTGTTAACTATGGACAAGGAAACATTTTTTTTTTTTTTTTTTTAAATAAAGGGATATAGTGGTATTTATACTATATCCGTGCAAAAACTCCAGTAACAATCTCAAAATGTCTTTGGGTGGTGAAAGTCACATTGTAATTAATTGTTTATATATAGTTAAATATAGTGTTCCTCAAACATATATTAACTGTCCCCAAGATTACAGCTATCAGATCAACTCTTGAAAGCAATGTAATTACAAATATTGTGAGCCGCTCGTCATTACAGTGGGGACTTGTAATTAACATGCATTCTGTTGAAATAGTTGTATTGTATTGTAATACAACTAGTTTTCCACTATCAGTAGCTTGGTTTTTAATGCTTATTCCCTCCCCAGCTTCTTAATTGGGAAAAACAACGAAAAAAATAAATCCACAAAAAAACAAACTATAAAATGATCAATTAGACACAATCTGCACAGATATTTGCATATTGAGCTGGAAAATAAAACGTCATGTACACAGTGCTGCAAAAATAGATTGTAAGCTTGCAGGCTGGACTCCGAATACCTACTGTATGGTTATTGGGGATATCTGCCCAATTTAATGCTTTGGAATTAGTGGGCTCTAAATAAATGAAAATAACTACAATACTAGTAATACTACTACAAATAATAACAATAACTATAATCATTTTATTAATAATAATTAATAATTGTACTAATAATGTTAATATTTATAATACAGTATTTGAGTGCCAGGTTAACAGTACTGTATGGCAGTATGGCAGGTATAGTGTTAATGTTGCCAGTCATTTTAATACCGTATGAGCACAGTGTGTGTATAGAGGGCAGTATATTGCTGCCCGTGGACCCTATACATACATATTATTACACACACAGTGTATTTTATATTGTAGGAGTGTCTGCTCATACTCACACAGTGCCAGCTCCCTGCCAGTGTCACTGCACACACACCTAACACTACACAAAACAGAGTGACACACACAGAGGGGAGGAGCCGGCCTGTGTCCGCCCACAGCACACTCAGCACGGACTGACACACAATAGAGAGGCCGAGAATAACACAGGAGAGAGCCCCCGGAACAGGGAGCTGCGAGACAGCCGAGAGAGAGAGAGAGCCAGGGACACCGCGTGGGGAGGCGAGACGCCCCGGAGAGAGGGAGGCACAGTGTGGGGAGCACGGGGTACCCAGAACAGAGCATTACCGAGCTCCATACAGAGAGAGAGACCCTGTTATAAATCAGGAATGGATGTCTATAGTCATCCCGGTATGGAGACAGAGACCCTTTAATATCCGGCACATGGAGAAAGAGAGACACTATAATATCCCAGATATGGAGACAGTGACCTGTTTGATTAATACAAGGAACATGCATAAATCGAGGTCCACCAAAAAAGTGTGCCTGGAGTATAGAGACTATGTATAGCCAAGTCCTGGGTACTTGAATCATACCAATATACTCAAAGACCCCTCTTACAAAGGGACATTCCTCCTATCTCAGATATAGAGACTAAGACCATCAGGACATTGGACACGTTTTCCTACAGGACTGATAGGTGGTTTTGGGGTAATTGTCCCGTCATGTTTGCACCCAAATGCTGAGTCTCCCTTGTTTAAATCCCTGTTGGTTTTGGGGCCACAGAGCAGGATGCTGGAGCCCGCAGGTTTTGCAGAGGCGTGGCGGGCGCAGTTTCCAGATGCAGAGCCACCCCATATGGAGTTGCGCACAGTACGGGATATGGAGCAAGAGCTAGAGCGATGTCGTGCATCAGTTCGTAGACTGGAACGGGAACTCAATCGGGAGCGTTTTCGTATGATCTATTTGCAGACCTTGCTGGCCAAAGAACGGAGAGGGTATGACCGTCAACGCTGGGGCTTTGAGGAACGGCCTCTGGGAGGAGAACGAGTTCCTAGTGTAGAGGAGAGAGCAAGAGGTCCTGGAAAAGAGGAAAAGAGCCCAGAAGAAAGACCAAGGCTTCCAGGGAGAAGGGAACCACCTGTTGGGGCTCCTGATTTATCCCCTGGTGATATGACACGAGGCCCCCGCCGCTTACTCAGTTTGGTGGAAAGGGATGGATTAGAGCCACGCTCAGATAAACTTAGGAGGGCAGCATCCCATCCTGAAGGGAGTCCGGGCCCACGAGGCCCCCAGTCTGTAGAGCCTCGACGTGGTCGATCTTCAGATAGCAGCTGTGGGTGGGATGGAGAGTATGAGGAAGCAGAGCTGAACCCACGTTTCCTGCGGGATAACGTACTACCTGGTCCCGGTGGCCATTGGGGAGAGGCCTGGCCCCGACGTTCCTTTTCACCACGAAGCTTTGAGGACCTTGGGGGTGGATACACGCCAGATTGCAGCTCCAATGAAAATCTGACGTCCAGCGAAGAGGAACTCTCCTCAGGTCCATCTGGAAGAGTGTCCCCAAGGGGGCTCTGGGGCCGCTCCCCTCCTTCTCCTGGCAGTGCCAGCCCACCCACCCCTCAAGCACCTGCACGACACTGCCAGCTCAGGGTATCTGAGGCCGCCATAGTTGGAGTGCGGAGGAGTGGACAGATTTGGCCAAGCTGTGCAGAGTCTGTTGGGAGGGATGGAGGTTACCATGGTGATGGAGGTGAGAACTTCATAGGTGGGCATATCATTCACAGGTTTCCTTATAATTTCCATAACTCTACATATCTTATTACTCATACACTTACATACAATTTATATTTGCTTTAAGATAACTCCAAAGAGTTAAGGTCGCCATATAATGTCTATTATTATTTTACTATTTATAAAATGCCATCAAACTTTGCACCGCTGTATCAAAATTAATTTAAGCAAGTATTAATGTTCTAACGTGACTGCTACACAGACGTACATACTTATTGGCAATGTTTAATATTTTACTTGGCAATACTGAATCAAAATGGTAAGTCTAAATAGTTAGATGTGCTCCTGATCATGTCCAAATCAGAAGCATTTAGACTTCAAGCACTCATAGTGATTCATTAAAGCTCTCAAGAAACGTTGGGAACATTTGTTTGGCCTTCTATGGTTTGCGCTCCATTCACTTAGTCTAACTGGTAAATCTAATGACCTTGATGGGGAAAAAAAGAAAGATTATATAAATGTGGGGTATGAAAACTCCTCCTTTATTTAGATAGATGGCCTCAGCATCTTACTTTATCTTTGAATATATATGTTTTCCCATACAGGCCATGGTTAGGTTTCAATGACAGAAACATCTGTACCTTGATCAAGACTCCCCAGGGCACACAGTCATACTGACATTGAGGAAGATAGTTTTCTGACTTCCTTTAATTCCTTCCAAAAATCTCGCACACATTGATTATTATGAATACAGAGTTTCACATCAATATCACATTTTACTGTTTGTTTTCAGTGAGCGTGAAACTCCTGGAGCAAGCCTTATAGGCGCATTATTATGCTGTATGAACTGTGCTTGACCCTTACTATTGCTTCCTATGACTTTTTTTTTTCTTTCTTCTAACAATAATCGCTTGCTTACTCTGTGATTTCAGATGTTCTTCATGAGAGCTGTTTCAGCATTTTATTAATGTGGCTATTTCAATTACTATTAAAGACGTAATTTAATATTAAATCGTGAAAGGGCAATGGGCAATAGAAAAGGACCATATGTTGCTCATTCTTCATTTGAAAAGCACTAAACTATTTAACAAATTATACTGTTTTTACAATCCTTGTAGACTCAAATACAATCCCTCTTGTTCTTCATATATCTTTGATTTTTTAGAGCATTTTTTTTTAAAATTCTTTATTTTTACTGTGCATATCATGAGTATCGATTGACAGAGTATTCCGCTGAGCCACAACAGCTACCGCGTGAATTTGTCAAACAACAAACATTTTGTGTGGTTAAAACATACATTACGGTAGGTATTCTGCACATTTTTATTTGTGTGAAAGTGTGTATGGGAGAGCTGGTACGGATGGATGTGTGCATGATATTAAAGATAGTTAGTGGTGTGGTAATTAAACAGGAGTAGTGCTAGGGGTGAGTCGGTGCGGGCCGTCCGATGTGGAGTTATCACATTGTAGCGTATGGTGTGTTTGCTGGGATTGAGCGAACTGGGGGGGAGAGCTGGCAGGTGTGGAGCTAGGCACCCACCAGGTAGCGCCCTGATGCCAGGAGCTGGAGATTGAGGAATGTTAGGTCCTCTTTATGGGACTCACTTGTGTGTGTTATGTTGAACAGGTAGTTAGCAACTGTAAATATTACTAATAAACTAAAGTATAACAGTCTGCAGGCAGATGTTTAGTCCAGAGGGTGATCAAGGGGTCCCTTGATGTGTGGTTGCGCCGGTGGCGGGTATGAACGGTACAGTTTGTGCCGGGTTCCAGGCGTGGGTGTTCGTTCACCTGTCGTAGGCTGTCAGACTGGACGAGAAGCCCAGTGCCTCTAGGAGTGTTGGGGTGTCTGCAAGCGATGCTACTTTGTAAATTGTCCCTTCGTGGTTTACCACCAGGAGCCTGGGGTGCCTCCATTGGTATTTAATGCCGGCTGTCCTCAGTTGGTTTGTGAGGGGTTGAAGAGATTTTCGCCAATGCAGGGTGGACCTCGTGAGGTCTTGATAGAACATTAGGCTTGCGCCTTCGAAAAGGAGTGGCGTCTTGCCCAGTAGTGCCAACCAGAGAGCAATTTTGTCGTGGGATTGTGTGCAGCGTGTGCATGGTGTCCTGAACGGTGGCCGCTGGGGCCCTGTTGGACCGTGGTAGGCGATAAATTCCATCTAGGGCTATTTTTCTGGCTTGGGCAGTTGGTAGGATGGTGGCTACCAGTCGTCGTATGTAGTGGGGGAGTTCTTCTGAAGTTACTGTGTCCGGTATGCCCTGTATCTTAAGGTGGTTGCGCATGGACCTGTCATCCAGTGTGGCTTGGTGTAATGAGTGTTTGCTGCATAGCATTTATGTGTTGGATAGCTTCCTGTACTGTGATCATACCTTGTTTAAGGTCTGTGATATCGCCTTCTGCCACTTTTACTCGGTCAGTAACTTTCTGCATGTCTGCTTTTATGGCTGCTACATTGACTGTTAGTAGGCTTTTAATTTCCCCCACTAGGTTCTGAAAATCCTTTTGGGTGACCGGGGCTGATCCGTCCTGTGCAGCCGGTATAATTTGCCTTGTGCTCGGCTGTTCAGGCTGTGTGTGAGTTTCGGTCTGCGGGGGGCTTTCAGGTGTGGCCGCGGCCATGCTGGTCCTGGCCGGCGCCATTGTAGTTTGTGGCTGTCGTTGGAGCAGGGTCCCAATGTCCTGTGCCCCTGATGGTGTGTGGGGTGGTGATTTTTGGGACCGGCGTCCCATCTCAGCGGCAGGCTCAGCCTGGGTTGCGGGTCTGCCTCCGGGTATTCCCGTTGGTGCGAAGGCGCCAAACAGTGCCGCAAAGTGCTCGGGGTGTATGTGGGTGAGTTACCTGTTCAATTAGGTCGGTAAGTGCGTTTTTTTTTCCCGATGGATTTCAGTGGAGCTGCTGTTTGTTGCGTCCGCTCTGGTTCAGGCACAGGCTCTGCCCCATTTTTAGAGCATTTTAAACCCAACCATATGCAATGCCTTGCACTTCTGCATATAACAATCCCCTGTATATCCTCTCATTGCCCCTACAGTAACTTCCAATATTTCCTGTTATTCCAAATACCGGTAATAATCTTTGAAACCCTATCGACTTTTACTGGGGACATTGCTAGGTTCTGCTCTGTGTTGATATCGTCATGGAATAGAGAGTGAGGTGACGGTTGCTATTCATTTATAGCTGTGTCATTTATGGGAGGAGTTAACCTTTTTTCCACCATTTTTAGTTAGCTGGCAAAAAATACAACCTATTCAAATACATTAGTATTCACATCCTTATACCTTCCATCCATCCAATATTTTAAAATAAATGTGCACTATACATAGCATAACTGATTAAATTTCTCTGATTGAGATTAAAAGTAAGTACACTAAAGTATGAAGAGAATATTAGTGGGTAGAGAGATTAAAAAGACCAGGGTGGCGAGGTAGGAGTTAACATAAACTTTGATTTGTAAGATTTGTATGGTATTATCGTATGTATACTTACAGAGCTGTATATATTGCTTTTTATAGCATTTGTAGGTGTTTATTCTAATAATCCCTATTATGCTTGTCCAGATACCTGCTTTAATATCTTCATATGAAACAAGTGAGCAAAATAAAGCAGTCTATAGGATTTAAACTGAATGGAATAAATTGAATGTTTTACATTGAATGCTCTAAAACAGGGCTGCTCAAAAGTATTCTGTTCAAGTAGTGCTAGGATATATCTACATTTGCCGTTAGATTTTATTCAATCCAAACCATTATCCATTACTGAAACTTTTTTCTGTAATAATCTCTAACTATAACTCTAAAAAGCACTCCCTACATCCCTTTCATTTCTCTGGAAGGCCTCTTACCATAACATTGCCGTATTTCCTTAACTACTCCAGTTTATCTGTTATCTTGAAAAATAACTCTTTCAGTCACTTTCACTAAAAGCCCCAAATAATAATTCCTACAATCCTTTACTTATAGCCTCTAATAATAAATCATTCAGTCTCTTTTACTTATAGCCTCTAATAATAAATTCTCCAATCTCTTTCACGTGTAGCCTCTGGTGGTTATAAGTCTGCCAGTCTCTTCCTATTCACGCTTTCAAACTTAACTTTAAAATGTCTCCATTACTTAGCTGCACACAACCTCTCTCCATAAACATCTCCAATCTTTACATAATGCTATTCCTCTAACTTTCCTTCATCATACCACTTTACCTGACCAAATACCTTGACTCTTCAAATCTTCCCCTGTTTTCCTTTCCTATGGCCGATTTCTAGGTATATGTCCTCTAATCTTTCTCTGTCACACTTCCTAGCTTTATATGTACTTTATAACAGTGGTTCTTAACTTTTTTGATAGGATACAAAAGTACATCCATTGAATTAACTTGGCAACACATTCTTCAATATTAAAATTAGCACACATTCTTTGCCTAATGTGTGATACATAGCACAATTGTTTCTTCCAAGCACTTTCATAAGCGTCTTCCCGTAGTTTGAGAAGCGTCCATTTTACTTAGACGGCTACAGTCAGTTTGTGGGTAGTTTCCTTAGGTCTGATGCATTTGATGTGTCTGTACCAACCTTAGAGGACAACCTGAAATGACACAGGTGTCCACAGAAAATTCTAGGGAATAATAGTTACTGTCTTTTACACCATTTAAATGACAGGAAGGGCATTTGCCTTCTCTCTGCTATGCTGGGATGAAATATTGAATTAGAAGAGAGTGCTCTGTAGCATTCATTTTCCTACTTTTCCATCTTTTTGTGGTAGGACAATTCTTTACATCTTACAGATGCATAAGTAAATGTTTATTGTTTTATTACGTGTGATTCCAAACAGAGAAGGGCCCTTTATGTCAACATTCATGTATAATTAGTGCTATTTGTGCTTAGCACACAGAAGTTGCTTGTTCTTGTGAACCATAAAATCATCACTTATTACTTCATAGTTGTGTATTAAATGCTGCTGTTCTGACTCCAAAGTATAGTCTTCCACTCCTCCCATCCCCCTCCTCCCTGTTTGTCTCCCCCTTGAGAGAACAGCACCAGGACACATCCAGAAAATGGTGGAGGGGAAAGGAGGAGGGCAGCTGTTAATCAGCCGCATCTTGTACAGACCATCTGTCCTTCCTCTACAGAGGGTCCAGTAATGCTAGCAATGAACAATAGCCATGTGGCACCTGCTAGTCTCGCAGCACCCAGAACAAGAAAACTAAGTGTATTCTCCTTGTCTTTTCATGTCTAACTTAATGGCTGCCATTAAGAGGCAATTATACTATTTCATCATCTTATGGCTAAATGTAGCAAAGCTGAACTTATCTTTGGCAGGCTTTAATGATGTGTACAATAAACATGTGGCAGGACAGGGTGAGACTGAGATCTGTGTAGATTTTGAATGATAGAATGGGTATTATCCCTACTAATGTTCTGATTTGGAATGTGTCTTCACAGTTATATACTCCACCAAATTCTGTATGTCACAGACTAAAACACGCTTATGTGTCTCAGATATAAGGCAACCATGGCTGCTATATGTATATATATTCACAGAGAATAAGATTCCATCTATTCATTTTGCTACTGAATGCATAGTTTATTACTGTATTTCATTTTATACCCCTCTGGCTTTTAACACTATGAGATTAGCATAGCTATAAAATACTTCAAATAGTATGCCACAAGCTAAGCATTGTGGGATATGTCATTTGGGAGTGTAGCAAATTCCACATACATTCACCACATCTATAAAAGCAGCTATTTTGTAGAATGAGGAAGTTGGCTTCAGTTAACCATATCAGTTAAATCTGTACATCTGCTAGTGATTTTGCCACCGCCATGTACAGTTTACACGCCTTGGGAATGGTAAATCCACTCTGATTCCCAATGTGATTGGTTAGTTTACAGACAAATCCCTCATTCGTACTGTACTGACTTGTTTTTAATTTGTTACATTCTTTACAAAAGATAGAACTACAAGATTAGTCAAATATTTCATAGGATAGCTATTCCTAGCATGCACGTCTTAGGTTGTTGAGAACTACAACTCCTTTGTTGCTCAGCCAGCCACATTCATTTTCTATTAAGATTGCTGCAGAGAAATTCGAGACATTTATCACCATTTGCTGATTAAGTCACATGCCACTTATTTAATGTAACAATACATTAGAACTTAAAGCTCTGTGGCTCTGTTTAATGTTTCTGACTTGCATAATGGGGGAAGTAGACTTTTTGTCATCTATCTGTCAGATACCTTCTTGCTGGTGTGACATTGCATCACTTTCCGCTTCTGGGATTTGGGTATTGTTATTTAAAGCATCTGGAAAAAAGACACATGCTCTCTGTGACACAGAAACACAGATCAGCCCTTTTCACCTACTGTTCCAGTATGTCAATCATGAATGCTTAGAATTTAGCGTTTGTTTTGTTTACCTATGGTACAGCGCTGTGGAATATGTTGACGCTATATAAATAATTGTAATTGAGGATTGGACAGGGGCTATATAGGAGTGTGAAGCTTAGTGATAAGTGGAATATGGGGAAAATGGAAGGTCAGCTGACATAGGAAAGGCAGCGATGGCTATAATGGTCAAAAGGAGGTCATGTGATCTGCTTCACTGCAGGATATTTACAGCTTTATCCCATTGTGTCCACTCAACCTTATCAGGCTTTGAGCACCTCAGCTAATGGGCAAGGCAGTTAAATCTTCTTTGTGTTAATACGTAGCTGATACTTATTTGCTTGCATTTACTAGCCTGCATATGCGAGAAAGAAAGCAAACATGTAGACATTATTTTAACTGAACCATTTGTCTGCACCAGAGTCTTTTTATTTTCCGTCAGAAAATGACAAAAAGTGTGACTTGTCAATGTCTGTGCATAGAAAGGCTGCTGATTAATTTTTAAAACAACAACAGTGATGCTTGGTGTGAGTGTTTTGAAATTGTAATCTGGTGATATTTGCGTTACATTTGAAAAATACAAATAGGTGATCTACGTGTAAGTGTTGGCATGACTGTAATGTAATCTGAGTGTTAGTGAGGAGAGGAGATCTGAGTGTGTCTGAAAGTGGCTGAGGGGTCTGTGAGTGTGTGAGAACATGGCTGAGAGTGGATCTCTTTGTGTGTTTAATTATATCCGAGAGGAAATCAGTGCGTGTGTGAGTTTGTGCCTGAGAGGTATCTGTGAATTTATGAATATGGCTAAAGGGGCAGTAAGTGTGTATGTTAATGGCAGAGAGGGAGTTTCAGAGTGTATTTGAAGATGTTGGGGGGATTCTGAAAGCATGTTTGAACATGGCAGTCAGGGGATATAAGGGAGTGTGAACATGATTGCGAGGTATTTGAGAGTGAGTTTGTTGGGATTTGAGGGTGTGAGTGGCTTGAGACGTGCTCTAAAAGAGTGTGTATGAGGAAAATGTATTCTATAGTTTGGGCCATTGATTCTTGGTGAACAGACCACTGGTGTATTACAAGGTTTATGTTTGATTGAACTTGTAAGAGAGGTATGCTGTGTGAGCACAAACACAACAGAGAGTTGATTGGTATATGAAAAATCACAGCCTCCTTGAGATGGTTGCCTGGACTTGTAAATGTTGTGTACTTGTTTGTGAGATTGTACAGGATAAAGCATTGGTCTGTGCATCTGACTGAAGTGCTGTTTGCAGACTATGAGAATGGAAGTACTCTGCATTCCAGCTGGTGATGTGGTAACAGGTGTTTTGTATCCAAGACATTGTTCTGCAAGCCACATGCTTGCTACACCTGTTAATGCTGCCCGAATTAAGTATGGTGATTGGTTACTGACACTGGTAAATCCCCTGAGTGTCAACAGAACATTGCAAAGTGATACAATCACATAAATCCACCTGCTACAAAGGGAATATGGTTATTGCGCAAGTCCCAGCTTAATAATGACAAACAGAAAGACAGGACATGTTCAGCTTCATAGCCTGGACAGTAAGATGCTAACATAAAAATGGTCTATTACTGGGCTTTGTGGCATGGGCCACTCTTTTGGCTGGTGGATGTTGTCAGGAATTGCTGCGCCATTATTCAGCAGCATAAGGCGATACTTTTCCCTGGATGTCTAATCATAGAGTGTGCAATAGTTGCAAATGTAATTTTTTTTTTTTAACCCATGCTGTATTTCAATCCTGCTAAATTTAAACAATCAAGGCTTCTACAAATTGTTGATTTTCAGTTGCGCCTTTAAACTCTGTTACTGTTTGTGCTCAGTGCCTGTGCATTGTGTTGGTGTTCACAACTTGTACATTTTGTTTGTGCTCAGCACTTTTATTTATTAATTTTACATTCTTTATTTTCTTTTATCAGTTTTGTCACAATAGTAAAACAGGCGTGAAGTGTTATCGTAGATAGCAGAAGCACACCATTCAAGGTGTGTAAATTGCAGAAATACAATACTGAACAACATTGAGTACTGCTATTACGCAGTTGAGGGCAAGAAATAACTTTAGTGTCTAGTTCACAGAAATGGCTCATCTTGTGTTCGGCTCCAAGCGTACATCTCATATCTGATACCTAGCAAACCCTCTACGTATGCGGTGTTTCCCTTCTAGTCACGAAGCCAGCCATAGGCCTCATGTTTGTGCGCACCATTCAGTGTTCTCTTTAAGGACTGCTGTCAGGGTCTCCATCTCGTATAATTCCTCCACCTTGAGCATCCACCACTGAAAGGAAGGTGCATCCGGTTTATGCCAGTACAATGGGATTAGGACCTTGGCCGTGTTTAGTAAATGTTTCGTTAGGGATTTTTTGTACTGTGAAAGTGGCATCTTTGTGTTTTGCAAAAGCATTGGGAGGGATTGAAACGGGCGATCAGAATCAAGCACCTCCAGTATTGTCATGTGAATGCGGGTCTAGTATGGGACTATTTTGCGACTGTGCACATTTTTTGTGTGTTTTATGCATAGTTCTTTGTGTTCTATAGAAATTCAATGATTTTGATTGAAAGTCTAATTTTCAACCTTTTGCACAATCTTGTTGCTGCTGTTGACTCAAAAGAAGACATTCCTTCTTACCCTCTCCCCTTCAAAAAATACCTTACATTTTTAGACAAGTAAGGTATTTTTCATAAAATCTTTGTCATCTGTTACTGACCTGCTTTTTTGAAAACATGTTTTTAAGGCATCTATTGAATGTGGCAATATAGTATGACTAGACAATGAATTTCAGTAGTTTATGCTGTTACTTGCAAGGGGAGGCCAGTGATAGTGACCACCATTAACATGGAATCCTGGATACGTCACCATGAGTGCAACGTGATGCTCTCTGCCTGTCACCGGCACCCAATTCTGCTCTTCCTTTTCCTATGGGAGCCAAGCAGAGGAGGCAGAATACAGTGCGGATAGGGGAGGGAGGCCCAACGTAGGTATTAATACCTTAAGGTAAAACGGTGCCCAAAGACTCTAGGACTCAAGACAACTTTATTGGGATCATCCTTGTTCCACCTCACCTTTTTAAGTGTACCTGTCATGAAACACACAACATTGTCATATTAAACCGCATATCCGTGCATTGTGCTAGCGGAATTTCTAGCAGGATGTATACGTTGTGGTAAAAAATACTGTTAGGTCTTTCTCCCTCCTGTCAATCAATTCTTTGTCATAGACTCCTCTGTCAAAGATCTGACTGAAAGGAAGAGTCCCTCGTCAGGCAGTCCCCCGCTATCCAAACATAGTAAAAACAGAGCAGATGCTGTGGTAACTCACTAGCCGACGCCGCTATCGCTTGCTAGGGAGTATTAGCTTGAAGTGACTTATATAACTCCGTTAATACCTGGGTATGCTAGAAGTTAAGCCAGAGTGTTGACATCATGGAATAGGCTTGCCCCAAGCAAGGCAAACCATGGTCATATGTAACTCCCACGAAGCTGAGGAGATGTTTGGTGCTGGACCGGAGGTGTGGTGAGTATTTTTTGTAAATATCCTTTTTATTGTTCTTTTGTATGGAGTTTTCAAGAGTTAACACAATGGGACACGCAGGTCCCTAGTTTTGACAATTGTCTCTGGTCTCGCAGGGCCGAATACCTTAGAGATGTGGGTCCTTGCATAAGGTTCAACTGTAAGAGTTAGTTAATGAAAAAACTTTTCAAGTATAAATATTACAAAACAGAATAACATACGTTAAGCTACAGTAATTTTCAGGTGGCTCTCATGTAGCTGGTTGGTACTGCTCAGCATGAACCCTTCCTCCTCCCCCGATACCTTTGACCCAGTACCTCTCCAGGTCATCCAAGCCAGGTGTGGGTGTCCTCTACCAAGTCCCTCCCAGATCTCACTTACTATGTCACCTGATGACTCGGGATGTTAGTGTACCTACCTCCCACTCATCTCCTTTAGGTTTTCCCCTCTCTGTTAGGAACCCCATGCTGAGCACGTTTACATTAGCAGTTGCTGGAAGTTTGCAATATGTGCTAAAATCAGTAACTGTGCCTAGGCTCCAGTGTATATGTGTGACCGACCCTGAGCTGTGAGGATTAATTCCTCCAGCTGTTTTAGATCCTCCATTTTAGTATACCAGAGTCTATGGGGTGGTGGAGCAAGCAGCTTGCCGCACTTGCCACTATTTGCATAAAATAGGCTTTGGTGAAGGTGAGGGACGTCTGGCAGAGGGTGTATAGTAGTTTAGATAGTTTGCCTCTCTGTTCCATTAATTTTGGAAGGCAGTCAAGTTCTGGGAATGTTTGTGGGTAGCCTCTAGTATATAAATTTCCTCTGTTCCTCTGTGAGTTTGTGTATGTTTGCTTTCCAGGCCTTCTTATAAACTACCCCTTTTGCCATAAAATAATCCTGTATTCTGTATTTATGGGCTTTCCACACTAAGAAAGCAGGGATGTCCATGGATGTTTAAAATAGTGTATCAGCATAGTCAATGCATCGTGAGTGAGAGTGACCACCATTATACATCATGGAACCCTGGATACGTCACCATGACGGCACCCTTTGAGGAGGTGGGCAAAAAGATAATGAACAGATCCCTCTCTATAAAGTTACTCCCATATGAGTATTCGTTTTTACATGTTCTCGAGATAAAAGATTTTAACAGAAAATCAGTGACATTTTGAATTTTCTCCAGTGGTGCTATATGGTTGCATGCGCTGTATGTATGGCACTGCAAAGGGTTAACTGTTTTACATACTGCCTGGCAAATCATGCAGATGAAATTAAAATAAACTATAAAAAAATTATAAATTATTTTAATACAACCTATAGCTAATCTTTAGTTGGCTGTCAGGGTTTGCTAAATTGGGGAAGTGACAGTTCCTCTTTAAATGTGAATCTGAGACAGGGGAAATATAATTTTAGGAAATCACATCAATATATCTAATAAGCAGGGGGATGAAGTATTGTGACATTATTTGTAAAGCCTTGTGATGTACAAGGGAATGCCAGATGTTTCTTTAAAAGAATCCAGAGAATATTTTACCACAAATGGCAGTTATAGCCAAAGCTAGAGCTACATGCAGCAACGTGGAGTTGTCTCTTGACAATGCTTAGAGTGTCCTTTCAGCAGGATCCCTGGGCATATTTCTGAATGGCAATGTGGAATCATTAACCAGCTGTGCATTAGAAACATACTCATAAGGGAATGCTGTATAGTTTTCATAGTAAAATATGAACCTCCAGCTGCCTAAAAAAGAGCCTAAAAATATTTTTCCACTCAAAGAGCTAGCTAGGAGGTGGAGAGTCAATCATACACCCAGATGTTTTCTTCTCGATGTGTGCTTAATGCTAGAATTCTAAATTTTGTATTATTAGATTGTTGCTTGTCTTGTATCTTGTGTTTGTCAGTGTGTTTGTGCTCAGGTCGTGTACATTGTTTTTGTTAGTGTCTGTGTTCGTTGTGTTTGTGGTGGTTTTTTTTTAACTTGGTTCAGGGTTATTCAGTAAAGTGAGAATTGTGATCAACATAAAAAAGTAATAGAAGTATAATTGAGCTTGGATTTAGGAGCCCAAAGCAGACCTGAGGGTGAGGCCAAAAAACATGAGAGAGGACTGGGAAGAGGTGATTGGAGACATCTATGTGACCCCATGAAATGCCCTAGGGGAGAGTCCAAAAAGTCCCAGTAAAATGATCTAATAATTATATGTGAACCCAAATCTGATGAGGGATCTATGAAGTATGAAAGGAAAGTTCTTTGAGACAACAATCCTATTTTTTAGACAATATACCAGAATGGAACCTGCCTTATTACTTTTCTCATAAGGTTTTTCGCAAGTCCTTGATACTGCTTAGATAGTGTCTGTAAATTCAAGAGATTTCAATTTCTTCCTCAGGTTCAATATTTGAGCTGGAAGATTTGGAAGCGATTGTACATCGTGTTGGCTAGAGTGTGTGTTTATTAGAGTCTGTGCTCCCTTACACATACATTGTGTTGGTTAGAGTCTGTGCGCAGTGATTGCAGATTATACTGGTTAGTGTCTGTGCTCAGTGCTTGTAGATTATACTGGTTAGTGTCTGTGCTCAGTGCTTGTAGATTATACTTGTTAGTGTCTGTGCTCAGTGCTTGTAGATTATACTGGTTAGTGTCTGTGCTCAGTGCTTGTAGATTATACTGGTTACTGTCTGTGCTCAGTGTTTGTAGATTACACTTGTTAGTGTCTGTGCTCAGTTCTTGTAGATTATACTGGTTAGTGTCTGTGCTCTGTGCTTGTAGATTATACTGGTTAGTGTCTGTGCTCAGTGCTTGTAGATTATACTGGTTAGTGTCTGTGCTCAGTGCTTGTAGATTATACTGGTTAGTGTCTGTGCTCAGTGCTTGTAGATTATACTGGTTAGTGTCTGTGCTCAGTGCTTGTAGATTATACTGGTTAGTGTCTGTGCTCAGTGCTTGTAGATTATACTGGTTAGTGTCTGTGCTCAGTGCTTGTAGATTATACTGGTTAGTGTCTGTGCTCAGTGCTTGTAGATTATACTGGTTAGTGTCTGTGCTCAGTGCTTGTAGATTATACTGGTTAGTGTCTGTGCTCAGTGCTTGTAGATTATACTGGTTAGTGTCTGTGCTCAGTGCTTGTAGATTATACTGGTTAGTGTCTGTGCTCAGTGCTTGTAGATTATACTGGTTAGTGTCTGTGCTCAGTGCTTGTAGATTATACTGGTTAGTGTCTGTGCTCAGTGCTTGTAGATTGTTCATTGTTAACTGGACTTACTTGGAAAAAGTGCAACAAAAACGGTTTTCTAATGCGGATGCAACAAAATCAACTCTCAGGTGTTACAATTCCTCAAAGGCGGAATAAAGCAAAGATTCTATATAGATCCAAAATTCCCATACGGTTTTATCAAATAAAGCCGCTAGAGGTAAGTGAAATCTTCCTAAACTCAATTCCTGGTGTGTTACGTATGTTAATAGAGAAAAATGTAATTACCGGTATGTATGTCATGACCAATACCCAAATACCATTATGAAAATAGATGTTATTACTAAAGCTTACTACCTCTAAATATAAATATTTTTTCTGCTGATCACTGTGACTGGTATATGATGTTTTCTCTTTCTATCCCTCCCACCTAACCTGCAGTGTCAGGAGGCACAATAAAGGTTTCTGAGTAAAGACATATGCAATCCAAAAACTTTTAGAAAAAGAAACTTAATCTGCCTACAAACATATGCTGCCTCAAGGACAAACAATGCCATATTCCAGAAATGCAAGGGCAATTAAATTCTCTCCACGTTTTACAAGTTTCCTTATAGTGCCTAAACATTTAACATATTGTGATTAGTTGAGTTAAAGAAAATTGCACTAATTTCCATCTAGTCCCCAGTACTTAAATAAAGTGGCTCTGTCACCTCAAACTTACATTTTTTTCTATTGTTTGCCTTTTTCTTCCTCCTTCATAATCTGTTCTTATTTTCTTTATTTCTGATATATTTATTTTTTCTGATATATTTTGCTCCACTACCTTTTCCAAGGGTAGGAAAAATACATAGGACAAAGGAAATCCTACTTTGTATTGTTTAAATATAACTAGATCATAAATGAAGAAAAGAAGAACAGAATCCGAAAGGGGAAGGAAAGAGGAAAATAGGAGAAAGGTAAGTTTGAGGTGATAGTGCCACTTTAGGGCCCCATTGCCTGGTTGGCATACATTTGGCCTTGATTTACTGATTTATATAGAAATTCAATTTATTTATGAAACAAAAGAGATTATTGTACTTAAAATATTGAGGGAGCATAGAGGGGTATGCTTGCCCATAATTAATGCAATTAACCTATGATGCCACAGTTTAAATGGATGGAGGACAGTTTGTGAACCCCCTTCCTGCTCAGCTATACTTTACCTGTGGTTTACTTTTGTTTTGGTGTGCTTGGTTGTATTTATGATCACGGATGGCACAGAAATTATTTTAATGTGTGTTTTATAGGTTTTATATGTGGTTTTGGTTTAGTGTTCATTTTTGTGTTATTTTTATATTATCAGCGCACGCTTTGTTGTGAATTGTGATGATTGGTGTTTCTGAAGAGTGTCTGTGCTTGTGCATTGCACATTTTGGTGTTTGTGTTTTGTGCGTCTACACCGTCTTTATGGTCAGCGGTTGTGCATATCAATGGTTTGCGTTCATGGCTTGGTTATGTGCTTTGAGCTGATGAGGGTTTGTTTATCTCCCCAATGTTGGTAAATGGTCGTGGTTAGTATTTTTTCTTTGGGATGGTGATTTTTTGTGTTTATGTTCCAAAAGGCTGGTGTCGATGCTAAAACCTGGTATTCAGTTTTGGCTGTACACCCAGTGTTTCCATGATATGTTCAGTTTCCTGGTCTACTCCCAATGTTTCCTGTCTGCACAGTATGGGAACTCCGAGAATAGGCCAGGCTCATTTTGTGTGTCATGATTATTGCATGTGCTGTTGCGTACATGTGAAAGGCACTATTTCATGTCTTTCCTTGTTGTAACTTCTTCTGTAAGTGCCATCATGTGCTTTCCTAGTACACAAGCACCCGTGACTATCCGTCTTTCACACGGAGATTAAATCTTTGTAATGATGTAATAGTTTCCAAACTCACCTGTCAGACAGGAAAAACAAACTGGTCCATCCCACTGTTATCGGCTTAGACTGAAACCAGACAAGAGAAGGGGGATGGTAAACAGAGTTACACAACTTGCAAACCTTAATATACAACTTTTTTTCCTGTACTGTTACCCTAATCACCTGATCTAATGAGCATGTGCTGAGAATGATGGGAGTTGCGTTCCTCTCTAAAGCTAAAGGATGACATGTTTTCCTGTCCTAAAGAAGATCAATCTTTAATAGGATATTTATAATGTTTTTTTTAGATTTATTGGGGAAAAATAAGGGCATGGGAGGCACACCCAAAACATGATTTATTATAAATTTTTTTGCAGTGGTTCTGCTGTAAAGCCCAATACATATGCAAAATACAGATTAAGGTTTTACTATTACTTAAAAAATACTAAGCTTTTCTTTCCATACATTGATTTTGCTTTGATGTCTTTCTACACTTTTATGTTAATCTATGCACTGTAAAAATAAAGAATTTCAAAATACAGATTATGGGAACAGCACCCAGACACACACACACAAAATACAGTTTTAAATCTTACAAGGCTACTTAAAATGACATATCTTAGCAAACACATCTGAGGATTTGGTTACATCATATGGCCATTTCATGTTAGGCCCACCATTTTGTTAAGTGCTGCACTTATTTTACAAGGATGGTGATGTTATCTGTGCAACTGTTTCCTGTAATGAATGGTTAGTAATAACCTGCATTTAGTCCTTGAGCCCCAATCTTGGGTAGAACCTTGACTTTCATGTCTTGGAATGGCCAGGATAAGTCCGAATTACACTGGCACTTGCTACTGTTTTAATTACTTTCAGCTCTTTTTGGTCACCTGGATATACTTATCTGATTATTCCTGTTAATTTAGTTAAATTGGTGATTATGCTGATGTGATGATATGTTGAGATTTTTTGATTGGTTAAGTTGTAAGAAGGATTTTCTTTTTTCTTCTGGCTGATGAACTAATTGTATGAACTGCCTTGTCTGTAGATGCTCCCCTCTGCCGGACGCCACCTGGTGGATCAGATGAGCACCGGACACAACATGAACTGATGCCCTATATTGATGATTCGCCTTCCTCCTCTCCACAGCTTAGTGCTAAGAGCCGTGGCAGCAGAGATACTGTATCCTCTGGGTCTCTGGAGTCTAGTAAATCTGTGAGTAGGGCTGTGGAGTGTAAATAATTATATACACTATATGTGTTACATAAAAATATTAGTTGAAACTAATAAATGTAAAATAATTATTGTTCCAAAACAAGATGCAAGGTTAAATGTCATTACACAAGGGTTCTGAAATATGTGAAATTTCAATAGTGGATTGCGAAGAAAAATATATATCTTCTCCTTCTGAATAAGGAGAATAATTTGATATTTTTGTAAGGGTTTAGGTACTGACGATGTGTATGATCTCTCTTGGTCCTTTCTAGAATGAGCTGGACTTGGAGAAGGGCTTGGAGATGAGAAAATGGGTGCTATCTGCAATTCTGGCCAGCGAAGAGAAGTACCTGAGCCACCTTGAGGCCCTGCTGCTGGTAAGAGAGGGAGTATGCATTGAATGTCCCCAAATGTGTGTTCGTATTGTGAGCATGGCAACATGAGTATGTGTCTCCTGCAGCCCATGAAGCCTCTGAAAGCTGCCGCCACGACATCCCAGCCAGTGCTGACCGTGCAGCAGATTGAAACCATCTTCTTCAAGGTTCCTGAGTTGTATGAAATTCACAAAGAATTCTATGATGCTTTGTTCCCACGGGTACAGAAATGGAGCCACCAACAACGTGTGGGAGACTTGTTTCAGAAACTGGTGGGTAATGTGTCAATATGTCCACTTAATTATTAGTTGTGTGGCAGTCACACCGTTTTGACTGTGTGCCTACCAGCTTGCTAACATGTATTCAGTATTTCACTAGAGGATTTTTTTTGTACCCACTAGTGTTGTGTTTTTTTTGTGCACTGACATAGTAAAATAGCCTGTCTGACAGGAATGTGGTTATAAAGCCATTGATGTAGTATATGTTGTCTTGCTCAACAAGCGGAAAAAGTATTTTGTCAACATAATGCCCGATCCGACAAAATTACATACTGAAGAGAGAGATGCGTCCATAAAGTTCAGCCTTAAATGTACAGTTATTTGGAATTTTTTTTTCTCTTTTATGAAAGGGACATGGTGGTGTAATTTTTAACTTTTCAATGTATTACTGAGATAAATGCATTAATATAGAAATAAACAAAGATGCTTATCTCTAAATGTCAGCAAATTCCCATGTTCTGCTGTTTCCCATGTGACATCTGCTAAAACCAGGAAATGGCTAAAACCTGTCAACCATTGGATAGTTTTCCATAAGACTCAGTAGAACAGCTGTAGAATTCCTGGTATCTAGTCTCATTTTCCTTTGAGTGCCATTGCTTACATCTAGCATTGTACAAAATTAGACCATTTTTTTTTTTTTTTTTAAATGAAGAATGTCAAGTAACAGGACAGCTGCATATCATATAGTAAAGTATCAGAGAAGGCCATCAAAGATGTCACATTTTACAGGTGGTTCGGATAAGCGACATTCTTATGTTTTTCCACTCCTCCTTCCCCCCCCTCCATTCTCTCTCACAGAGAGAGACCTGGGATGGATATAATAAGACATGAGCGGGGTAGTTATGTGAAATTTAGTACACCTCCATAGCTAGGTCAATGTAGAATGCCCAAGTAGAAGGCCAGAAAGATGTCAACTTTTGTTTTGCTGGACCACAAGGACCATCCACCTTCCCAAAATCTTGCTAGGTCTGGAACAGGGAAGCTAAGCTTATTATGATTGGTGAAAGATAGTTTTGTTATTTTTATATAATGCTTGCTCTTTTTACTATATAACACTATTATGCCTCAAGGGTGTCTGCAAGCACAACTTACATTTAAATTAAAGGAACACTCTGTGCATCATAACCACTACAGCCCACTTGCCAGGCGTGCCCTTGCACTATCCCAGTGTAATTTGCCAATCTGTTTTTACAATAGTTTGATAACTTACCTGGCTCCCACAGGCACTCACTCCACAATCTGTGTTATCCTACAGGAGAAGTTTGATGGCTGTCTGAAGCATAAGTACAGCCTATACAGGTAGTGATGTCCGGAACGGTTTGCCGCGAACATATGCGCTGTTCGGTCCGCCCCTATGTCATCATTGAGTAAACTTTGACCCTGTACCTCACAGTCAGCAGACACATTCCAGCCAATCAGCAGCAGACCCTCCCACCTCCTGGACAGCATCCATTTTACATTCATTGTGAAGCTGCATTCTTAGTGAGCTGTCCAGGAGGTGGGAGGGTCTGGGAGGGAGGGTCTGCTGCTGATTGGCTGGAATGTGTCTGCTGACTGTGAGGTACAGGGTCAAAGTATACTCAATGATGACGAATAGGGGGCAGACCGAACAGCGCATATGTTCGCCGTCCGTGGCGAACTGTTTCGGCGAACCGTTCGGGACATCACTATATACAGGGCCATGGTCATTGACTGAGAATGCTCAGCTGACACATTCAGTGAGGCCCTGCTTAGCTCAGTAGCCCAGCTGGAGCCACTGCACCCAGCTAGATACAGGTAAATTGTCAAAATATTCTAAAACGGTTTGACAAATTACACTGGGAGAGCACCTGATTGCTTGGAGTATTGAATTTAATTTAAGACAGCTGCCTTTATCAATCAATTATAAATAAATGAATTCTGCAGGTAATACAATTAGCTTTGTTTCCTATAAGTAACAGACTGCTGAAGGTACTAATAATTCCCAGGTATTGCTATATGCAGGAATAACTTAATTTATGTCATTGCAAGTTATTCAAGTGCTACTGCTCATGCTTCAGTTCTTTGAAGGTGCATTTAAGTTTCAAATATGTGAATATGAAGTCAGGAATGGTGCCATGCATATCTATGATATATTAGTTGGAGGCTTACTTGATGCCAATCCTATAAGTTTTTCTGTGAGAGAACTGATACGCTGGCAGTCAGTGAGCTACTGCCTTCTTTTGGATTTCTACATAAAATGCAATTTTATTTTATTTTTTAAATAAATCCAAAAATTTTCTTTAGCCTGCAAAGTACTTTGTTGACGTAAACAGCGATGAGTGGGTTATCTCATGTGCTTCTTTCTTGTTGTCCCACTTTATTCTTCCGTCTCTTTTATTATTTTTTTTAAATTCTTTATTTATAACAAGATCAGACCCCACAGTAAAATATTTAACATGATGCAAAAATGCACAGTATCACAGTCAACAGACGGCAGCAGTTAAGAGCAATCATAATTCGATGACCTTACAACCAATAACATGCATCGGATCCAACGTATGTCTGCCGTCTATGAGAGTCTGGTTACTGCGGCATCCCACCTATTTTATATTAAGTAATACAAATATTCCTGACTGACTATGTAGCGTATGATGGTGTTTCGCGTTATCTTTCAACAGTGACCTCTGAAATGCCTTAGGAGTTTAGCCAGGTTAACGAACACAGACCTAACGTACAAGGTTAACAGTTGTGTAATACTAGTTTACTAGCGATCCCCCTATAGTCGCTCCGCAACCCGCCCCACCCAATAAAGCTCTAGTTGGCCAAATGGTCACTGGACGGCAGTCAGACAGGATAAAAAACTAAGGAAAAGAGTTTAAATAAAGTAGAAAAAGTGTAGATTAACCGGATGGAAAGTACCATCAGAGAAGAAGAGAAAGGGAGTGAGAATGGGAGGGGGTATCATGGTGATATTCCGAAAATAGTGATGATCCCGGCCCGACCAGGCGGCCGGGCAGCTACAAGCCTGTAAGTTTTTAGGCATGGACCGGCGTGCCCGTGAGGAAAACTATAGACTGCGGACGTCTCGGTGGGATCCCAAGGGTCCCGCTACAGATAGGAGATAGAAATTTACTATCCATCCCAGTGTCTGTAGAGGTGCGTCAGGGTACGCGGGGGACAAGCCCGTCCCCCTTCCCCCTAATCGCCCACCCCGCTATCTATCCACGGGCCCCAAATCTTTTCCATTTTCTTCCTAGAGCCCCGGACCCGAGCAGTTAACTCGTCCATGATGTATGTGTCCTTAATCTTTTGTATCACCACATCAAGAGGGGGAGTCTCTCCCTGTAGCCACACTTGGGCCAGGGCCCTCCTGGCAGCCAGGGTCACCTTATGAAGTAAATTTTGTTCCGATCTGGACCAGTTCTCCATAGACCTGGCTAGAAGAAACATCCAGGGGCCTGGCTTGACTACCCTACCGAAGATATTCCCCAGTAATTCCGTGACCCGTTTCTTCCGTCTCTTTTAATGTTTATTTTTTTCTCAACCAAGTGACTTTCTTTTTCTTTGTTTCAGGCTAGCCAGCTTGGCGTGTACCGTGCATTTGTTGACAACTATGAGGTCGCCATGGAAATGGCAGAGAAATGTTGCCAGGCCAATGCTCAGTTTGCAGAAATATCAGAGGTAAAATCAATTTTCATCAGTTCCAGCGACAATCCATAATACACATCCAGAGCTCTAGAAACAGGACCCAAGAGAAGGTCATCGTGTTTTAAATAAAAACAGAGAAATGTTCACAAGGAAATTTGATAGTCTATGCCTGTGATTTTCCCTGTATGGCATTTTTACTTATAAGAGATTATTGTTATAGAAAATACTGTAACAAAATTTTACCTGAATTCTTATTGATCTTTACTTCTATCTAGTTAAAAAAAAAAATAAGTGAAGAAAAATCCCTTTTTTTTTTTTCTCCACTCAAAAAATACTTTGAACACTGATTTTTATTTAGTAATCTGAAAGTGACAACCAATTTATTATTGGATCAAACTAGTCAAATTAAATAAATTATCTGTCCTCGACTTAAAAATCAACTCACTGTTTCATAAATAACACATTTTATTCCTTGTTAATCACGCTTAAGTTTTTATTCCTCCCCTCTCTTCACACCTTAAAAAAGTGTTATTAGAAAGTGATTAAAATCACACTATTTGGAAGAAACTGTGATAAAATAATCACTTGAAATATATAAGATTTGGGTGCCTGCTCTTTGTTTCATAATTTTACATCCCCTTTCTCCTCCACCCTAACATATTTATAAATCAGTATGTGAGTTTATCCTACTTATATGGACTTGTTAAAGTGTGGCCATCAACACTTATGCAACTGTTACTGCAGCACAATTGTTGTATTATAATCAAATGATATGCATTTGTATACAAAAACACCTATTTATGCTGAATGGGTGTTTTATTTTTTTATTTGGAATATATCGCAACTTGGATTAAAATTTATTTCCATATGACATCACCAGGGCTTTGTTAGCCGTCGTTGCATTAGCAAGCTTCACTGTAATAACATGCACAACAAAAATAAAGAATTTAGAGAGAAAAAAAATATTTCCATATTATACCTATGTATGCGTATAGATAACATAATCTTTCCCTATGCTGGCAGCTATTGATATGTATGGGAAGACGTATACACCAGGGCAGGGATAGGCAACCTTGGGCACTCCAGATATTGTGGACTACATCCCCCATAATGCTCTTGGAGGTGTAGTCCAAAACATCTGCAGTGCCTAAGGTTGCCTATGCTGGCACTAGGATAAATAACATGGGATGAGGCAGTTATACAATCTACAATATACAATTATAATTTGCAAAAGAAAATATAATTGATATGTTTTAAACAATATTATCCATTCAGAGGAATAGTATAAAGGGGACAAAACAGACAAACAGAAAACAGCAAGAGAACAATACCTGAGAAGTAAAATTAGTGTATAATAAAGATTAGGTTTCTGTTTGCAGAAGTATCTTCATAATAGGAATTCTGGGTGCTGGTTACCCATTCACAATAGATTACATATAATCATTACTTTCTGAAATTGTATAATTAAACTGATGTGTTAATAGAGAGAGATGGCTGTCAACAAATAAAGCTTTAAGTTAGAGGAGAATAATAACTATTGTTTATTGGTTTCAGAATCTAAAAGCCAGAAACACGCGAGAATCTAAGGAATCAACAGCTAAGACCTCACTGGAGGGTAAGTGTGGCAGTAGCTTGGGAAAAAAGTGCAACAGGTGTGAATCAGGGGGCTGTGACTGATAGAAGACATACATACGTTTCTTTATATTATGACTTTGTAAGGTGGGATCAGAAGGTACATTATAAGATGGTGAAGAGTTTAAGGACCACTCCACACACATAAAGTATCCCATTTTAATTGCACATTATAAAAGTGCATGCACACTTGTGGCTCAGAGGCTGAAAGTCTGGATTAGGAAAAAAAGGGTAGGGATCTGCAGCTTTTGCAGGCTGTTTTTATGAAGGTATGTACACTAAATAGTGGTTTAAAAAATATATATATTTATGTAGAGTTTTCCTTTAAAGTGCACTACTGTATCAATATACATAACACTATCTTCCCTTTTTTTTCTTCAGCATTGCTGTACAAACCAGTGGATCGAGTAACACGCAGTACATTGGTTCTTCATGTGAGTGACATAGGTCTCTGGTGGTATTCCACTGCTGTTTAAGTATTGTCCTGGTCTTGCAAGCTTCTCCTGTTCTCTGATTCACAGGACCTGCTGAAGCACACACCAATTGGACATCCAGACCACTCTTTACTGCAAGATGCTCTTCGAATTTCTCAGAACTTCCTCTCCAGCATTAATGAGGAAATCACTCCTCGCCGGCAATCTATGACTGTACGGAAAGGAGAAGTAGGTGATAGTTTTTACACCTTGGAAACAGTGATCCACTATATATATATATACATATAGTTTTTTGTATTACGCATTTGCATTTTATTTATATGAAGTTCTGTCTCTGTTTCTCTCCAGCATCGCCAACTCTTAAAGGATAGTTTCATGGTGGAACTGGTTGAAGGTACTCGGAAGTTACGTCATGTCTTCCTTTTCACAGATCTTTTTCTGTGTGCCAAGCTGAAAAAGCAGATAGGAGGGTAAGAAGTTATTGCAATGTAATACAAATAACAATCACATTGAAGCAGATAATATACTGAGTAAATTATGGCATGGTAACCTTCAGGTCGGTATAAAATGATAATCTATATATTGCTTTAAAGAAATTGCTGGCAAATATAGGAATTAAAGAGAATTGCAATTCCACAGTTCCTCATTCCATCACCTCAGTAAATGCTTTTGAAGAGCTAATTTGGGTGAGGAGTGCAGTTGCGGTATAAACCACACATGCTTGCCTTGAGCGCCCTTTTTTTTGACAATCTTTATTTAAGTTTCACATTTTTTTTGTCCTTGGGAGAAGAGAGAAATGTACAGTATCACAGATAATACAGAGTGTGAAAATGATTAGTTAACAGATCACAACCAGTAACACAGCAGTTTGCTTAAAGAGCGACACATCACATGTTAGAGTAGTAGCCTCAGTCATATGGTCGTATTATTTGAATGCACTTTTATGTCCAGAAAGCATAATTTATCTTTGATGCTTCAGGTGCCTCAGACAATATTTCCAAATTGGCGTACATGCTCCCTCACTGTGCCATACTTTTCATGTTGTGGGTTAAATTATTTGCATTGTACGATCTGGTTGTGATGGACAGGCTAGCATAAGATGTAATTTAAGAAACAAAATTCGGGATTTTAAAAACCTCACAACCTATAGCTAATTTTTAGTTAGCTAACATGTTGTAGAAACAGCCCACATGTGACAGAGCTGCTTTAAAAATATATAATGACCTGAACTTTGCAAGTGCCTCTGCTAAGATGACTGCCACAAATATTATGAGTATTCACATCCATTTCAGAGGCTCTGGTGTTTTATCTGTATGCTGACAGTAAAGAGTTAAATGTAGCAATCATATTTTATAAATCCAAAATGCACAGGTGAGAGTAAAGTACCCCGTATAAATGGTTGACTGTTGATATCCATTCCCTCAGGAAAAGCCAGCAGTATGATTGCAAGTGGTACATCCCTCTCACTGACCTAAACTTCCAGCCGGTAGATGAGACGGAGACTACTAACATCCCTCTTATCCCAGACGAAGAGCTGGAAGCCATCAAAGTTAAGATATCCCAACTAAAGAGTGACATTCAGAGGGAGAAGGTATGCAGTGTGTTTATTTTATGCATCTGTATGTGTGCATGTGTTTCTTGGGTGCCAAAAATAATTCCAAGAAGTGTCAGAATTATTGTGACTACAAAAAAAATGACCATGCCAATTTGTCCCCCACTCCTGTGTCTTGTCAGTGAGCCTGTTTGTGTCTGAATTTATACAGTTGGTTGCTGCTTGTAAATTGGAGTAGGATGGTAAAACTATTCTCCCTATTCTTAGAAAGCTAATAAGGGAGGGAAGGGTATGGAGCGTCTCCGCAAGAAACTGTCAGAACAGGAATCGGTGTTACTTCTTCTGTCGCCCAGCATGGCCTTCAGAGTGCAAAACCGCAATGGCAAGGTGACAGGTTCTTTACAATACTGCTACTGCCATCACTTCACTTTTTTTATTGCCCAATTGTGTCTGAAATTATTTTCCTATTCTTCTCTCAGGGTTATACATTTCTTACATGGTCAGATTATGAACGAGCAGAGTGGGGGGAACACATCCGAGAACAGCAGAAGAAATGTAAGATATACACATCCTATAGACTGTAAGCTCATTTGAGCAGGGTCCTCTTCAATCTATCGTTCCTGTAAGTTTTCTTGTAATTGTCCTATTTATAGTTACATCCCCCCTCTCATAATATTGTAAAGCGCTACGGAATCTGTTGGCGCCATATAAATGGTGATAGTAATAATAATAATAATGAGGGTTTGTGATGCATGTGTTATGTTATGACACCTAGGAGTGAGCATACCGTGTGTCAATTCTTTGATATGAAATGTGTGTGCAGTGTTTAATCATGTTGGTTAAATATAGTTTGAGCATTCCTTAAACATGTGCTGGAGTAAAATGTACATGGTGTAAATTCTGTGTTGTGAAATGTGGGCACGAGCACCTGTGGTGTGACAGTGTGACATACACAGGGATATTTAATAATATGAGAATTCAAAGTGAATTTCAAATTTAAGGCCAGAGTAGCCAAACTAATAGTATAGCTGACTTAGAGAATGTTGCCTTCGTTTGGCTATTTTGACCCTAAATTCACTTTGAATTCTCACTTAAACTAATAAGCCTGACTGTTAACTTCTTGTATTTCCCACTAGGTTTTAAAAGTTTCTCTCTGACCTCGCTGGAAATCCAAATGCTAACAAACTCCTGTGTGAAATTACAGACGGTACACAGAGTCCCCTTTACTATCAGCAAAGAAGGTGAGTAGTTTTGGATGGGAAGAACACATGAGTTAAATAGACATCTGCACAGAGAGACCGCACCACCAATACTGGGATACTGCCATCTGCATGCATATTCCAATGTACCTTGATTTGTGTATCTTGATTTCTTACAGATGATGAATCTTCTGGACTCTACGGGTTTCTAAATGTGATTGTACACTCAGCTACTGGATTCCAGCAAAGTTCAAGTGAGTGTGTGTTGGTAGAAGAAGTGAAAAATTAACATGATTTACAAAGTGTGTACTTTTTGTTGTGTAGAGTACACATTGGTGGTTATGGATAAAGAGGAATGCTTGGAGTACAAGATTGGTTTCCATGTTGATTACACCACTCTAATAACTTTGCCTCATGAGTACTTTCTATACAAACTCTCAATATGTGTGTGGTTTTCCTTGTCCAGATTTGTTCTGCACACTGGAGGTGGATTCTTTTGGTTATTTTGTTAACAAGGCGAAAACACGTGTATATCGTAACACTACTGAGCCCAGCTGGAATGAGGTAAGAAAACATGGACATTCTTAGTCTCCTTTATTACTAACCTCTGTTACCAGAGCTCCCAGTATATTATAAACACATGGACTTCTCAACACACTAGCTGAGATCTTTTATTATTTATTCACACTCACAGGCACTGATGGCATACTTTTTTTTTTTTTTTTGGAAAGATATTTTTTTTCATTGTAATTTATTCAGATTTTTTTTTATTTTATTTTTTACAGAAATACACAATACAAAACACAACATTTAAAGGATGTTACAAAGATATAACAAAGTCTTAGGATTATATATGCAGACTTTTGTTCTCTCAATAAAGTGCATAAAACCATACTACTTTAACAATCAGACATCAGACAAACACAAGTTACGATTACGGAGCAAAACCACTGTATTAGTTTACTCTTTTAAAACAGAAAACTACTTTTAGCCCTCCATATCATAAGGAGAAATCAGTTCAATAAGCTCTCTATAGATGGTAATTATATATATAGATATGTTTTCAATTTCCAGCTGGAAGAACAGTTGTTTTTTTTAAAGAGTTCTTTATTAGGAACTACCACTTGTTTCCAATGCCTTGCAATTAGTATTTTGGCTGCATTCAAACAGTGCATAATCAGAATATCTGATTTTTTTTATCGTACTACGCTGTTTAGATTTAATAGGGCGATTTCTGTTTTTTTATTCAATGATATGTTTACAACCTCTCTAATAAATTTAAATACTAAATCCCAGAATTGTACTATTCTTGTGCAACTCCACCAGATGTGTTTCATAGTGCCCTCTTGTTGAAGACATCTCCATCATACCGGGGAGTTTGCAGGGGATATCTTAGAAAGCCTTAGTGGCACCATATACCATCTGTGAATAACTTTTACTTGTGTCTCAAGAATATTTAAGACAGTGGATATGTTTTTTAAGTTTTATGAGTGATGTGTCCCAAACCTTGGGTTGTATAGTGATATCTAAATCCTTTTCCCATTGCCTTACTGCTAAAGGCTTAACTGTTGGCATTTTTAATCTTAAAAGCTCTATTGTCTTAGTATTAGATAATTTTAAAATCATACCGTTGAATATTTTCCCAATTAATTTGACTATATTATTGTCTGCTTTCAATAAATGTTCTTTAACCCCTCAAGGACACATGACATGTGTGACATGTCATGATTCCCTTTTATTCCAGAAGTTTGGTCCTTAAGGGGTTAAGGAAACTTTGAATCCAGAGATAATGAAATATTTCTCTGTGGGGGAGATCTAGTTTCTGTCTCAATTCCACAAAGGGCAGTGTAGATGGTCATTGACACATAACTCTAGTATTACATAATCTTTTTGTTTGCTCCAATTAAATAGGTTAATAGTAGGCATTAGTAGCTCCAGAATTCTAAGGTTTGAACCATCATACATTTTGTCATTCATCTTTAACTCTTTGATGGCATACTCTTATTGCCTTACACACGTGCATAAATGTACAGTGTTTTTGAAAGAACATAGAGGAATGTATAAATAATTAGAAATTCTGGGGCAATGGAATGGATCTGCTGATTAGTGCACATTTCGAACTTTACCCCAGAACTGCCTTTATATGGAACTTTTGTGTCTAATCCATTCCTACAACCATTCTTAATGCATAACCTGCAATCTGTTACTCCCATGCTAGTTTCATGATTTTTTTTTACCAGCATTCACATTACAATTTTTTTCCATTACACAGAAAGCAGAATAGGAAACTGGGAAAGCTAGTACCCTGCCACACCCACTGAATACTCGTTACAAATATATTAAACTCTTTTATGGGGTGCTGAGATTTTCCCCTCCCTGGGATCCTATTACTTCTTTGCCATACAGTTTATTATTCCTGATCCTCAATTCACCTTGCACATTTCTGTATTCTGCCTTCTCACAGGAGTTTGAGATTGAGTTAGAGGGTTCCCAGACTCTCCGCATCCTCTGCTATGAGAAGAGCTACAACAAGAATCGACTCATCCGAGAGGACGGAGGGGAAAGCAGTGAGCGCATGGTGGCAAAGGGACAAGTGCAGGTATGGGAGAGGCAAAAACGTTGGACAAAAAGACGAGGTGGATGAAAGTGATGTAATGAGGAATTATGCAACAAACATAATATGAAGTAAAAAATGTAAAAGTGGAGCACTTAATGGATAGCCTTCCACACCATGGAGTAAAATGTACTTTTAATTATCTTTGCTCTGTGGCTTGGCTGCTCTCTCCCCATCCATTCTCACCTCCAGGGTTGATATCAACCAATCCAATGCTTGGGAGGCTTGTGAGTATGCACTGCAAAACTCTGCACTGAGCCAATCAGCATATCCTCATAGAGATGCTTTGAATCAATGCATTTCTGGGGGGAGGGGGGACATTCAGTGTCTACATGCAGAGCGTGGAGACTTAGAACAGAGGTCCTGCAATCATTGCCAGATCTAACTCAGGAAGTCCCTCTAGTGGCTGTGTAAGTGGCTTTAGGCTGCAGTGTAAACTTTCTAAAATAATTATTTATATATTGAAACTTCTCATGCATAAGATATAAAACATATATAATTAGTTTACACCCTGTTGCTTACCACTTAGGAGACTGACAAGCTCTCTTTGCCATTTACTCTAGCTTGAGCCTCAGCCTGTCTTGGGGAAGGATTGGCAGCGCTCCGTTGTGTCCATGAATGGGGTAAGTAAATAAGAGTTGGAATACTTTAAGGAATAATGAATACAGAGATCGTTACCTCTCTGATATTTTCCAACTCTGTCACCCTGCACTGCTTCACACTTCCTCCCAAGTCTCAGTAACCTTAACCCACAGACACTTCTTGCTGTGCATTATTTTCCAAGTCCCACGCACAGCTTACTTTAATTTGCTCCATAATCCCCACCCCTGATATTTGGGACCCTCCCCTCACTCCCCAGGATCCTGACCCCTTTCTCTGCAGATTGAGGTCAAGCTGTCACTGAAGTTCACAAGTCGCGAGTTCAGTCTGAAGCGTCTCCCATCGCGTAAACAGACAGGAGTCTTTGGAGTTAAAATCAGCGTTGTCACCAAGTAAGTGCCACTTTTTACTGCACACTCAAAAACACCCAGAGCACTTACACTATGTTTGCATGGACACACCACACGCTCATAGTATGGTCACACACTCACAGCAAGGGAGTTTAAAATAACAATGGGAATGCTGTAATGTTTACTTACGTTCAATGCTGTCTTTGTGTTATCCGCAGAAGGGAACGTTCTAAAGTTCCGTACATTGTGCGTCAGTGTGTGGAGGAAATTGAGCGTCGTGGTATGGAGGAAGTTGGTATTTACCGGGTATCTGGAGTGGCCACTGACATTCAAGCTCTGAAGAATGCCTTTGATTCAAGTGAGTGGAGGCACCAGGAGATGTAGATGAGTGATAAACATTATTCATGGGCAAAATTCTACTTGCTATTGAGACAGGGACATTTTGAGTAGGGGTACGCTTAGAACTGTGACAGGGCTATGGTGGTGGACAGAGAAAGGCTGGGTACCGAAATATTGAAGAAGATACCAAGAGTCTGATGATGAGGTTAAGGAAATAAAGTAGTTAAAGGAAACCTCTATAGGAAGACGCAAAACAACATGTTGGGCAAACATATGCTGATACGGTGATGTGGTGATTAGGGACCCAGCAGATACTCTGAGATGTATTGTGCAGAGACACCTGTGATCTGGAAACACATCTTGGACACTGACAAAGAAATAAATGTGGTGACCATGGACACACAGGGTACTGTGAAAGTAATATAGCTGGCATAAACACACTGGGCACTAGAAGAGACATGGGGGTGGGCAGTGAGAGATATATATGGTGGGCAGACACACACCTGCTCTGAGATGCTGTGATATAGTGTGGAAAAGTACTGGGCACCGAGACAGAAACATGGTGGGTTGAGGCATATTGGCATAAAAACAAAGATATGTTAACAAGGCACAGTTGGAACGGATACTCATGTATAGTGGGCAGACAGACTGTGCATTGCAATACAGTGTTGTGCTACGCTGAGACTCTGGGCACTGAGACAGAAATTGTGGAAGGAGAGTGAAATTGAGGGCTATAGAAAAATACTGGGTTAAGATGAATACACAAAATAAAATAGTGGACAGAGACACATTGGGTATAGACATACATTGGTGGTAATTGTACACAGGCTACTGATGCATTTATAGTGGCCAATGAAATAGTCAAGGGTGGGCAGAGATGTACTATGCATTAAGCAAGGTATGCATTGTATAGATCAGTTGGCACTGAGACATTGCAGTACGGTGGGGCAAACACACACTGAGCTAAAGACAAAAATCTGAATTGCAGGTACATACTGGGAAAAGAAAGGGTTATACTGAATATGTTCATTTTTAAAACAGAGAGAGATGTGTTGGACACCCTGGAAATTAAGGCAGATAGGTATACTAGGCAGAATCAAGAAGAATGGAGAAATCTATATGGGAAAAATAGAGATCTATACAAAGAAATTATATGATTACATAGCAAATTAACATTCTAGAATTTTTATATATATATATATATATATGTATATATATAAATAAAACTTTCTCACCCCTCTTGGTGGTATTTTTAGTGTATTCCTCATTTACGGTTCTGCACAGTATCTTAGCTGTTTCTCTAACTGCACTCTTCTGGACAGAGATCTCAGATGTTTCACATGGAATATGCAGAAGCCACTCTTTCAGCTTGGGGTTACAGCCCTGAATGCTCCTATCACAACTGGAACTACTACCTTTACTTTCCACATCCTTTCTAGCTCCCTATTCAGCCTTTGGTGATTGTCCACCTTGTCAGGTTCCTTCTTCTTGATGTTACTGCAGTCTTCTGTTCTTTGTCTACCACCACAGGTTGGTTGGTTGGCCAGCACTTACTTGTGTTTCTGAATTATCCCTGTCATTCTCAACTACCCTCTGAGGTTCTATCTGGACTTAAGCATGGCCAGCCCACTTTCTATGCAGATGTTTCCGTGCACAATCTTAGCCACTTTTTTGCACCTCTCAGTGTATGCTGTCCCAGCTAACATCTTGCACCTGGCTACTATGTGCTGGATTGTCTTAGATGTCTCTTTGCACAATCTGCACCTTGGATCCTATCTTATGTGGTAGACCACAACTTCTGTTGATCTGGTGCCGAGTGCCTGTTTCTGTGCTGCTAAGATTAATGCCTCAGTGCTGTCCTGCTTTTCCAGCCACAGTTAGGATTTTGTAATCAGTCCATGGTGTTCAGAGTCTTGATATCCATGGTGTCCAGCTCTTCTCTTAGCCTGGTTATTATTATTCCAGCTGGGTATCTGATGACTGACAGGGCACATCTATTGATGCCATGGATCTTGTTCTTCCCATTGAGCTGGGACTTCAGGACCTGACTGACTCTCTGGAGCTACTTAGATGTTGCTATTTTCCTTGCCTCTACCTCATGGTTCCCATGTGTTTATGGTATCCAGGTATACGTAGCTGTTCTCAGTCTCCTACTTTGCCTTCTGGAATTTAAACTCCCGCAGTCCCTTTCATTTCCCTCTTTTTGCTATCATCACACTTATCTACACTGAATGATATTGTATTGTCATGGCTGTATATCATAGTTAGGTGGAAATATATATGATATACTGTACCCCCATTATTTTTGCCTAGGTTAGATGTTTTTAAAAAAAAAAACTAAAAAAAAAAAAAAACTATTCCATTATGTAAAAGTGCTACAGTTGGTTATAATATATAAAGTGCCATATATATATATATATATACATAGAAAGGATGCACTCTCCGGTCTTCCAAAGTTAGAAAAGTATTTATTCCATCAAACGGTATATAATAAAGTGATCAACGTTTCGACCCATTCGGGTCTTCCTCAAGGAAGTTTGATGAAATAAATACTTTTCTAACTTTGGAAGACCGGAGAGTGCATCCTTTCTATGTATATATTGTATATAAGTTCAGCGTGGGATAGCACCAGGGCATTGAGCTAACTACTATGTCACCAGCAAGGGTGAGTGCCATTATACTTGTACTATATATATATATATATATATATATATATATATTTGAAAGTCCAAGTCAACTCCCCGGTTTTGCACCCCTGCCTGTCACAGGTGTCTCATTCCAGGGCCCTATTTAACCTTACACTGTAGAGAGTCCCAGGAGGAAGCATTTTCCAAGTAAGTTGATTAATCGCAAGGGCGATTAAGGTTGCTAGGTTAAGACCTGCCAAGAATGGAGTACATTGGCATTTAGGCAGGCTTATGTAATGTATGATCATCATACTGTAACTAAACTGCCATTACTTTTGCCTAGTTTTTTTTTTTTTTTTTTAATAACTGTTGCATTCTGTGAGCTTTGAATTTGCTATTTAGTGAATGAGTGAGTGTGCTGGGTTGTGTATGACATATATATATATATAGTAACTAATGGATTTGTTTACCTATATGTACTATGAGCTGCAGAAATAGGAGAACTAAAACTACAGGGATACAGAGTATTATATTGAGTCCAAAGTAGATTGTCACTCTAACCCTATATATGTCTTCCATCTTTTTCTAACCCTTGTTAGATAATAAGGATGTATCTGTCATGATGAGTGAGATGGACGTCAATGCTATTGCTGGGACTCTGAAGCTGTATTTTCGTGAGCTTCCTGCCCCTTTGTTCACAGATGAACTATACCCCAACTTTGCAGAGGGAATTGGTGAGTTGCTGCCAATTTATTTCACAGTTCCAGGGTGGAGGTGCCTTGAATTCTGCATACTTCCCATAACTGTTTGAGAGACACCTTCTGTCGAACATTTTCTATATGTGTGTCTGTGTGTGTGTATATATATATATATATATATATATATATATATACATATATATATATATATATATATAATCTACACTATACATAGAATCTCTGTGTATATATACAATCTACACTGTGTGTGTATATATATATATATATATTTGTTTATTCTATGTGTATATATATAATATACACTATACATACAATATACATTCAATCTCTGTATATATACAATCTACACTATGTATATATATATCTATATTTGATTATTCTATGTGTGCATATATACAATCTACACTATGTGTATATATATATGTTTATTCTATGTGTGTGTATATATACAATCTACACTATGTATATATATATTTGTTTATTCTATGTGTGTATATATACAATCTACACTACATATTCTTTGCTTTCTGTGTCCCCTGCCCACGCTCTTGACAAAAAGGAAAACCAAAAAGTACAATCTCAGGGGATCTCATGATATGCCATTTATATCTAGGTGCCTTTAATTATGTTATTATTTATTACTGTATTACATGTTTGGAATTGCACTTAATCTTTGTTGAATCACTTTTAAAGTTTTGACTCCAAATGTATAATTTTGTAATATGGGCAAAACTGAGTTTAATAACATTTAAATTGGAAAAGTAAATATGCTATGCCATACCATTTGCCTGTTGGTTTGTATAGTGACACTGGATCTTTTTTTCTCCTGCAGCTCTGTCTGACCCGGTAGCCAAGGAGAGCTGTATGTTGAACTTGCTGCTGTCTCTGCCAGAGCCCAATCTGCTCACCTTTATCTTTTTACTTGACCACCTCAAGAGGTAACCTATTTTCCTTTAAGGGACAATATGTTGTGCAAATTACTCTAGTTTTCCACCACCACATCTCATGAGCAAAGGATGCCAAATATGTACCTTGACTAACCCATCTTTTTTCAAACTGTTCCATGAACATATCATTTATCTATACCGTCTTTGGTAAATATAAAACAAGTCACTCGATTTTCCTCACATTTGGAATGTATAGCCTTTTGCATGAGGATTGTAGTGGTTCTAACAGGGTTCTTCCCATCTTTTAGGGTGGCAGAGAAGGAGAGTCAGAACAAGATGTCATTGCACAACCTGGCCACAGTATTTGGTCCCACTTTGCTCCGGCCTTCTGAGAAGGACAGTAAGATCCCAGCCAATCCCACTCAGCCAATCAGCATGGCTGACAGCTGGAGTTTGGAAGTGATGTCACAGGTGAGCAACACATCTTTTTTTTTTTCTTGCACAGACAAAAAAGCAATTTCTTTGATCCTTACAGGACCTTCCTAAAGTCAATAAATGGATGATAACGTTTTACTACATGGTTAGGGGGTTATTACCACCAGGGGCGTACCTAGAGCATTTGGCACCCGGGGCGGATCCTGTGCTTGGCACCCCACCCCACCCCCTCCCCACCCAAAAAAAAAAGGTTTTCTTTCTTTTTTTTTTTTACAATTTGTAAACTTTGCAAAACCGCTGTCAGCCCCTCCTACAAAACCCTTGTCCTGCCCCGTCTACAAATCCTGTACTGCCCCGTCTACAAAACCCCCGCAACCCCCCTTATAAAGACTCCTGTCCCAATACAAAACCCCCGCCCCCTTCTACAAAATCCCTGCAGCCCCACACACACATTTACAGGCAGACAGTCACACAGTCAGTTACAGACAGACAGTCACACAGTTACAGGCAAACAGTCACACACAGTCACAGGCAGACAGTCACACATACACATTTCCTCTGTGCGGCCAGTTTATCAGCTGTTTGCTTGTGTGAGCTGTACGGCACCCTAACTACCATGGGACACTGTGCGGCCACAGCTCACACAGCCCCTTCCAGCCAGGGCCGGTACAAGGATTTTTGCCGCCCTAGGCAAAAGTAAAGTTTTCCGCTCCCCCCATGTGACATCACAATGCCCCACCCATATGATTTGCCATGTTAACTAACGCCAGTGCTGCAGTGCTGCCGTGTTTACATTAAAAGGCCTGCAGGGACAGGCTATAGACACCAGAACCACTACATTAAGCTGAAGTGGTTCTGGGGACTATAGTGTTTCTTTAATGTGAGGTAAATTAGAGCTTAGTGCCACGAATAATATACTAGATTGCCTACTTACAACCAGATGAGGATGATGATGGGTTCTAGCTGCAGTCTGGCTCCACTGGTCTGGTGCAGAACAGGCTCTCTGGAGGCGGTTTGTAACTGTGGTCACAAAAATCTATGTTCTGGGAGAACGGGAAGCAGCTCCATTTTTTGGGGGTCCTTTACACAGCTCAAGGTCTGGGTCCCAGGGTCCACCTTCATGTTCCACCGATGGGTTTGTTCACAGGGGGTGGAGTGTGTAAGGGATGTCCTGATATGTGTGTAAGGAATGCATTGTGTGAAATTGTGTTTGTATGTGTAAGGGCTGCAAGGTGTGTTTCTGTGTATGTATGGGATGCATTGAATTTGTGTAAGGGGTGCATTGAGTGTGTGTAATGAATGCATTGTGTGTTTCTGTGTGTGTAAGGGATGCATTGTGTGTAACGGTTGCATTGCTTGTGTATGTGTGTGTGTGTGTGTGTAATGCATTGTGTGT